>CM060886.1:142145733-142623233 GCA_030762935.1 Hymenopus coronatus | reverse complement strand
AACTCCTGTCCATACAAACAAAGGAACTTCAGTCACATAGCAACCAGCTTTTGACTGTCACTTTAACCTATGGTACTCCCTTATTTCGCTTCTACTTACAAGGCAGCAAGTAATAAGACTATTTCTGCTATTTTATTCTCGATTAGCATGAAGTAAATTGAAGCATAAGCTTTTTAACAATAATTAGTAGCAGAGATGTAGAGAAAGTCATGTGAATGGAACACATCCGATTTTTCTCCTAAAAGATATGTTCTTTAAGAACAATTTAATATTATTTCCAATCTTCAAATAGCATTATGTTGGCAGCTTCCTATAGTTCAAATTCCAGATGGCGCCATCTTCGTTACAGCATTTGAAAGTTGCCAAGTGCGCAAGAGAAGCAATTCTCAGCCTTGATCTTGAAATGCTCGACAGAGGCAATGTGGCTGGGCGAGGGTTTAAATATTTACCCTGAATAGAGCTCGTGCTATGAGGCAACCTGTTTATTTCAGAGCTGAAACACAATCTCCGTTAGAGTCAATAAACAAACAAGAAAACTGATTTAGGCTTGTCAACTTGTTGCATCATTCAAATATCTACAGTTCCACGTAAAGGGTAGTTCGGGGGGGGGGGTTCTTGAAAATCTTCGTGTCGCATCCTTGGAAAATACCAAACTTAAATACCAAGTTAGGTATTCAACGGTCTTTTCGTTTTTGAGCTTTGCTGTCCACGGACACACGCACACACACACGGACCTTTTTCTGAAAATGTTTTTTTTTATTCTTTTTTTATTTATTTATTTTTTTTATTTATTTTGGGGGAACTCAAACATGTATTTACGGTGAAATCTCGGTATCAAATTTTTGGGTGGTTCTCTATACACTATGTACATTGTACGTGTAGAGCAAGTAAAAAAAAATGTAAACAAAATTATTTTAAGTGAAATATTCATGTTGGCCGAAACACATATTAGTGATATTTAAATTGAAATGTGTATCACTTGGCAGCACTTACAATATTAACAACAATAAATGAAAGAAATGATACATTTATCATATAAATACAGCAGCAGATTACAAATGTATGTCCCAATGTTCTGTTTGAACAGTATAATGTTGCGGCAGTCCCTTGCGTCTATAAATGAAAGAAATGATACATTTATCATATAAATACAGCAGCAGATTACAAATGTATGTCCCAATGTTCTGTTTGAACAGTATAATGTTGCGGCAGTCCCTTGCGTCTTCAGGGAGCGAATTCCAAAGACGAGCTAAATCTGTTGTAAATGGTGATGAAGTAGAGCAAGAAGGAAAGAGTGTCGTGAGCGAGATTACAGATTATGACGGCCAGAAAGATATTTGAAGAGTTATCTGTTGTAAAATGTTTGCTTGTAGAACAAATAATGTAAATGGAACACATTTTATCTTGCTCATGTGTAGTTAATATTCCAAGAGAGTCTATGGGAAGGCTTGCTTGCCGGAAAGATTCAGTGCATACATCTCTCTAGGTCAGCAGGCCAAAACAATTGAAGTACCATCAATGGCCACTTTCCAGCTCGTGAAGACCATCTCAAGTACAACTTCCTCACACTCTCGATGTTTTTATAGCCAACTGCAAACGATAACTCAGCATCAACTGGTCTGATTCTCTTTAATATGTTTATGAAGCGGTTATTTCGGACTCGTAATTTTGGGTGCTGGTATTTTTTGTAATTGTTTCATTTATACATCGGAAACAACTCGTGTGTAACTTCTTTACGTTGGGTTTAAATTTATTTTTCCTCACACACACACATTCACTCTCGGATATTGTTGTTCATTAACTAATGTACATACTTTTATTTCTCGACAGCCTTAAGTTGCACATGAGATATTTTAAATACTTCAATCCTTCCTTAACGCCATGAGCTTCCGTTGTTTTCCAACAGATGGCTATGATACAGTTTAGTTGCATGGTTTATTGTGCTACATATGCCGGTACTTCCTCTGTTCCGTTAACCGGTATTTATATCCCTTTCACAGGCACCACAACTGAAGCGACTTGAATATCCCTGATTGTTAGTGCGATACGAAGTGGACTGGCCAAGCAGTCAAGTGTGTCTGTAGTCAAGGATGGGGATGGCCCACGTAAAATAACCGGTGTCTTGGCACGCTTCCATGTTTTTGACTGCGCTTTATTATTAAAAAAAATATTACAGCTTTATTGCAAAACTATTAATAGCTACAACTAGCCTAATTTTATTACTGGAGGTTAGTGTAATACCAAATAAGAAAAAATTCCACTAACAATACAAAAACATATGATTAATAATTGTTGTTGCATATATCAACACCATGGATTTTGTACTTTGTGGTGCCGGTGAAAGGGATATAAATACCGGTTTGCGAATTAGAAGAAGAACGGCATATGTAGAAAAATAATGCATGCAATTAAGGGTTAACTAGGCTGCTGGTGTCGCTGGGGTTCTATTTATCTTTAATTGTTTTTTTTTTTTTTTATTTATTCAGGGGATTTCAAAATATATATTTCCGGTGAAACCTAGGCATTGAATTTTTAGTGGAATACTGTGCCTTCTCTACCTACTATGTACAATGTACACAGTGTTAGAGAAAGTAACGTGTATGCTGCCATCCACAGATAATGAAAGCAGCTAGATTGGATGGCGCCTTAACGCCATTTGCTTGGCGGGGATCAAAGTGATATGATATAAGGGAATGAAGCCTAGAAGGCTACTGTCCACCATATACCTACCGACCAACGAGGTATCTCACCCAATAGATCAACTACGTATTAAACTTTACTGTGTTGAACATTTGACATAAAAGCTTAGGTATTGAGTCGTTTAAATAAGACATGCTTACAATAAATGTTCAACTAAATTAGCTGTAAACTTTTAAAAGTAGCACTAATGATGGTGTCGCCCTCAGTGGTGTAATGGTTACTTCATATATCCAAGGTCGCGGGTTCAAAGCGGCGCAGGACGATGGTGTAAAAACCTTTAACATGGCTTCCTTCGAAAGGGAAGTAAAGCCGTTGATCCCGTGACGTAGATTTACGATACGTAAAAGAACCTCAATCCTGATAGAGAGGCCTCTGAGCAAGATTAAGCGGTCTTCCACGCCGAGTATACAATGGGACGCTGAGAACCCAGCAGTTAAAGAGCGTCCATAAGTAACACGCCATTTCCATTTCATCAGTGAAGCTTAGTTAGCCTCCGTGACGATGACAGACAACAGTATTAGTCAAATGGAAGTGGCGGGCCACATCACGAGGATGCCTTGGGATCCAAGAACCGGCCGGCTGAAAAAAAAGATGGTCTGAAACTTCAATTTGGACGACAGAGAGTGGAGACCGAGGATAGAGGCTGTTTCCCGAGAGCCAAAAGGCCCTCACCCTGGCTAATTCTAATTCAACTGCCATTTCTCGTAGTCCTCGCTTTGATTGCTCTTCAGCTAAACTGACAATGCTGGCAGAGACAATTACCCCATTGTTGCAATGCTTGGGCGATAATCAGCAATAAAGCGTCGATGAAGCGCATAAAGCACGTGGTACAGTACACGTGCCCAAGTGTCTTTCGTAACACGCGGTCACGTTCATAACATCTGACGAGCATTAGGTAATTGATTCCAGGACAATGTGTCTTTTGTTTATTGTTATTACCACCACTGAGCAAGATTTTTCTGATTGATATGCCCAGTAGCTCTTTGTATTGAACTAGTTCATTGTTTCTTGCCCACCAACTTCAAAAGAACTAGTTCGTTCCCACATCTCAACGAAACAGTTTTTCATCGTTCACAATGCCTCTTTGGAGCCATTTTACCACACTTCACACCAGAAATACTTCTCGTGGATAAGTATGAAGAAGTTACACTCACGAGTGAGACAGTGAAACATCTGATATGCTCCATTCACATGACTTTCTCTTGCTATTCTGCAACAGATCATTGTTACAAAAAATGATTATGTATGAGAAAAGTGGAAGTATTTTAAAAACTGAAACCAACAACAAGGAATATCTCGGAAATGGTCAACCCCACGAAACATGTATATAACATAAATGGTGTGTTTAATCGAGATGTACGCTTTTAATGGGCTAAGGTTTAGTTCATCTCTTACAAAAGTCCTTCAGGATGAACATATCTTTCAATTAAGGTATATTAAAAAAAATCGTTGGAGCTATTTTTGAGAAAAACAAAATTTCAAACATTTTTCCATGTAAAGGATAGTTTGTGGTAGTTCAGTATTTAACGGTATTTTCGTTTTTGAGGTATGCAGCCCCCACACACACACAGACACGGCCCACCTGGGTAGTGTGGTAGTACCGTGTCTACCTCACGTTCAACAGGTTGTCGTGAGTTCGAATCTCGCTTAGGGTGAGTTACCCGGATAAGGTTTATTCGGGATTTTCCCTTATCCTGAAAACAAATGTCGAGTAACTTTAAGCTCCATTGACCCCGAGATCATTTGAGCATCACTTCACCAATTTAATTAATCACCCGATATGACCAACCAGGTTAAAGACGTCAAACACACACACTCACTGGCAGACCTTTTTTCTAAAATGTTTTATTATTATTATTATTATTATTATTATTATTATTATTATTATTATTATTATTATTATTAAACATGTATTTCCGGTGAAATCTCGGTATCGAATTTTTTGGTGGAATGCAATACCTTCTCTATACACTATGTACGTGGTACATGTAGAGAAAGTAAACATTGAAGAGTTGGGAAGACCTGACCTTGAGCGGAACAATTTGATCGATTAATCGCTGCAAGCAACAACTCGAGCTCGACCTGGGTTTCTGCGTAGGAAGTACACTTTGCCGGTTGAACCCTATCTGTCTGTTTTCACATTAAACAGCTGAAGATCTGCATAGAAGCACGCTGGAAAAAAACAGACGCGCAAGGCAGGCCAAACAAGGCAGCATCGCTGCAAGAGTAGAGTCTTTTATTTCATTGGCTGATTAAATTCCGAGCGGGAAGCCCTTTGCAGATCCGCTCGGTGGGCGTTCTCTGTATACACAATACTTGCCCACTCCTCTTGCTACCGTCAATATTTAACCCAAAACAAAAGACTACGCCACACAATCTCTTCTCCTACATATAATGTGATAGTAAGTTTGTGCAAGGGATAACTAGTGGCAAAAAAAAATCTGATGTGTTCCATTCACATGACTTTCTCTACATCTCTGTAACAAATTATTGTTAAAAAGCTAATGTTTCTTTTTATTTCATAATAATCGAGAAAAAATAGCAGAAATACTCTTTATTACTTGCTTCCTTGTAAGAAGAAGCCAAATAAGGGAGTACCATAGCTTAAAGTGATAGTCAAAAGCTGGTTGCTATGTGACTTAAGTTCCTTTGTATGGAGTTGACAAATTCCTGTACGAGAAAAGTATAAGTTTTTCAAAGCTGAAACCAAAAACAAGGAATATTGAAAAAATGATCAACTGCATATAGCATAAAGTAGGCATGTGTTTTAATGAGATTAAATTCTCTGAGCAGTAAGTTTTTATCTATCGCTTACGATTTACGTTACACAAAGTTACACAAAAACTCAAGATATATATTTCGTTTGTTATAAAAATATCCTAAACATATGACATTTTAATTAGAATCATTCACAGTAACTTTTTCGAAAAAATTTTTCATATAAAGGCTAGTTGGGGTTGGGTGGGTTTTCTTGAAAATCCTACTGTCGCTTGCTCAGAAGGTACTGAACTGAAATATGAAATTTGGCATTTAACAGATTTTTCCTTTTTGAGCTATGCTGCCCACAGACGCACACACGGGCATGGTTCTATTTTTTTTTTTTTAATTCGGGGGCCTCTAAATATTTATTTCTGGTGAAATCTCAATATCGATTTTTGGGTGAAATACAGTAAGTTCTCTGTCCACTATGTACATTATACGTACATACGGGCTAGAGAAAGTAATAAGGGTTAGAAAGGTGTTCTACATAATTTTTCAAATGGGATGCAGCGAATAAGATGCGTTATCGTACTGTGCGTTGCCAGGTCGCCACCCGTACTCTTTTCATATGTCCCTCTCACTCGCACGCTGATCAAGCAAATCTGCTTGTTCAGGTGCATTATGAAAACTATTTGAGTTAAAGATCTGTGGTTTTTACGCTTCTGCTACGAACATTACTCTTTACCTTTCTCGTGAATCATTTTTTGAAAAGTTGAACTATTTTGTGTTACCGCACGTAGTATTTATAAGACGGAATCACTTTGCACGTCATCCCCAGTTAAGTGAGAATGCAATATAAGACAGTAACACGCCGATTGGCTGCCGGCCTGGTGGCGCTCAAGGACAAACCTCATCCTATCTGAAGCTCACTCTAATCCTTGCTTCTTATAAGCTGTCTCTTGATATGTAATGTGCCGCCCACAATTCCTTCCCCTTTCCCCGATATGCCATTGAATGCAAAGGTACGTCACCCGATAAAAGCCATATAAACAAACCTTCTTGCCAAATGTATGTGCTTTCGTCATCCAAGAGACAGCTTTAAAGGGACCAATTTAAATTCAAACTAGGAATCATGGGAACCTCATAGTGATGCCCTTTGCTCCACATAGGATCAACAGGAAATACTACCTATGCAATGCAATCACAGTAAAATTTTCAAAAACAAAATCCATTCAAAAATTTGGAACTTCGAAAAACCAGTCTCGTGTCCCTTAATACTTAATCTTTCTTGTAATCGTGAAAACAAATTAAATGTTTGTAGCTTACAGCTAAGAGTTTGTAGCACGTAAGTGTGTTTGCTACAGCTAAGAGTTTGACGAGAGTTTGTAGCACGTAAGTGTGTTTGTTACAGCTAAGAGTTTGTAGCACGTAAGTGTGTTTGTTACAGCTAAGAGTTTGTGGCACGTAAGTGTGTTTGCTACAGCTAAGAGTTTGTGGCACGTAAGTGTGTTTGCTACAGCTAAGAGTTTGTTGCCTGCAGGCAAACACAATAACAGGTGTTCTTGTTTACTCCTGCAGATTACTCTGTTGTGAATTCGTCATGAAGACAGACGAGAAAAACACCAACATCCCCAGAGTGCGCATTGCCGTGCTCGGCAAAATCAACGTTGGCAAGTCAGGTGAGTTGAAAATTTGCATTTGGAAAAATTCACTCTTGATTGATGCAAGGTTTTCATAAATTTCAACCATGTTGGCTTATCTCAGGGCGTTTCTGTAGCAGAACTGAAGAGCTAAACCTAAGTTGATCAACAAGGGGTGTTGAACCGTTAGATGACTGTAGTTTTCCTTCATCTCGTAATATTTTTACTTTCTCTAACCCGTATTTGCAATATACATTGTGGATAGAGAATATATGTATTCCAGCCAAAATGTAGATACCAAAATTTAACCGGGAATATATGTTTTCGGGTCTCCTACATCCAAAAAAGGGATTTTATAAACATGACCGTATGTGTGTGTGTGTGTGGGGGGGGGGCAGTACAGCTCAAAAACAAAAAGTCGATTAAATACCAAAACTTGGCATTTAAATCCAGCATCTTACAAGAATGTGTCACGAAGATTTTGAGAACAATCCTTCTACCGTTTACATGGAGAAAAAAATCTAAAAATGTTGACTTCCTCTTCGATTAAAATACCGTTTATTTCCATTTCATCTATTACTTATTAAAAGCTTAAATAAAATAATTGTTTCCTATTTCTATTGTTGCTATCGATGTTAGTGCATGGGTGTAGGCACAGTCGGCCAAATTATAAATTCAGGAGGATGTGAAGAAAGAAAGAAAAAAAAAATCGGCAAATAAACATGGTCGAATGCGCCATCTATCATTTGAGAACTAATGTGTTACAGTCATAACCCGGTAAAATCTTCCTTCCATAAATTGTTATATCAAACACAACTCGTACTTTCATGTTTAGAACAATTGTCGACAAGATGAAAACGCTCGAGCTATTATTTAATACAGCAAATCCCGGTTCAGATTCTGTAATAGCGCCTTTGAGGAAGAGTTTGAGGAAGGTAGCGTGACTCGATAAAGCCACAATTATCACAGTTACTGCGCATCTACAGCAAAGCTTCAAGGATTTCCTTGATCGATGGCCCGAAGAGCTACGTGGGAGTTGCAAGAATCTGCAAACTCCAAAAATATTTGCAGGAAATATGTCGCTAGTCGATGTGCACCCGTGCCAAAGTCCTTCTTTTCCAATGACGAAGCAACACTTGGGGTGATGGAAGGAATTCTGCCTTGGAACATCCACGATTGAGGCATCACTCTATTAACTTTTGGCACTGAGGAGAATGTGTGCAGGATGCAGCCCACTTGGAGATTAAAGACTGGCACTGTCATTATCCTGTCGGGCTGGAAACATCTACCAGCGAAAACTTCCGGTAGTATTTCAGAAATCGTTTATATCATATTCAAGATTTATGTGTAAAAGATTTCCACTCGCCCAGGATGAATAGATTGTCTGTTATATCTACAAAACAAATCATTCTACGAGCATTCAGAAATTTCTTTTCTACTCATACTAAACAGCTTGACTGCCTCAGTGATGGAGTGGTCAGCTCGCTGATATCTAATCTGGGGTTCTGGGTTTGATTCCCGGCCGGGGGTGGACATTTTTCTTTAATTGGAATTGTTCCCTACCTTCTATAGAGTTTGTGTATATGCGGGTTTTATAGCTTAACGTGCTCTGACCAGGTTGGTCAGATCGGACGGTGCATGAAATTGGTCAAATGGTCTCAGGGTCAATGGAGCTTAAAGTTACTCCACATTCATCTTCTCAGGATGAGAGAAACCCCCGATAAGGGAAACTCGCCCTAAGCGAGATTCGAACTCGCGACCTGTTGAATGTGAGGCAGCCACGCTACCAGCGGGCTAAAACAGAAACACCATTGTTTTAGTCAAGAGCTCCCGATATAACAATAGTAGTTAAAGGAAGCTATGAAACTGATTTAAAAAAAATACGAGTAATAGATAATAGTTGGCTTGTTTTCATTTCTTTATCGATTTATTTACTGCTCGATCTGATTTAAAGAAACGTCAATAAAATATAGTTAGGCTAATGTATGAAGCAATAAAACAATTTCTTAGCAAGGAAACCCGTTAAGGCCGTATTCTGTAGATCACTGCTTCAAATGTGGTTGTTATTTTTTGTTTCCCTCAATTGTCGCGTAAACAATGGACTTTGCGTGTCGCAAAGTTTTACCTAAAAAAATATAAATAACCTTAGGTCCTCATGGCAGCTGCGGCAGTTTCTTCAAGCTGATGGTGCAGGAAGGCGACTACGCAAGTAAGATCATTTGCCTGGCCTACACTGACTCAAACGAATCAACAAGCCTACGCAATACAACCAAGACATTATCATTTTTAACTTAATAACATCAACAGCAGTAATAATGATGATAATAATAAAATTCACTTGCAGCAGTCACCATGTGTAAATTCACAGGATAATTATCCTAGACAACTGGTTTGAGAAATACGTTTTTCTTTTAATTATACTAGGTGCATGGGTAGCTTGCCTCCCTTACATTCAGTCGCCCTCCGTGGTGTAATGGTTACCATGCTAACTTCTTATACCCAGGGTCCGGTTTCAAACCCGGCGGAGGACGATGGATTTTTTCGGGCGTAAAAATCCTTAGCATGGCTTCCTTCGGAAGGGAAGTAAAGTCGTTGGTCCCGTGTCGTATATTTAGGCACATAAAAGAACCTCAAGCCTGATAGAAAGGCCTCTGAGCAAAATTAAGCGGTCTTTCACGCCCAATTTAGAATGGGACGCTGAGAACCGCAGCAGTTAAAGAACGCCCATAAATAACACGCCATTTACATTTTTTCCCCCTTACATTCAAGAGGGTGCGAATTCGAATCTCGGCTAGGGTGTTACCCATGTAAGGTTTTTTCTCGGGGTTCCCCATCCTGAGAAGAGGACTGTGAAGCAACTTTAAGCTCCGTGGACCTGGGTTCATTTGAAATTCATTTCACCAATTTGATTCATGGTCGATATGACCTAACGGGTTAAACTTACTATTGTTGTTGTAGTAATAGCACTATCGCAATTTTACTCCTTCCCCATAAGATATAAATGTTACCAATATGTATGTGTCATTTCTTATACTTCCGCTGAACTCAAGTTGTAGTGTTGACGAACTGCTTCACAAGTCTAGATTAGCCCTGTACAGTTCGGGACAACCTTTCCTTTGTAGTGTTGTGCTCAAGGTGTTGACGAACTGCTTCACGAGTCTAGATTAGCCCTATACAGTTCGGGACAACCTTTCCTTTGTAGTGTTGTGCTCAAGGTGTTGACGAACTGCTTCACAAGTCTAGATTAGCCCTGTAGAGTTCGGGACAACCTTTCCTTTGTAGTGTTGTGCTCAAGGTGTTGACGAACTGCTTCACAAGTCTAGATTAGCCCTGTAGAGTTCGGGACAACCTTTCCTTTTAGTTGCTTTTTTAAATCAAGGGGTTTTGTTTGTAATAATTTGCTTTTGTTTCAGCTCTGACGGTTCGGTATCTCACCAGAAGATTCATCGGCGAATACCGTTCCAATACAGGTAAGACGTTTTTACTCTTTTAGAATAAACACAACATTTTTAAACCTTAAGATGATAATTTACTGTGAAAATATTAAAAAAAAAATCTAATAGTGGTTCTTATTGAGTTACTAGTTATTAGCCTAAACTATTTTTAACTAATTTGCAGTCGTAGTTTTACATCTTAAGGATTAAAAATGTGTTATATACTTCCGCGAATTCAAATATTTTACACATGTGTTTGTTACTTCTTTGAAACCTATAACTGAATTATTAGGAAATGATTCTGTACATGTTTCATATTTTTGACACCGGTAAATATTTGGCAGTGTTTGTTTCTGTGACACGAGAGACAGGTTGTGTTTAATGAAATGTGTTGCGTTACAAAAAGAAAAACTTACAGAATTGGTGGATAAAACCGCTCTAAATGATCAGAAATGTTTCGTTATTTAAATATCTATTAGTTTATTTTATGCGTTTAATACTGATATTTTGGAGACAACAGGTGGGTGAGCTTCTATGTATGCCAATTAATGAAGCGTTTTATAAAATGAATAAATAATAATAATAATCAGCAGGTAAACACATTATAATATGCAACTTCGTGGTATACGATGCATACGAAATGCGAAAAAGAGATTTAATCGATAATGACAAAATCATTATGCTGTGATTATGAACTACAAATTTAAAACGGTTTACTGCACATTTATTTTTGGTTGGGTAAAGTGAAGTCTTGTAACATACAAAAATATCAAGTTGCAACTTGACGTGTAACATGCTCTTTATTAAACACGTTTACATACTAAATCTCATATAGTCAATTGCACGGTACGTAAAAGAACCTCTAGCAACTTTACGCTTGCGCGTGGATTCCGCAAAAATCCAGTTTGTGATCTGAAATGAGTCAACTACACGTACATGCAATATTTGTCGATTCTCGTATCGTTAGCAAATGAGGCTTAAAAATTCACTTTCGATTAAAACAAATCGACTTGTTTATCGTAAATAAGTGAGCATTGTTAAAACTGTCAAGTAAGCTATTTCAAATGTTTAAACGCTTTCGGTGAAGTGTTAAAGTTAAGACAACCGCTTTTACATATTGCAGTCCAAATCTATGTAAGACGACGACAGTCGTTTCTGCGCAAGGACAAAGAATACCGATCTGCTGGCACCAGGACAAGAATCGCAGGTGCCATCTTCCTAATAACATTAATTTCGCACCTCTGCACGTGTAAGAAAGCGTCACTTGCAATTCAATTGAAAACTTCCGTTTCAACTTATATCTGCGCTTCTAAACCAGAGCTTTTACACCCAGTTTTAACAGTTTGTCATTTACTAATGCCCTTCATGATAATAGAAAAAGAGAAAACAAATGATCGCTACCAATTTTGCAAAAGCTTATTCTTCTATGCACCTACTCAAAGTTAATCAACATTGACGTAGTCTTTTATTTCGTTGTAGTTACAAGAACAATTACGAGAACCACAAATATTTTGCTATGTGATGTCATTGAAATTCCCTCTCTGTATGGCCAGAAGGTTATAAAAAGGAATGATGATTGTCATTTGAAAATGCTTAACTTCACACAAAAATTGAATCTTTTTTAACGAGCTCTACATCTTTGTAGTAAAATGTTATGTAAACTTTACGTTTTACGAGTTATGCAAAAGTCGTTCAGAATGAAGAGGACTTCAGGGCCTATTCCCAGAAAATGTGTTTCATTTTTCATGAAAATATCTTAAACGTATAGTATTTTAATCAAAATCGTTAAGAGCTTTTTTTGAGGAAATATATTTTTGAAATTTTTTCCGTGTCATACAGGTTCTCCATTGTCGACAAAAGCTTGTTACAGAATCTTTTTATACTGAAATGTGTTCTAAACGTATCCATTACAAGTCCTTACTGATATATAAGACGAAATATTGTTCCCTTGCCTCATTTTGTTGGAGTTACACTTCAGTACCCTCAGCCATAAAAATGTACTTTTTGTATATCACCTAATTTAGTAAATCTATTACAAATATATAACTAAGGTTGGCAAACAATTTTGATGTTTATAAAAATATGAATATATCTCTAATATTTGCATAAGTTGTAGTAGATCCTGTTGCTAGGGCTTTGAACCGGTTCTCGTTTGTCTAGAAGCAGCATTCTTTACTCAAAATATGTGGGCCCTAAGTTTATTGCTTCCAGTTCTAAATTTGGCACATTCTGCAAAAGATAGTGCAGGGCGATATTTCTGCAAAGGTTCAACCCACGCATTAATGCAGTGCTCACGTAAGCGGCAGTCTTGTTTGACAGCTGACGAGCGCCAAAATAACCAGCTGCAAAATTAATTACATAATTTGACGTATGTGAGGTTATGTGCTCTGCCACACGTCATCAGGAGTTCACATGGTCGACATGACAGTTCGATTTGGATTCACTGCTGTGTGCTAGAAAGTAACTATCTCTAAACATCTTACTAGAAATGACTAAGATGTCACTGCCGAGAGTTGAACCACGGATCCCCTCCGGTGAGCTGCTGTCATAACATTCACATGATTCAGTTTCTCAACTGACTCGCATGTTTCCCAGTAATACAAACAAGCTGATTTCAAATTGTTTTGAGATGACAACCCCAGTGGTGACTTAACATGTCGTTCCGCCCACCTGGGTAGTGTGTGCCTCACATTCAAAAGGTCGTGAGTTCGAATCTCGCTAAAGGAGAGCTACCCGGATAAGGTTTTTTCAGAGTTTTCCCTTATCCTGAGAAGACGAATGTCGAGTAACTTTAAGCTCCATGGACCCCGAGATCATTTGAGTGTCATTTCATCGTCCGATATGACAAACCAAGTTAAAGGATGTTAAACTACCAAAAAAAAAAAAAAAAAAAATGTCGTTCCAGGATCCATAGTATAGCAAACTATTACGGTCAATTAGTGTTAATTTCAATTGTTTTTTCACACAATTCGTGTGGTTCAAATCCCAGCTATGGCATTGAATGTTTCAGTTCTACTCTACCTATCCAACTCCTGCGCTACACATGACTTGTGAATTAAAATTAACATTAAAACGGTTATTAAGGTTGCTGTGTAGAACTCTTAAAAGTTTAGGGATGATCCATCAAGGTGTACAACTTTTAAATCACCCTGCAATTCTGCGTTCATCTACATAGACACGTGCCTCGCTAGTCAATAGTGCCAACCTCTGATTGAGAAACCGTTAATGTAAAACCAGCTGACAATTTCCTAACTGAAAAATAAGGTGGGCTGTGTCTATGATTCAGTAGCAAGCTTTATGCCGAATAGTAAAGTATGTTTATTTACAAATAGTCGTTAAGTGGTACGACAAGCAAAAATATAATTTATGTTCCACTCAAATGGCTTTCTCTGCCTATTCTTACGAAAGGTTAGACTACTTCATACTAGTCGAAATAAAGATTAACAGAAATGATGGTATTACATATCTCCTCGTAGGTACAAGAAATTCAGTGAGCTGAAACCACACCTAAGTCTTTAAAGTGCCGATATCTATGTGATACCATTGAATTTCGATTTGTTCATGCCCAGGGGAAAAAAGGAAAAGAAAAACGAAAGACAACTTCCCAGAAAGGTGTCAGAATTGAAACATCTAAACAAATAACTTTTATAATAAATTTTAGATAAATTCATTTGAAAATCTGCCATTATAATTAATAGCAAACTGGGGCGTTTGAGGAGCAGAGATTGTTTCAGTTTGCATTTTGCAATCAGGGTGTTAGATATGCTAAAACGTAAAATCGCAAGTGCTTTTTTTTATTTATTTCTATGAAGTAGGTGTTTAAAGTCAGTAAATCAGCGTTTAGGACTATATCCTATATTACTTAAAATGGATATACTTGCGTTCTTATTTTAAAGTTTTAAGATTTAAATAATAGGGTCAGAGAACTTGTGAGGAAGGCACACAATTCCTCCAAGGGGCTGTTTACGGAAACAGAGAACGTGGGATAAATATTAGGCGTGAGAGCTGAGTCATCTGACAAGAGGAAAAAAACTGTCAAGTGCCGCTCTTGGTTTAAAGGGACATGTGCCTGCAAAGTGGGTATAAAAGAGCAGTTGCAGAAAAGAGAAACTGCTGAAGGAGCGGATGTATAAAAACATTGACCCTTGACCCAGCCCGAGAGAGGGCAACTGCTAATGGTACTAGTCCTAACGCGCTTCCGCAACATTATATGCGGTTGTTTTTTAACATCCGATAGGCTATAAATGAAAGGCAAGTTCATAGAAAACAATTATTTTATTACTAAAAGTTTTGTACACTTATGGTTACTTTTCAACATAATCACCGAAAAGATTGAGACATTTATCGTACCTGTGCACAAGCTTTGCAATACCCGCTAATGATTTCAAATGAGCATTGACGTTGTTTTGAAGATCTTGGTTGGTTTGAAAGTGCTGCCCTCCTTGTCACGTCTTCAGTTCAGGGAAAAGGTGATAGTCGCTGGGGGTGCCAGGTCAGGACTGTACGGCGGATGATCGAAAATGTCCCATTGAAATTGTTCAAGGAGCCGATGGGTTGTGCCAGCAGTGTGTGGACGAGCCTTGTCATGGATCAACACAATTCCTGAAGTCAGCATTCCTCTTCATTTGTTTTGAATGACTCTCCGCAAACGTCGTAAAGTTTCATAATAAACAGCTGCATTGATAGTGGTTCCGGGCTGCATCATTGGCAGCAACATTTTTAGAAGCGGGTATTGCAAAGCTTGTGCTCAGGTACGATAAATGTCTCAATCTTTTCGGTGATTATGTTGAAAAGTAACCATAAGTGTACAAAACGTTTAGTAATAAAATAATTGTTTTCTATGAACCTTACTTCTATTTATAGCCTAACAGATGTTGAAAAAAACGGCTCTCGTAGATTTGCTTAGAACTGTTAATGACCAGCAAACTTTATGTACTGTCTGTTCGGTGGTGTTTTAGCTAGTGGGTAGGGGCGCCCTTCCAATCAGGTGGATTTTAGCAATTGAAATCTTAAAACATCAGTATAGAATCAATATTTAGCTGTCCTCCCCTTGCTTCAGGCTCTACATCCATTTAAACACCTGATTCCTAGCATACTATTTCATTAAACACCATTTTTCTAAAAACTATATTTTCAACACTTTCCGCGCGTCTCAAGTTTTGTTAGAATACAAATAAAATTTCCCAGGACGTGAAGAAATGTCTATTGTAATATTACAAAGTGTCTGTCTGGGTGGTGTGGTGGTAGCGTGTCTACTTCACATTCAAAAGGTCGTGAGTTTGAATCTCGCTTAGGGTGAGTTACCCGGGTAAGGTTTTTTTCGGGTTTTTCCCTTATCCTGAGAAGACGAATGTCGAGTAACTTTAAGCTCCATGGACCCGGAGATCTTTTGAGTATCATTTCACAAACTTCATTCATCGTCCGATATGATAAAAAGACCTTAAGCTAAAAAAAAAAGTTACAAAGAGCAACATTATTCTAACACTATTAGTAATATTTTTAGAGATTAAAATTTCTAAGGTTTTTTTAAAAATATATTTTTATTTATTAATCAAAGTTTTGGAAATATCTTTCTTTAAAGGTGTGTGTGTTCAAAGAACACAACAAATTTACTCAGTGTTGAGAAACATGGGACATTTTTATTTTGCAATATATTTATGTAATAATATTTTTGAAATAATTTATATCTTCCAAAGTATTTATTCAATTTGAATGACATTTTGTAATCACAGTAAAACGTTCAGAAAAAAAAAAAACTATACAGAAATATAGAAATTTGAAACTTCACTTTGAGTGAGCAGTTTCTGTGCTGTGAAAGCTAGGCGAAGGTTGTTAAACGACCCCAGCAGACGGCTGTTCTCTTTTCAAGCCCCAGTTACGTGAGTGGGGAAAGCTCGCATCCTTGAGGTAGGTGCGCCTGTCAGGATGCAAGGACCTTGACGCGTTATCTAAACTTGCTGCCACGACGTGGAACAAGGTCCAAAAAGTATCACCTTGTGTGAAGTTCATATGGACGCCTTGGCATGTCGCCACAAAGACGCAGAGGGAGTCACCCTGAGTGGACGCGGGGTGCTGCCATATGGCTCGCCTTGCAGCTTCACCTTTGTAAACAAATGACATTTCAAACCGTTCCCTTCATTTATGGAATGCAATGAGCAACCGGCACTGAAATATTTCATGAGAATATAATTCAAAACTCAATTCGGGGTTTATGTTATGGGTTTTTGCCTTTTATTTGATATGGTAACAATCTGCAAGTGCTTTGATTTTAAATTTTAAAAAACTTTTGTTCTCAGCATTTTTTGCTAGTTCTAGATGTTTCACATGATAAATTCTGATCCATTCTCGTCCAATTTTTCTAAAATTTACATATTTAGAAAACTTAAAACAATAACAATGCCATAAGAATTATTTATGTTGCTAGAAGAGTTTGCATTACTGATTTTTAGATAAAAAATCGGATGTATTCGTACACATGACTTTCTCTACCTGTTCTTCAAACAATCTTCTCAACAAAAAATTATTCTTAAACTGCTTCATGCCAATCCAGACAAATATTAGCAAAAATGGTTGTATTACTTAATTCCTTATAAGCAGGAATATACACTAGCCTACAACGATACTTAAATCTTTTTAAAGCTTCGCTTTGCGATCGTCATAGAACTGTGATTCTCTTTCCACGGCCAGGAGTAAAACAAAAGAGAGATGAAATGGGTGCGAGCTTTCTGTTTAAGAAAAGTTAAAGTAATTTAAATTCGAAACCAATAAAAGGGAATGTTTAACAAAAAAATAATGTTTTAAGGAGATTACATTTTTGTCTATCTCTTACGGTTTACACAAAAGTCATTCTGCATGAAGAGGACTTCAGCAGCTATTCCCAACAAATTCAGAATATACGTTTATTTACCATGTAAATATCTTTAAAATATGGAATCCTAATCAAAATCATCTGATCTGTTTTTAAGAAATTGAAAATTTCAAAAAATGTTCCATGTAAAAGTGGGGAGGTTTTCCTGAAAAGCTTCATGCCAGATCCTTGAAGGATAACAAATTTAAATACCTAGTTTAGTATTTAAGCAAGTTTTCGTTTTTGAGTTATGCTTTCTACAAGCACACACAGTGAGACCATTTTCTTAAAATGATGTTTCTCATTTAGGTATACTTGAAACATAAATCTCCGTTGAAATATCGGTATAGAATTTGTGGATGCACTACAGTACCGTTTCTTTCTGCTATATTGTAGCGTACATACAACTTTAGGTTCAATTGCATGCCTTAAGTAAAAGATGCACAACAAGGGCTTAGAATTCTGGGTACATTGACCAGCAAGTGTGTTTACAAGCACAAAGGGGCGCCTAGGACTCTGCAAGTTTGCCTCAAGCACATTTCTCAAAAGAATTAAACATATGACAAACCACGGCTGTTGAACCATTTCACAAACGTTAATCCGCCAGAGAATATATTCAAGATTTCGAGTCGAGAGTTAGTTATGTCCCTCAACAAAATCGTTCCGGATTATGGGTTACAGAAAGATATTTTTGTTTTAAATCAGCTTTTGCCCGTGTTTATGTATACCAAATATTTGGGTCAGTTTTAGTTAAAGCATTTGCTGCGTGAGGCGCCCGCTAGCTCTCTCTAAGCATTAAATATTCTTGTCCCACATTCTGGTTCCAGCTGGACTGGCCACCTTCCTCCTGAGGTCGTCCATCGCCTCAAAACACAGTTAAATATCATTTTGAGCATTTTGCAAGCCCTCTTAGTATCGTTATCCAGACGGCAGAAAAACGACAATTTCATTCAGCTACAACAATGACAGGTAAAGCTATACAATGTTTCCACCACACACTCACACACTCACTCACACACTCAAACAATCACACACTCACACACTCACACACTCACTCACATACTCACACACTCACTCACATACTCACACACTCACTCACTCACTCTCACACACTCACACACTCACACACTCACTCACATACTCACACACTCACTCACTCACTCACATACTCACACACTCACTCACTCACTCACACACTCACTCACTCACTCATACACTCACTCACTCATACACTCACTCACTCACACACTCACACACACACTCACTCACTCACTCACACACTCACACACACACTCACACACTCACTCACTCACACACTCACTCATTCACTCACACACTCACACACTCACACACTCACACACTCACTCACTCACACACTCACTCATTCACTCACACACTCACACACTCACACACTCACACACTCACACACTCACACACTCACTCACTCACTCACATACTCACACACTCACTCACTCACTCACTCACTCACACACTCACTCACTCACTCATACACTCACTCACTCATACACTCACTCACTCACACACTCACACACACACTCACTCACTCACTCACACACTCACACACACACTCACACACTCACTCACTCACACACTCACTCATTCACTCACACACTCACTCACACACTCACTCACTCACACACTCACTCATTCACTCACACACTCACACACTCACTCATTCACTCACACACTCACTCATTCACTCACACACACACTCACACACACACTCACACACTCACACACTCACACACTCACACACTCACTCACTCACACACTCACTCACTCACTCACTCACACACACTCACTCATTCACACACTCACACACACACACTCACACACACTCACTCACACACTCACACACTCACTCACTCACAGACTCACACACACACACTCACTCACACACACTCACACACTCATACACACACTCACACACTCACTCACACACACACTCACACCCACTCACACACACACTCACACACACACTCACACACACTCACACACACTCACACACACTCACACACTCACACACCCACTCACACACTCACACACTCACTCACACACTCACACACACTCACACACTCACACACTCACTCACTCACACACTCACACACACTCACACACACTCACACACACTCACACACACATACACTCACACACTCTCACACTCACACACACTCATACACTCACTCACACACTCACAGACTCTC
The DNA here is from genome assembly GCA_030762935.1 of Hymenopus coronatus. Lineage (NCBI taxonomy): Eukaryota > Metazoa > Arthropoda > Insecta > Mantodea > Hymenopodidae > Hymenopus > Hymenopus coronatus. Next base: position 142,603,687 of record CM060886.1, on the reverse strand, counting down.
ACACTCACACACTCACTCTCACACACTCACAGACTCTCACACTCACACACTCACTCACACACTCACACACTCACTCACACACTCACTCACACACACTCACTCACACACTCACACACTCAGACACTCACTCACACACTCACTCACACACTCACGCACTCACACACTCACACACACTCACACACACACACTCACACACACTCACACACATACACACACTCACACACTCACACACACTCACACACACTCACACACACACTCACACACACTCACACACACACACTCACACACACACTCATACACACACTCACACACTCACTCACACACACTCACACACACACTCACACACACTCACACACTCATACACACACTCACACACTCACTCACACACACACTCACACCCACTCACACACACACTCACACACACACTCACACACACTCACACACACTCACACACACTCACACACACACTCACACACACTCACACACTCACACACTCACACACACACTCACACACACTCACACACATACTCATACACACTCACACACACTCACACACACACTTACACACACTTACACACTCACACACACTCACACACACTCACACACACTCATACACACACTCACACACACACTCACACACACACTCACACACACACACTCACACACACTCACACACACACTCACACACACACTCACACACACTCACACACACTCACACACACTCTCACACACACACTCACACACACTCACACACTCACACACACACTCACACACACTCACACACATACTCATACACACTCACACACACTCACACACACTCACACACACTCACACACACACTTACACACACTTACACACTCACACACACTCATACACACACTCACACACACACTCACACACACTCACACACTCACTCACTCACACACACACTCACACACACACTCACACCCACTCACACACACACTCACACACACTCACACACACACTCACACACACACACTCACACACACACACTCACACACACTCACACACACACTCACACACACACTCACACACACACACTCACACACACTCACACACACACTCGCATACTTGAAACATTTAGTTGTTCCGATGTGAAAGTCGCCAGATTGCCGAACTTTTGACTTCTTCTTGGTTTCATTGCGGTTTTAGTTTCACAGATCCCTCGGCCACGCTTTGCGGCTTAGGGTCCTCCGCGTTGGGCTACGATTTGCACGTTAGGCCCCTAAATGTTTATATCAGTAACTACAAAGCGGCTCTAGTGACGAAATAAGAAAAGTGGCCACGTATAGAAGTGGTGGGACCATCCTATACTGATAATCAATGACATTACACTGTTATTTTATATATTCATTTTAATCGCACATGAATATACCTATTTCATAATTCACTTCTGTGCTGACGGTAACTTAGTTTTAGCTTCAGTATTTTTGGAATAAAATGCGTTATATCATCAGTGTCTAAAGCCCGGCCCTTGACTCAAACCGCAATTGGAATCAAATCTACTTTTCATTGTTTTATTTCTATAGGTCCCCTTTAACTTCTCTGATCGTATGGAGGGCTTTGCTTTAGAAACAACTGACAGTGTTTTCTCGCTGAACTGCAAGCTTGATTGACATTAGTTTTTTACTTTCTCTGTACGTACGGTGTACATAGTGTATAGAGAAAATATTGCACTCCACCCAAACATTCGATACCGAGATTTCACGGGAAATATATGTTTTAGGGTCCTTTTTATCTAAAAAAAACATTTTCGGAAAAAAGGTACGTGTGTGTGTGTCTGTGAACACGATAACTCAAAAACGAAAAGTCGGTAAAATACCAAACTTGGTATTTAAGTTAAGTATCTTGCAGGGATGCGACACGAAGATTTTGAGAAAAATCCCCCCACACCCAACTACCCTTTATATGGAACTTTTTTGGAAATTTTTGATTTTCTTAAAAATGGCTCTAACGATTTTGATTAAAATAGCGTATATTAAAGATAATTACACGACAAATAAAATTTATATCTTCAATTTTCTGGGAATAGCCCCTGAAGACTGCTTTATTGTGGATGAATTTTACGGAATTTTGAATAACTGCTAAACCGTAAGAGATGGACAAAAACTTACTACACGAAAAATGTAAAGCACATTAAAACACACAATTTATGTTACATACACTTTTTTCGTAGAGTTCATTGTTTTTCAGATATGCCTGTTTTTGGTTTCTGCTTTGAAAAACATACTTTTCTCATATAGGAAAAATGGAAATGGCGTGTTATTTATGGACGCTCTTTAACTGCTGTGGTTCTCAAGTCCCATTCTATATTGGGCGTGAAAGACCGCTTAATTTTGCTCAGAGGCCTCTCTTATCAGGCTTCAGGTTCTTTTACGTGCCGTAAATCTACGACACGGGACCAGCGGCTTTACTTCCCTTCCGAAGGAAGCCATGCTAAGGATTTTTACACCCGTAAAAATCCATCGTCCTCCGCCGGGTTCTCATACAGGAATTTGTTATCTGCTGTCCATACAAACAAAGGAACTTCAGTGACAGAGCAACCAGCTTTTGACTATCACTTTAACCTATGATACTCTCTTATTTCGCTTCTACTACAAGGAAGCAAATAATAAGACTATTTCTGTTAATTTGTTGCAGAGATGTAGAGAAAGTGAAGTGAATGGTACACATGCGATTTCTCAATGTTATGTTATTAAATACAGACTCTTTGGCGGATGTGGATTTATTCCAGTTAAAGGAAAATCTTCCAAAATTATCAGACGAGTAGTTTGGTGCGAGGATGGGGAGAAGTTTCCTAAAAGTCTTCGTGTCCAATCCATAAGAGATATCAAACTTAAATAACAAGCTTGGTATTTAACGGACTGTTTTTAGTTTTGCTTTACACACACAGATCTTTTTTCTAAAAAGACTTTTATAAGGTCGTCTCAAAGCATATATTTCCGGTGAAATCTTTGTATCAAATTTTTGGTTGGAACACAATACTTCACCTCACTGTACATACGTGCTTGAGAAAGTAAAATAGTCAGTAAGCTTCAAATGTATTTAAAAATGCAACAAAATTAAAACTAAGTTATGTGTTGATACCTTCCCATGTGTATGATTTTTGGGTAATTCATTAAATGTAGCGATTTGAAACGTTATTTATTTCATAATTCTTGAGATCAGTGAGGAATTAAAGATAATTTATGTAAGCGCTTCCAAAATAATTTTAAGTGACAGACTGTGCATACAAATTCAAACTTTTATACAATAATTAAGGCCCGTCTGGGTGGCGTGGTGGTAGCGTGTCTGCCTCATATTCAACAAGTCGCGAATTTGAATCTCGCTTAGGGTAGTTACCCGGATAAGGTTTTCTTTTCGAGAAGACGAATGTCGAGTAATTTTAAGCTCCACGGACCCCGAGGTCATTTGAGCATTTTCACCAATTTCATTCATCGTCCGATATGACCAACCACGTTAAAAATACCTTAAGCTAAAAACCAAACAAACAAACAAAACATGAAAGCCCTAAAACTAAGGGTAGTTAATATGAACAATAACAGTTAGATTATTTCCCAAAATCTCTTTCATAATAATATATCGCGAAGCATTATTACCGCCACGAAACCAAATCACTTGCATTTTCGTTGACATGTTTAAACCCAGTTGATACCTTTTGGAAGAAAGCTGCATTCTTAGTAAACCTAATCCGACCATGTTGCTAAGTGAGGAAAAGTCAGAGTTGCTAGACTGGCCAACTGCTCCGCCCGCCATTTGGATCGCACCTGATGAACAAGATCAGCTATGTGTTCCAAATCCCTTTGTCTGTTGCTGTTTTGGCTCAGCTTCTGATTTATAATCGTCAGCTATCAACGGCGCTAACGTTGCAGTATCAACTGATCCACATCTGGTTCAAGGAATTCCTTATGTTACAACACAAAGCAAAGCAAGTCGAATAATTTACAACATTGTGAAATGGGATGAAGGCCAGAAATGTTTATATTCGTTTGCTAACAGATTCTAGAATAGTTCAATACTGACATATATATTTTGATGAAAAGTTGAAGAAATATACCTAAATTACGTGAAGTTTAGTTTACTTAAGATTAAAATATGAAAAAGACAAATGATAACATTGTTAGAAAGGCAAACCACATTTGATTATCTGTATTCATGTATACAAGGATTTTAAATTACTTTAGGATCCTGACAATTCACTTCGGAGGTTAACGTCTCACCACAAAGCTTCAACAATTAGGACGAGTCATCCTCATCTTGTAATTGGCGGTGAGGCTTGGAGACCGCCGTTGTCATGGTAAACAAACCCTCCCTTAGCCTTCATTGTTGGTAATTCTTCTATAAATGTTTGTCATAGTAGTTATGGGCTCCTCTTTGAAGATCAGTTGTTCTTTCATCCAAACACAATGTCAGTCAATCAACTCTAAGAATATTGCTCCAGGAGATTGGAAATGTATTTGCTTATCCAACCTTAAATTAACACACATTTGAATAAACATCAGATTTATGTCACGGAGTTCCATTTTTGCACAGCGATTATAGAAAAAACAATTATTACTGAGTTCTTTCCACTTATGAAGACCGGCAGACACATACACACATATGCAGTACTGAATAAAATTGAAATAATTTTGTTTAGTATTTAATGGATATAGAACTATGTATGAAATCGCTTAAATAATGCTCATACGAGCCCAGGGTCCATGGAGCTTAAAGTTACTCGACATTCGTCTTCTCAGGATAAAAAAACCCCGAAAAATCCGGGTAACTCACCCTAATCCGGATTCGAACTCGGGACCTATTGAATGTGAGACAGACATGTTATCCTTACACTAAAGAGCCAGGTTGAAATAATTTTGTGCCCTGCATTAAGGCATGCTCTCAATCTAATTTTAGAATTATATTAATATAGCAATTTCAGCACTGTATTTGAACACACCTTTTTTATCTTTTTTCACACAGAGAAATTTAAGTTATATCATTTTAAAAGAATAGCAAACAGGAGGAAAATGCAAGATGTTTAATTATAGTATCAACTAAAGGTAATGTTTGTGAATCCACTTTAATTCCGGCATTGCCCTCTTGCCGCAAGCTTTGCCTTTTATTTATTCTATTATACCATTTTATTGTAAAAATATCCTATTACTGCACAGAATGGGTACTTTTGTGATTACATATGCATTCCAACAAATAAAATCGTGATCCTTTTGTGTTTGAACAACTAAATTAGTTATAAACAATTTGTCCTTTAAATTAACTAACCTTTAAGTTACACGCCAATTACTGAATTATTACACTTAAGTAATACGAATTATAAGTGTGATAACTTCATTAATATTCCTGTTTCGTGTTTGAGGTTATGTAACAACAAACAGAACAAATGCAAAACGATATCAACATTAGCAGTTTCCTGGATTAATAACAAGTGACTGTCGCAAAGAAGCTATTCAATTGTCCACTCGGAGCTTATTTTAGAACATGAAACCGTCCACAAGCGACGAAGTGGGTTAATGAAACGTCAGTTGGTACACTTGCCTGCCAGTCTCACCTTGGGAACAGCTACAATAGAACACACCAAACTCTGCAGGAGGTCTTTTCTCTTGTTGCCTGGTCACACAAATAGCCGTCAACAAGTAATCATTTCCCCATAAAATATACCAAAGGAACCATTCATACGGAGCCATATTCTCAGCCATTTTACAATGTACGTAATTATTTTGCCCAGAGTTTGTTTGGAAGTACTTCTGTACCTACCTATAAAAACGAAAGCACAGAAATCATGCCAAACTCGTGTTTTCTGTGTATACAGACCGTTAATCCAGAGAAAATAAATATATTTTTAACTTGCACACAAAGTGCCAAATTCTTACAGGGTATGAAAGCAATGATGATGCAAATGAACCCATTGTTTATAAATTCGCCCTCAATTTTGTTTGGCTCCGTTTGATCACGAACATTAAAAGAGAAGTTATATTAAATTATCTATAAATCCTAATGCAAAATCAATTTCTCGTCTACTTTTAATTTTTTATATTTACATAAAGCCAACAATTTCAAAAATGTGGCCCCTGTTCTTGTCATTATGTTTGTTTTCAATAAATTATTAGCATTTTTGGTACAGGTGTTTAACATTTTATATTAAATAGAACCCACTCTCGGATTCCACATTTTGAGTACTTTTAAAATCAGATGTGTTCCATTCACATGGTTTTCTCTACATCTCTGTAACAAATTCTTGTTAACAAGCTTATCTTCTATCTAATGGAGAAACGATTTTATTATTTAGTTGCTTATAAGAAGAAAGCAAATAAGGGAATACACTCAAATGTTGGTTCTATGTAACTTTGTCTGGCCAGGAGTTGACAAGTTCCGCATGAGAAAAGTATAAATATTTTAAAGCTCAAACTAATAACAAGGAATATCTCAAAAACGGCCAACTCTAGCCGGTCCCCATGGCCACGCTCGCTAAAGCGTCTCGCTTTGGTGCTTCGTGGGCAGGGGATCGTGGGTTCGAGTCCCGCCTTGGGCATGGATGTTATATGTTTGTGCAATGTGTATATGTTTGTAAAAGAAACAGTAAAACCAGTAATCAGTAAAACCTACGGGGGGAAATGTAAATAGGGATACAGTGCCGGAGTCCTGATCAGACTCCGTTACTGTTTTAAAAAATAAAAAAAAAAAAAAAAACTCTACGAAAAAAATGTGTATAACATAAATTGTGTGTTTTAACGAGCTCTATATTTTTGTCAATCTCTTACGGTTTACCAGATATGCAAAATTCTGCAAAACTCAACCAGAATAAGCTCTTCAGAGGCTATTTTCATAAAATTCTAAATTCCTACACATTTCATTTGTGATGTAAATATTTGTAATATACGGTATTTTAATCAAAATCTTTAGAGCCATTTTTGAGAAAATCAAAATTTTCGAAAAGTTTTCCATGTAAAGAGTAATTTGGGGTGGGGGGATTTTCTTGAAACCATTTAAACATTTTTATAAGAATGCATTGGTCTGGACACATATATTTCCGGTGAAATCTCGACATAGAATTTTTGGATGGAATGCAATACCTTCTCTATGTACTATGTGATAATACATACAGGGTGGAGAAAGCCATAAACATAAGACTTTTTTTAGACCTTGCCACTCCAATTTAATGTAAGCTGTTGAAACAAGAGAAGCAAATATGAACTAATTTTGAACACGTCCGAAAGAGTTGTCACTTTTTCAGTACAAACTATCCTTGAAGTTGCCTCACAGCTTCATTAGAAAGAATGTCTCTGGAACTGCACTGCACATGACCTTATTGCAGCCAAAGGCCTGATGTTTATTAAACCAAGAAGGGTTTTCCTCTTTGCTCCGAGTCAGTCAACTGATTCGCTTTTTTTTTTTTTTTTTTTTTTTTTTCTTTTTTTCTCCTGCTTGGCGACTATTTTCAGATGTTTTGTGTATTTGTTGGCTAGCAGTCCTTCCATTTCTCGCGATTAAAACAGTCCAAGGAGAAGTAAACACAAGAAGGTGTTTGTGTAGAGGATCGACTGCTGTAACCCAGTCCATTGGCTTGTCTTATGTTGGCACACACTGCTGACTCATCAGCACTTTCTCATTCAACAAAACCTCCCTAATCCAAACCCTAAAGATTTTCTTGATTTTTCATTTCCTCAAAAAAGACGAATCAAGGATTTCTGAAAGGACAATTTAATTAAAATTAAAATAACATGAAATACAAAACTCCATGCTCGTATATTCAATATGCATACACCTACTGGCAATAAAGAGATATAATTTATGGTGGTGTAAAATAAATTGGAAGCAACGAAAAGACCAGAGGAAAAGCAGATAATAGCAGCATTTAGACTAACCCGTGTAAAATAATAACCCTGCTGCAAGAAATCAACACAACATTACCAGAAAAATAATGAGATGTACAATCATTTATAAAACAAGATTTTCATCTCGCTAGTTTTTTAAAATTCTATGATCCACTCAGTAAAATCAAGTTTTAAAGGATTTAATAGAAATTCAACAGAAAAGAGAATAGAAAATATAGAAACAAAGAATGCAAATTAAAATATTATTGAATAATGAATTATTGTGGCAATTTATAACATTTATATGTTTATTGTTGGTCTTCTTACTATTATTATTATTATTATTATTATTGTGTAATAAGTTTTTGTCGATCCTTTACGGTTTACCAGTTATAAAAAAGTCATCCAGAATGAAGAGGCCTTCAGAAGCTATTCCTAGAAAATTCAAGGCATGCATTTCGTTTGTTATGAAAATATCTTAAGCCTATGGTATTTTACTAAAAATCACTGGATTTTAGAAAATTTTCCAAGTTAAGGGTAGTTTGGTTGGGATGATTTTGTTGAAAATCTTCGTGTCTCATTCTTGGAAGATTCTGAACTTCAATATCAACTTTAGTATTTAACCGAATTTTCGTTTTTGGGTTATCGTGTTCACAGACGCACGGACACACACACATACGCACTCACAAACGAAGACCTTTTTCTATTTTGGGGGAATACAATGTCTTCTCCACCTACTATGTACATAGTACGTGTAAAGAAAGTTAAAAATGAATACAATTTTGAGAGGGGTTTTCCAGACGATATTGGTTAGAGAGAGTGGAGAGAGAGAGAGCCTGTACCGGCGCCCTGGCACATTCCTGGCAAAGACAGTAGCAGTCTACAGGCCGGCCTCTAAAATTAGTGTTCTGCACTGCAATCTCTTTTCTACAGGGCGTCGAGTAACACAGCTCTTCTGTAACGCATACTCGTCTGAAATATTTCTACTTCAACAAGATGTACATGTAGGTACATTAATAGTCGGAAGATGTAAACAAGATATCAGCAGTAATTCTCCCAGCGCTGTGCGAAATACTGGGAAGCGGAGTGTAATACCTCTGACGGTATACTTTAGAATATATTATCTGCAGTTATGAGTTAGTAGGAGTAAAATAACTCAAAAATGACAATTTAAATGGAAATAAAAGTTCAATTTTTACTTTCTCTAGCCCCATATGTACAATGTACATAGTGGATAGAGAAGGTGTTATATTCTACCAAAAAACTCAAAGTTTTGGGGGCCTTTGAATCCAAAAAAATCATTTTTAGAAAAAGGTCCGTGTGTGTGCCCGTGTGAACACGATAACTCAAACACTAAAAGTCGGTAAAATACCACAATTGGTATTTAAGTTTATAATCTTTTAGAGATACGACACGAAGATTTTGTGAAAAATCCTCCCAACCCAAGCTACCCTTTACGTAGAAAAAAGTTTGAAAAGTTTGATTTTCTCAAAAATGGCTCTATCGATTTTGATTCAAACGTCATTCATCAAATATATTTATATGGCAAATAAAATGTATATCTTGAATTTTCTGGGAATTGCCTCTAAAAGACCTCTTTATTCTGAATGAATGTTGCTGAATTTTAGGTAACTGGTAAACCGTAAGAAATAGACAAAAAATTACTACACAAAATATGTAGATCACGTTAAAACATGCTATTTGTCATATTTGTTGTTTTTTTCGTGGATTTGCTATTTCTGAGATATCCCTTGTTATTTGTTTCAGATTTAAAATACTTAAACTTTTCTTACACGGAAAGCTGGCCATGCATAGAAACGAATGTCAACCACATGGCAACCAGATTTTAAGAGATTTGACAATCGTTTTAGCCTAGTATATTCCGTTATTAAGACAATTTCAAGCCCGCCTGGGTAGCGTGGTGGTAGCATGTCTGCCTCACGTTCAAAAAGTCGTGAGTTCGAATCTCGCTTAGGGTGAGTTACCCGGGTAAGGTTTTTTTCGGGGTTTTCCCTTATCCTGAGAAGACGAATGTCGAATAACTTTAAGCTCCATGGACCCCGAGATCATATCATCAATTGCATTCATCGTCCGATATGACCAAACCAGGTTAAAGGACGTTAAACTAAAAAAAAAAAATTCTGCTAATGCTTATCTGGATTATCATAAAGTAGATAGAACAATATACTTTTTAACAATAATTTACCACAGCGATTTAGAGAAAGTCACATCAGATTTGTCAGAGCTGTTGCAAGAGTGGTGTGAATAAAGCGAACACTGCCAAACAAAACATTGCGGTAAATTTCACATCTTCGCAGCAACCAGACAATTGACGGTCGAAACGCCATAGCGAACACAAAGGCAGGCTGTGTTTACAGATAGCTCCATCTAGCGGGAAACGAAAATGCGGAAGTGGTACCAAAACAACAAAACTGCTCGTTTCATCTATCGCCATCTTTAACTAGAAGCTTCTACCCGACATTTCCGTCGTGACCGGCAACCCTGAGAATACGTCCTGCTGACTTCCTTCCTTTTAGCTGATATGGCGCGTCTCTTCATTCATTATTGCGATAAATAGCATTGTTGCGTAGTAAAAAGCTCTATAAACATATCGCCGCAAGTATTTTGCAATGTGAGACGCTCCTTTAACGATATTTAATAATAATAATAATAATAATAATAATAATAATAATAATAATAATAATAATAATAATAATAATAAATAATAATAATAATATAGCATTTTCCTTTCTCTACCAAGTAAATAGTAGGTAGAGAAGGTATTGCATTCTACCGAGATATTCAATACCGAGATTTCGACAGAAATACATGTTTTGAAAACCCTTTAATTAAAAAATAAAAGCACTTTAAGAAAAACTCCATATGTGTTTGAGAGTATTTGTCTATGTACAGTGCAACTCAAAAATTAAAAATCCTTTTAAGTACCCAAATTTTATATTTATGTTCAGTATCTTTCAAAGATACCACATGAAGATTTTAAAGAAAATCGCCCCCATTTTAAACTACGGATTACATGGAAAACTTAAAAACTTTTCTCAAAAATGGCTGTACTGATTTTTATTAAAATATATACTTTAAGATATTTTCATGAAAAATGAAATTCCTTTGAATTTTATGAGAATAGCTTCCGAAGACCTCTTTTTTCTGGAGGACTTTTGCATAACTGTTTATCTTAATTTTTTTTTTCATACAGTTAACTATTTCCGAGATATTCCTTATTAATTGTTTCTGTTTTTAATAGTATTCTTTTATTAAAAATACTTTATTCGTTCTTCTTTCTCTTGGTTTAGAATGGATAACGGACCAGCATTTAATAGGTTTGATAATGTATATCGCTTTGTATCTACAAGAAAAATTCCTTAAAAACATTATTTCAACATTTATCTCGATTAACGCAGAGTAGATGGAAGAAAAAGTATATTTAGGAATAGTTTGTTGAGGAATGGGTAGAGAAACGCAGGTGCGTAACACATTAGATTTTTCAAAATAAATTATAAATGTTATGTAATCGTAAAAAAAAATTAACTTACAATATTTCAGTGGCCCTAAAGATTAGAGATGTCCTGTTTTGTGCAACTTCAAAAAGAAATATAAAATTATTCGAAAAGATTCCTTTGTGATTATATTGCTCTCGTAGTAACGGTAGTCAACTTTTTACACTTCCTTTTCACATCAAGCGACATTGATGTCGCAGTTCCATCGGATGCTTATCTCGAAACATTGGCAGGAGTTTGGAAAGCGTTTATCGAATGTCATGGTGACGCCTAGAACTTTCCAAGCGATAATCTGCGGATCCAAGAGAGATAGCAACATTAGAGCAAGGAGATGAGAGATCACATTGAAGTTCTGAGCGCAAAGAGAGAGAGAGAGAGAGAGAGAGAGAGAGAGAGAGAGAGAGAGAATTTCAACTTCGGTTAAAACTTGGTTTTCGGTCCCCAAAAGTATAAACGACAATAGTAAAAGAAAACTATTGCCAGATCTAGGGATTCATATGTTTGTTACCTTTTTTTATTACTTTCTGTACTACATAGAGTAAGCAAGAAAATTATTGTATGGCGCCCAAAAATACGATGTCGAATGCTTGGAGATACTAAACTCAAATAAATACCACGTTTGGTACTTATTTTCATTTTTTCTGAAAATGGTTTTTGATTCCTGGGTCCTCAAAACATATATTTCCGGTGAAATCTCGGTATCGAATGTTTAGATGGAATATTATACCTTTTCTGCTTACTATGTACATTGTACTTAAGCACTAGAGAAAGTAAAAAGATAAAATAGTAAACCTAAATTTAGTTAATACTTCACTCTAGATTTAAATAATCACCACACTTTCTTCTCGTTTCATTTGGTCCATGATCCTGAACATCAATAATAAAAACGGTGCCGCATGTGTGCTGCTTGTTTATTATTTCTTGCCATGTTGGCAATCTGACAGTTTCGCATTCCATTTCAACTAATGCTTAGCCAACACGACAACTTAAACTTCCACTAATATAGTGTCATGGAGAGAGATTTTAAACTAAACAACACAAGTTATTTTGCAATTCTACCCAAATGTTAAAGCTAAAGATGACAAAAGAAGCTACGAGTTTCGCAAGTTTAAAAGAAACAATTAGTAAATTATGCGGGAAATATTGAACCGAATAGGTTATTTATTTCCAAACGCATGACCGTACCTGATTTTGTAATATGAAAAATAATAGGTAATATTAAAAGAAATAAAAAAGAATGAACACGAAAAATAAAAACACAAACTTATTCAAATATAGAATTTTAAATTTAAAGAACACACAGAACAACGGTAAACCATATTCCGATGCATTATTGTGCCCTATTACGGTAAACAAATAACACTTAGAGAAATAAATAAACAAAACACTAACAATGGCCGAAAACATGCCAAAAATAAAGGACTATCACTTGACTCTTCTTCCTCCCAATTATCAGCCTTCTCAGATATCAGCTGCCTCGCCTTAAATAGAAATTAACCTATCTGCTCCATCTTCCATTCCTGCCAGTAGAGCCCAACATGCCTCTATCTCTCCATTCGAGCTGGTAAATGATCGGGGTAAATATCTTTCCCTCCATTTCTCTACATGCTGCCAAGATAATACCCCGCTGCTCTTCCTTCTCACAAAAGGGGCACGTTTTTATTATATGCGTGAACTATACTTAAAATAGAAGGCTTACACAATATTTATAAAACAATTCGATGTAATAAAGTTGTAGATTCTCGCACATAAGATTTTATCTGTGAATCCCAAAAATATTTAATAAATAAAAGAGATTCTAATTTAAGCTGAACGTTATACGGGGGCGGTCCAGAAAGTAAGAAACGTTTTGGCACAACTAAATATTAACGCGAGATATGAACACAAACCTTTACTTACAAAGTTACTCTACGTAACCGGCATTACTATTATTGTCACGTGGTACCGGTGTTATACTCTTCCACTGAGCCAGGATGTTGAGGTTTTCACCAGATGCGAAATCTTTTCCACCCAAAAATTCGTGTATGGTGACCCAAGTGAAATACCGGTTTTCTGAATTATTTCATCAACATTTGCTAACTCCTTCATAAAGATTCATGAACCACTCTGCTCTTTGTCGGGCACATTGGTTCTTCCTTGATTGCTCGTAAATCATGCACCATTTTCTCACTGGAGACTCCTTCATTGCATTTAAGTTATTTGTCTCTAAAATTCGATTGCCCGAACATTTTGTGTTTTCAAACACACTAATACGTTCTTTGGCGGTAGAAAAATGTAAATATCTTGACAGAATAGAGATTGTGTTGACAAATAAATGTTTGGGTTGATATCTTTCGCTATGGCAAATCGTGTGTCACTTTTTGGAGGGTCCTCGTATAATTCCTCCGTGATTTGATTGCCGACTTAAAAGCTTGAGCTGCAAGTGACAATTTCTGTCTTAAAATAGCCTCAAGAATGTCATTAGTAAAGCCAAGTAAACAAGTTTTTGCAAGTGGTATAAATAGCATGAGATTTTTAGAGTGTATCTATTGATGACGCAAGCTGACGCTGTTTTGTCTCTTTTTACAGATCTGCTGTACCGCCAGGTCATTACCGTCAACAACACACCCTTGGAGGTGGAGATTATCGATGTTTCAGGTGAAACGGTAAGTTTGTTTCTCTACCTGTGTTTATACATCCTGGTGGAGTCACTGAACGTACTCGACCATGTGTTGCGTTTTTAAACTCTTCAGCTCCTTTTATTTCTTCACTTGTGATATTCCATGCGACCAATGCTCAAATTTAACTTTCTGTGTGTATTGTATTCTACTAAAAGATTCGATGCAGATGGTATTTAAGATGATACCGTCCAAGGATACGAAAGGGAGATTTTTTAGTAAAATCCCCCACCCCAAACTACCCTTTACAAGGAAAAATTTTTGAAAATTTTTATTTTCTGAAATATGACTCTAAGGATTTTGATTAAAACACGGTATATTAAAGATATTCACATGAAATATGAAATGTATATCCTGAATTTTCTTGGGAATAGCCTTTCAATATATCTTTATTCTAGATGAGTTTTGCTGAATTTTGCATAGCTGATAAACCGTAAGAGATAGTCAAAAACTTACTACACAAAAATGTAGACCACGATGAAACAAAAGTTATGTCATATACATTTTTTTTTTTTTTTTTGTAGAGAAGATCGTTTTCGTTTTTGAGATATTCCTTGTTATTGGTTTCAGCTTTAAAAAACACATACTTTTCTCATACAGGAATTTGTCAACTCGTGTCCATACAAACAAAGGAACTTGTGTCACATAGCAACCAGCTTTTGACTATCACTTTAACCTATGGTACTCCCTTATTTCGCTTCTACTTACAAGGAAGCAAGTAATAACACTATTTCTGATAATTTTGACTCAATTAGCATGAATTAAATATAAGCATAAGTTTTTTAACAATAATTTGTTGCAGACATGTAGAGAAAGTCATGTGAACGGAACGCATCAGATTTTTAGAAAATGGTCTGCCTGTGCGTGTTTCTGTGGACAGCATAACACAAAAACCAAAGTTGCTTGAATACCAAACTTGGTATTTAACATGATACTGTCCAAGGACACGAGAGGGAGAATTTCTAGAAAAATCCCCTGCCCCAAACTACCTTTTAAATGGAAAATTTCGTAAATTTTTATTTTCTCAAACACGACTCTAAGGATTTTGATTAAAACACGGTATATTAAAGATATTAACATGAAAAATAAAATGTATATTCTGAATTTTCCTGGGAATAGGCATTGAATCACTTTTTATTCTGAATGAATTTTGCTGAATTTTGTATAACTGATAAACCCTAAGGGATAAACAAAATCTCGTATACCTTTTCCTTGTAGAATTCACCATTTTCAAGATACTCCTTGTTATTGGTTTCAGTTTTAAACTACCTAACTTTTCTCAAAGATGACCATGCAAAGCGAAGTGAACCTAAATTGTTTCATGTAGCGACCAGGTTTTTAAAAGATTTGACAATCGCTTTAGCTTAATGTATTCGCTTTTTTCCGTTGTCTTACAAGGAAGCTAGTAATAAAACTAATTAGCATGTGGATAAAAGAATATTTGTAAGAATAGTTTGTATGTGGAACAGTTATGTCAATAGAATGTAGTGTTTTAAAGTAGCTTACGAAATATGGGATATTCATTCTGTGATGCAAACATAACCTCACTAGCAAGCAGCAGGCGGATGTCGAATATCTCATAATGAAGTACATACACATTACTAGCGGACAGACTGATGCTCGCTCGCCTTCTCTTGATGGCTTATCGAAAATTAATGTTACGGAAGGGCAAGAGCACTAATGAAAATTCAGAATTAACTTCCTGACGTACCGTGACGTACTGCAGACACACTCCTTCAACTGTCATATGTTTTCATCAACAAGCACTTGTCTTGAAATCAGCACACAGGAGTGCTGTGTCGCCAATAAATAACGATAAGGATTTGAAGAACATACTTTCTGTCAAACGTGACAGAATCACCAAATACAAAAAATCTGTTGTGTTTCATTCATATGACTGTATCTGTTCTACGAAAAAAGATTTCACTCTAATCAAGATATAAATTAGTAGAAGTTGCCATATTAACACAATGGAATATACTAGGCTAAAGCGATAGTTAAATCTTGTAAAAGCTGATTACTATGTGACTGAAATTATGTTGCCTTTGTACGGCCAGTACTAAAACAAAAGAAATAGGAATGACAAATTCAGGTTTAGAAAAGTTTTAAGTATTTTAAAAGTATAAGAAATATCACGGAAGTGGTTAACTCCACAAGAAAGTGCAACTTTCTGTTTTAGCATCCACTAGTCATTTTGAGAAATCAAAATTTAAAAAAAAAGTTGCATGAAAACGGTAGTTGAGGGTGGAGAGATTTTCGTGTCGCAACCTTGGAAGTCAGTGAGCTTAAATACATATTTTCGTGTCGCAACCTTGGAAGTCAGTGAGCTTAAATACATATTTTCGTGTCGCATCCTTGGAAGTCAGTGAGCTTAAATACATATTTTCGTGTCGCAACCTTGGAAGTCAGTGAGCTTAAATACATATTTTCGTGTCGCATCCTTGGAAGTCAGTGAGCTTAAATACATATTTTCGTGTCGCATCCTTGGAAGTCAGTGAGCTTAAATACATATTTTCGTGTCGCAACCTTGGAAGTCAGTGAGCTTAAATACATATTTTCGTGTCGCATCCTTGGAAGTCAGTGAGCTTAAATACATATTTTCGTGTCGCAACCTTGGAAGTCAGTGAGCTTAAATACATATTTTCGTGTCGCAACCTTGGAAGTCAGTGAGCTTAAATACATATTTTCGTGTCGCATCCTTGGAAGTCAGTGAGCTTAAATACATATTTTCGTGTCGCATCCTTGGAAGTCAGTGAGCTTAAATACATATTTTCGTGTCGCAACCTTGGAAGTCAGTGAGCTTAAATACATACTTTCGTGTCGCATCCTTGGAAGTCACTCAGCTTAAATACATATTTTCGTGTCGCATCCTTGGAAGTCACTCAGCTTAAATACATATTTTCGTGTCGCAACCTTGGAAGTCAGTGAGCTTAAATACATACTTTCGTGTCGCATCCTTGGAAGTCAGTGAGCTTAAATACATACTTTCGTGTCGCATCCTTGGAAGTCACTCAGCTTAAATACATACTTTCGTGTCGCATCCTTGGAAGTCAGTGAGCTTAAATACATACTTTCGTGTCGCATCCTTGGAAGTCAGTGAGCTTAAATACATACTTTCGTGTCGCATCCTTGGAAGTCACTCAGCTTAAATACATACTTTCGTGTCGCATCCTTGGAAGTCAGTGAGCTTAAATACATATTTTCGTGTCGCATCCTTGGAAGTCACTCAGCTTAAATACATATTTTCGTGTCGCAACCTTGGAAGTCACTCAGCTTAAATACATATTTTCGTGTCGCAACCTTGGAAGTCACTCAGCTTAAATACATATTTTCGTGTCGCAACCTTGGAAGTCAGTGAGGTTAAATACATATTTTCGGAAATTTATATGACCAGTAAAATTGCTTCGGAATAAACTCTGAAGTCAATTTTGTGTAAATCGTAAGAGATAGACAAAAATGTACATCTCGTTAAAATACACCATTTACGTCATACACATTTTTTGTATAGCTAACTATTGCAAAATTATTTGTTGATTTTATAACTTCCAATAATTAGAAGTTATTTTTTCACTTTTTTCATGCTGGCCATGCAAAGAGAAGGGAATTTCAATTGAGCGCATAGTGATCAGTTTTTAAAACATTTGATTATCGTTTTTTTTCTCTTATTTCCCATTTACTTAGAATACAAGCAATACTGCTCATGTTTAGCTCGACTAGCATGATAGACAATTAACTTGTTACAGAAGGCATGTGAATGGAACACGTCACAGTTTTACTGATGCTGTACACAAACCATTGTTTTTATTAATCAGGTGTCCTATAATTTCTCGATATCAGGTTTCAGGTGGAAAACAATAACTTTTCTAACTAGTGTGTATATGACAAAGAAAGTAGAGTCCTGATATTTAAAAACTCATTTACTACACAATTCTTTATGTAACATTTTATTAAAAATAGCTCCTTTTTTCATAACAAAGAATTTAAACAGTAAAAACATTGTTTAAAAAGCATGCATGCTAGAATTTTTAAACAAAAATGTGTGTATATTTCAAGAAGGTAATTTACATTCGCTGGATTTTCTAAAGTTACGGATGTATATGTGAACTAGTTCATGTTAAGCTATAGCATGTTGGGGAGCGATAGCGGGACAGGCAATTAGTCAAGAGAACTGGTTTAGACCGCGTGAGAAAGACAATGTGTGAGGAGGTATTATAGTTTCTTACACAGCAGTCGCTGATGTGTCCTACTGCTCCAATCACGTCTTCTCATGTCCAGTCAACTTTCTCACGATATAAAGCCTGTTTACGTGCCAATCAGAGACGATTCATATTTAATGTATGTTGTATCTTTAGAGAAAATGAAACGGACCATGATTATGCTGAGGAATTGTTGCACAACAATTGAATTCCCGTGGTATTTATGTTTGCCGCCTTCCACTGCTAGTGAAAACATCACAGTCTACCACTGCCTTCTATTAGTACACGCAACTATATACCATGGTGCGCTAACTTGGATTCTGTCCCGCTATCGGTCCCCAACATGCTATCCCTACTGATAAGCTAGGCGTCTAACAGGCGTCTTCTTCTTGTTGTAGAGGGACTCCACGTTCCCGCTGGAGCAGGTGCAGTGGGCAGACGCCTGTGTCGTGGTCTACTCAATCACAGACAAACAGTCCTTCGAGTACGCCGTCGAGGCGCTCGAGAACTTCCAGAAACTCCGACCAGTAACATCTGTTCCAGTCACCTTGCTCGCCAACAAGGCGGATCTCGAGCATCTCCGTGAGGTGAGTATCTTTCTTTTGTTTAAGCACATTGTCGTTCACAGTTTTCCATAATATTTTCTTCCATAAAGCTTGTGTTAGTTACTATTTCATTTTGAAACACAAATTCAGCAGATTTATTTACATCAAAGAGATTACCTTTTAACCCTGCTGCTATTGCAATGAACAAATAAACACTTCCGGTTTACAAAATGCAGAAAACATTACCTAAATATCATAAGGAATATGGAAGTGAAGAAACATTTACAATATTACGCAAATTATTAATAGGAGCAGTTATTTATAAAGATAAATAAAACTTGAGAGAACCAAGTTATATTCTTATGCTTCCTTTCCTTGTGAATGCCTGATTGGAGCAATAAAGAATACAAAATCAATGAACGCTTCTTTTAATGTTCTCCAAATAGTCCAGTAGGCTACGCCGATAGTGCGAGCTATACCACAGTTACTGCTTCAGGGTCTTCTTCCATCAAGTGAAGTATTTCTTTGGCCAACTCTTTCGAAATAAGTAGATATGTAACTCGTTGGCAGATGGAGACAAGTGTCCTATTATCTATGTTGTTTTCCATTCTTTCATCCAAATTGTTCGTAGTCTTCGCCGACTCTTACAACCTTGAAAGAGACCGGTTGAAAGAAATGGGGATGAAAGGAAGGGACAGGAATTTGGGGCAACAAGAACCCTTCCCCGTATGCATCTGGTGATCAGGGGAAATCCCCCAAACACCATGTTACCCATTCACATAACCTCCTCTAGCTGGTCGATATACAAACTATTCTATCAAGATAAACATTAGCAGAAATAGTCTTATTACTTGCTTCCTTGTAAGTAGGAGGGAAATAAGGGAGTACCATAGGTTAGTAGGAATAGTCAAATATTTTAAAATCTCATCACTATGTGAAACAATTAAGGTTCGGTTGTTTTGAGAAAAGTTAGGTAGTTTAAAATTGAAATCAATAACAACGAATGTCTCGACAACGGTCAACTCTACAACACTTAAGTTGTGTGTTTTAACGAGATCTACATTTTTTGTCTGTCTCACAAGGCCTAATTTTGTGAAACTCATCCGGAATAAAGAGATCTATAGAGGCTATTCCCAGAAATTTGAAAACTTTTTTTATACTGTGAGGGCTTTTCTTGAAAAGCTTCTTGTCACAATCTTGGAAGATACCATTTAACAACGTCTTTTTGTTTTTGACCTCTGCTTTCCACAAACACAACACACGGATCTTTTTCTAAAACTACTTTTTTTCGGGATCTCATAACATATGTTTCCAGTTTTGGGGGGAAGAGTATTAAATTGAATAAGCTTAACTCTTTATTTTATTTATTATTTATTATAAAACTAATTTGTATTCAGTTATATACTACATAATAACTATCAAAAGATTAAATTTCCTTGGGAACAACTTTTCTGAGAGTTCTTATCCCAAAGAGAGGATAATGTTTCTGTGGAATCTCGGTATCGAATTTTTGGGTGCAATACAATATACTGTGTACGGGCTACACAAAGTAAAAACCCAAGGGTCGGCCGCAGGAATCGATACCACGACCTCTTGAATGCCAGTCCCAGATGAAACGCTTTGTAAAGTAATAAAACCCAGAAAACAATCAACATCCGGCTTTGAGTTTAATACTTTTCAGTTTTCGATAATAATAGATACTAATGCTCTCTATGATTTGGAAACAGTACTGAATTATTGCTCCTTCAAACACAACTATGCACAGCTGTTGCATCAGCAACGCAACTGCGCCTTCATTTGTTCCAAAACAATGGCAATTTTGGCCGAAGTAACTGGAGGAAAGTGCTTAACGACCGTTGACTTTTGCAGTGCACATGTGGGCGTAACCTTGAGCTGGCAATGTAGCTTGACGGAATCTGGCACGCATTTCCTCTTTGACACATAATTAATGTAGCGACTGCTTCACACCGTGTTGGGAGAGATAAAAGCCTGTCTCTTGACATGCTCCACTTTTGCTGAGAAACTCAGCTAGGGACAGAGGTGTCCATTTCTGCGATGTTTTCTGTACCGAGCCAACTGGCTCAGGGATTTCGTCATTTGGAATGTCGTGGGTTTGATTCCCAAGTCTCACTTCTCTGATCCTTTACTTTTTCTCGGTTTTCCGGATCACTAGGCGCATTTTGGCGAGGTTTCTTCGTTCCTCGAACTTCTTGTCCCTTCATTTCATTTATTTATGAGCTGTAAGACTTGACGAGAATTCGTTGCTTGCGCATTTCTATGCGCTTTGGAAATAGAACTCTCGACGGCGGGATGGCGTTGGAGTGTCTGTAGGATCCAGGAAGTCCCGCAAGATCCTGCATCGCGTTGAAGAACTGCTTGGACTCTCTACGTCGGCTCTTTACCCCGGTCCGGTTTCGGCCGCCCTCGATGATACTCATAACATCCTGCAGTCTGACACACAGTAAGGCTACAGTGTGGAACCCCCGCCAGGCAAGCAGTTTGAGCAGGCCAACGCCAGGAGCGAAGGTTTTAGAGCTGTGGGACTGGGAAACTTACTATTCATAATGTTGACTGCCAGTGGTAAACTAAACATTATTTCATGCATGGCCTTACGCTATAGCATTCTAATGCTTATTTCTGATGGGCTTAAGTGGTTTTAGGCAATTATATGTTCCAAACTGATACCAAAGCAATAAAACGTCACCTGCTTATCAGCGGAGATGGATATCGGTTCGAACTCATTGCGAGTGATAAAGTGAAGGCCAGTTCACCACTAGCGGGTTTTAACTTTAAATAGCCCCGTTGAGTTCTGCAACTCTTTTAACGAACGATTCGGGGCACTTGTTTTCTTATGTTGTTTCACGCTCACAAATCAAACCTTCAAATTTGTGTTTCCTAAAAAAGTAGACATGTCTTTATTACATAATCATCAAACAGCTGTTTATTGAAAATTCTCTTCTTTAACATGTGCCTTCCTAAAAACTCTATCGCAGTGCTGCATTACTTTCTCTACACGTGCTATGTACATAGTGTATAGAGAAGGTTTTGTATTGCACCCAAAAATTCGACACCGAGATTTCACCGGAAATATATATTTTGAAACTACCTGAATCCAAAAAAAAAAAAAAAAAAAAAAAAAGCATTTTTAGAAACATGTCCGTGTGTGTGGGCAGCATAGCTCAAAAACGAAAATACTGTTAAAAACCAAACTTGGTATTTAGGTTTGGTATCTTCCAAGGATGCGACACGAAGATTTTCAAGAAAATTCCCCCACCCCCAACTACTCTTTACATGGAACTTTTTCGAAATTTTTGATTTTCTCAAAAATGGCTCTAACGATTTTGATTAAAATATCGTATATTAAAGATATTTACCTCACAAATAAAATGTATATCTTGAATTTTCTGGGAATAGTCTCTCAAGACTACTTTATTCTGGATGAATTTTACGGAATTTTGTATAACTGCTAAACTGTAAGAGATGGACAAAAACTTAGGACACAAACAATGTTGAGCACACTAAAACACATGTTTTTCGTGGAGTTAGTCGTTTTTGAGATATCCCTTGTTTTTGTTTTCAGTTTTGAAAAACTTATACTTTTCTCATACAGGAATTTGTCAACTCCTGTCCATACAAACAAAGGAACTTCAGTCACATGGCAACCAACTTTTGAGTATGACTTTAACCTATTGTACTCGCTTATTTCACTTCTACTTTCAAGAAAGCAAGTAATAAGACTATTTCTGCTAATTTTTTCTCGATTAGTATGAAGTAAATAGAAGCATAGACTTTTTAACAATAATTTGATGGAGAGATGTAGAGAAAGTCTTGTGAATGGAACACATCCGATTTTTTTTTCAAGAAACATGGGTTTAAATCATTCGAGTTTATCTGAAACTCTTCAACCCCGGATTTGGCTACTACAATGTGATATTTTATATACACATGAATGCAATGCTCTCGCTTGATTCAGCGTTTACTTTTGGAGAACAAGTTTTTATATATCTATGTTCCTAGTATCGAATCTCAGTGCGTTATTTTAACCCTTCCATAACTGTTTCTGTGTGCAGGTGGAGGAAATGGAAGGCCGCACGGCTGCTCTGCAGAACGGCTGTCAGTTCTTCGAAGTTTCCGTCGCTGAGAACAGCGCGGATCTGTACCAGGCCTTCGAGGTGCTCGTCAACGAGTGCCGATGCCTCCAAGGCAACAACACCAGCAATGGCCACCAAAAGTCACGCAAGTTCTCGGTGTCAAAGATGATCGGCACCCTGATCGGAAGCAACAACAGTAACGGCAAGAGTATCAGCAACGGTCAGCAACAGAACCAGACAGCTCAGCAGGGAGGCACCGTCGTCGTCTGCCACAAGTCAGACCTGCATCGCAGCCGTGTGCTCAAACGCCGTCAGAATTTCACGGCCACTGCCTCACTGTGACTGGAGTAAGTTACTTGCTTCTGGTAGAAAGTGCTGTGAGCATCTTGTGCTCCAGAATGTGGCGGCTGTCTGGCGCAGGTGGAACCTGCCGGCAATTGTTATGTTTCTCAGCTGTCCAAGCTGAGCGGATGAACGGCTGCGCTGCCCGACAGCATGCCTGCCAATTTTAGGACTGGCTCGGCTGTTTGCATAATCCTCAGTGCTTCT
Organism: Hymenopus coronatus; assembly: GCA_030762935.1. Classification (NCBI taxonomy): domain Eukaryota; kingdom Metazoa; phylum Arthropoda; class Insecta; order Mantodea; family Hymenopodidae; genus Hymenopus; species Hymenopus coronatus. The sequence continues at coordinate 142,580,302 of CM060886.1, read as the reverse complement.
CAACTGACACCTGCTACAAGGTCGCCAATCGTCTCAGCGCCACAAAAAAAGTCTCAACAGTTTATATTCTCATTGGTACTTACAGAATTTGGACATTTTGACGCATAATTTAAAGTTCGTCATATCACAAGTCATTCAAATAATTGCTTCAAAAACATCCTCAACTCCAAAAAGATACTCAGATGACTTGGTTCTTGAGACGACAGTCAAATTGTTAAATGAAAGACCTTGTAATTATTGTGAAGCACTGTGTTTATATTGGTGTTGTTGCAACAGCAGCTAGGTCCTTCCTCAAGTCAAGGAGATGAGCATAGTCTTCAAACTCCTCAAGAGGAACAATAATTCTAGGCCGGCCTATATTGTCGTTGTTCTAAGATACTTAATATTTATTCAGTGTGTAAGTGTATTTAATTTAGTTCAGAGGAGTTAACAGAATACTGGCAACATATCAGCAAGGCAAAACTGGATGAATGGTTTACAACGACTTTTGGTTTGGGTTTCAGTCATATTTCTTGTAAACTGTTGTTAAATGTGTGAGTGTATATATTATATATTTTATATGATGCTTTAGAGAATGGAATAGGTGCTTTTTCGGAAAATTTTCAAGCTTTTAAGGTTTGAAAACGCCTATAGTAAAGTTTATTCCAAACGCTATTCTTGACCACTGGGAAGTACCATACAACTGGTTTCTGTATTTCGTGGCAATACTTTTCTGCCAAAATCTGAGGCATCTCATTCCTTGATGTGTGTAATGATGATCATAACAATAACAATCAAGTTCTGAAAAGTTGCACTTCACTGAAAGTATAGCCATTTTTGCAATATCTTGGAAAGTATCTGTCCTTGCGTTTCATTATTTCTTTCACTTATGAGTATTACGGTACTTTATATTTGTGAATTTCGACATTATACTAATATCATTTATTAACAACTAAATAGTAACCTTTTAAAGTTTGATACACTGTATAATTAAAAGACCAATTGGAAATTCCGTTGATATAATTGAATTTATAAAACTTCTTGAAATTCCTTGAAATGTGTGGCTTCGTAACGTTTTAAACATATTATGCATTGATAATGTCACAAATTATTGGAGCACATTTGGCACTTAGCTAAGGTTTATGCTCCCATGACTTGTCATCAGAAAATTGTGAGTGAGCATTGACAGTTTTTCTCCAAACACCAACTCTTCAAATGCACAACGAGCCAATAGCATAGTTGTGCATACTTAGATAGGCCAAATATTAAAGGTGCTAAAATGAAATTTTAGACTGGTTAGTACATATGTGCTGATCCCTGCTAACTTCAACATTACTTTTTGCGGCGTTTGTTCCATTCGAACATTAATTTCCTCTGTTAACATTATGTCACCTGCGAAGTGTTTTCTTGTCCAACGTAATCCTGATATTTTGAATTTCATCAGTATGGTTCGAACTGGAATCCATTCAGTAGGATGAGTCCATGTTTTGAAATACGTCTTCAAAAATCGTAGCGAACGAACTAGAAACGGAAAAATAAAACGCAATGACAAAGTATTTTCTCATAGTTCCGTTTTCAGTGACAGTATACTGTGTTCAAGCGATCTGGACCCGTCCCGCAAGACAACATCGAGTATCTCTACTGAGAAATAAATGAAGTGCATGCAACTCTTCATGAGGGATTCTTCCAAATTCAGTCAAGGTGAGATGCCGCCGTTTTCCTCGAATGCGAGAGCAAATTCTCGTTGGCATGTCGTGTTTACGTTCTGAGCACTGAAATAGCATGGAGTTTGCTTTAATTTCCCAGAGAGGGCAGTATTATTGGAATACAGGCCAGTTAAAATAGCAGCAATGAATGCTGTGCCGTAAGAAGTATTCCAAAGGCGTGGGCTTGGCCAACGTGGTGGTCTTTTTGCCGCCGAACTTGTGCGTCACAGAACTCCCTCTCCCTACCTTCATTCCTCCGGTAAAATATTCTTTTGGCATCGCAAAGCAACACTTTGGTGCTAACCTCCACCAACACTGTGCATCATCAGCATGACCAGGCCTACGTGTGCGGATGCTTCAATGGAAAAACTGCTTTTGCCGAAGCTGAACCGATCATATTGTACTGAAATTTAATGTTTTCAAACCAAAAACTATTAACAAAACTTGATTTTATGACAAACCTCTACAATTGAAGTTATGTAACCTCAGTTTCAAATATTTAAATCGACTACTTACTTCCAGAACTTTGTAAATGTATTCAAGATCATAAAAATTGTTAGTGTCCTCTCATTGAAATTTAAACAAATTTTCCGTCTTGCCATTTTAAGGATTTTTTAAAAACTTTTCTGGGTGAGCTTCATTTATGGAGATTCTTTCTTTAATGATTAATCGTACAGACCGGAACCCTGCTTAAATTCTAAGTCAAATCACTTTACCTTGCCTTTAGGAGTAGATTGTCAAGCTTTTCCATAGTACTATGCTAACTGCTAGAACTGAAGTTTTAAACCGATTGAACGTTTATTTGCAAAGTTTAAGATATGGAAGGAGAAAATTAAACACATGAGCCACAATTCACTTTTATAAACGGAAATAAATAGTTTTGTGGAATATTAAACACATTAGAAATTGGCTGGCAGATATAAACATACAAAAATAATGAATTAATTTTTTTAAAAATATCCTGCAAAGAAGAACACAATTACTATCGGTTAAGCAACAATTCGGTTTTAAATTGAGACATTGTTGGCAGCAATGGGAGGAACATGGATCAAACATACTTTATCGTGTAGCAGTAAATTAACTGTATAAGTATTTCTACTCATGTTTTACAAAAAATAACAGCATTTCAAAGTTTTAAAAATAAAGAGGAACTTAACTTTCTTCAGAAACATAAAATAAATTATATTTAATCTACAAAAAGTACAATATAATATTATTAACAACATTAAAATTATAAATAAAAGTAATTTATTTAAAAAATTATAACGAATAACAGAATAACTTGCCAAAACTGTCTGAATCAATCAAACATGTCTTGAAAACCTCCAGTGCTGCCTCTACTGGGAGATCGCGGCATAAAGAACAATAAAAATAATATCAACTGAATATTTTTGAGGTGATCAATAAAATCAATTTTTTATACTCGTGCGCCAATCAGGCAGGACAAAAAGAAACATTAAAAGTCATGTCAGAATGCTGTACGATTATTCATAAATACACCAGTCATTTCCAAGAGATGGTGATTCTAAGCTCAGAAATGAAGTTCATCCACGAAAATAACAAATGACTGCCGCTGCTAGTGCCAACCGTAAACTAGCTTGCGGAATGTTGGCAATATTACTCGTGACTCACGTTCGGTTCAGATTCGGAAACGCGCTTCTTTTTAGTATGCAATAGTACGCAGTCATTTGTTTATTCGATAACACATAAACATTCCAGCTATGTTAAATGTGCGTCTTTTGTATTGGGCTGTTTCTTACCCAGTATTACTGCGACAAGAGAGCCACAAACATGTTTCAGAGACTTGCAACAAACATTGTATTTTTGGCATGCATCATCCGTGACTGCAAACTCGGGTGAAAAACAGAAACATAACTTGACGTTTATCGCTGAATAACTCAAGGGTTACGAAAACTAGCTTTGACGCAACCAACAAGAACTTTACAATTTGCATGGCATTTTCTAATACTATCTACATCTTTAACTTCGCAATTTCATACTTTTAAATTACAAATTCTCTTGCAAAACAATTTTCTTGTTCTACTTAAAAATGAGAAATAAGTATTGAATATTTATAGTTAAAGGTATTATTGAAAGGTTTCTAACTTTTACTGGTGGCAGAATAAGTTATTTTAACAAAATTAACTTCAGTTCTATACTGACACTCACTTGACTTTGTCTAACTATTCTACAAACAAATTTCTTACAAAAGATTATTCTTTCTACACCAATCTAACTGAGATAAACGTTAGCAGAATTATTACTTAGTTCCTTATTAACGGAATGTGCTAAAGTGATAGTCAAATGTTTTAAAAGCTATCGTTATGCGATTGTCTTTGAAATTCGTGGCCAGAAGCAGAACAAAAGAAAAACGGGCACTTTCCTGTCTGAGAAAAATATTTTAAAATTGAAACCAATAACAAGGAATATCTTGGAAACGGACAACTCTACAACAAAAAAGCATATGACATAAATTGTGTATTTTAGCGAGATCTACATTTTTTGTCTATTTCGTACGGTTCACTAGTTATGCAAACTTAGAATCATTTATCCAAAACGAACAGCTCTTCAGAAGATGTTCCTGTAAAATTAAAGATATAAATTTTATTTGTAATGTAAGTTTCTTTAATATACGGTGTTTTAATCAAAATCGTTAGAGCCATTTTTGAGAAAATAAAAATTTTCGAACTTTTTTTTTTTCATGTAAACGGTAGTTTGTGGTGGGAGGATTTTCTTGAAAATCTTAGTGTCGCATCCTTGGAAGATACTAAATCTAAATACCAATTTTGGTATTTAACGATCTTTTTCTATAAATGCTTTTTTCGGACTTAAAAGGACCTCAAAACATATTCCCGGTGAAATCTCGACATCGAATTTTTGGGTGGAATACTATGTACAATGTACATATGTACCAGAGAAAGTAGAAATCAACAATTATTTTTTAATACTTTAAAGGAGTGAAGTAGTTAGTTCAAAGTTCATGTGACGTGTTTCCTGAAATTGAGGGGTGGTAAAATCAACCCCTACCAATGACACTGCTATGAGATGACATGAATACTGAAAGATACATAAATATGCCCATCAGTTTAAAGGAGGAACTTTTCTTCTGTTATATCCTTAGTGAGTGTAAACCATGTACGGTCTGAAGTGCATTCCGGTCGCTTCATTTCTTGATATTCCAAACAAAAATTATTTAATCAGTTTATACTTTGGAACACTTACAAAGTTAATTATGTTTCATAAAATGGTTGTGGACACCGCAGAAAGAAAAAAAACTAGAAGGATATTTAGAAGAAGAAGTGTCCTATGTCACACACAACTTGCAACTTTCCACTTGCATTTAAGTATTGCATTTTAAACTGTAGATACAACCAGGGGTTAAATTGGCATCTGATAAATCTGTGAAATTTGAGCAAAAAGTGTGGAAAATAAAAAAAATATTTTGCTTGCAAATAAAATAATATGAATTGTAAACTTTAAGGAAATGTTAGTTTTCGACCTACACTAACTTAAACTATAAATAGGTAGGCGTATGCTCTTTAATTGTCACTCTCAAATTTAAATCTCATTTTCTCATAAACCCTTTTCCGTACAATTTTTCTCAAACTTTTTATCCGTCCTCTGAAAAGCCCAGTAAAGAAAATTGTAAGCCTACTTTTACGAAATAATGCTCCGATTTTTATAAATAAACTATCTCAGTTTGGAAAATTATAGTTTTTGGACAGTACGAAAAATAATATTTTTTGTCGACCAATTAGGGCTAATATTTAAAATGTAACATGACGGATCAACTCATTTTCTGTAAAACTGGACTCTTTTTATGTGAATATTTTTAAACATGCATCACGTGGCTCGTTTGTACTAGTACAGTGAAATTACACAGTAAAAAGTTATTATTTAAATAACAATGTAAGCTATAATTTTGATACATGTCACAGTTTCAGTAAGACATATTACTGTATATTTCACAGATTCAGTTAAAGCAGACAATAATGTTCTTATTACGCTTGAACATTAATTTTAGTTAAAATATTTCTGATATGATTTTTGTATCTTAAAAATTACCCTTCGAAACAATGTTAAGAAATAGTACCACTATTTTTTGCTCAGTTTAACCCCTGATAAAGTTTAAGAAGACCTTGTATTCCCAATTTTAAAACTATCAATTATTCTTAGCTTAATGCTATCTCAGCTTCACCTTTATATTTACTATATTGCTAATTTTTACTTGTGGCTGAAATCGCGTGATAAGAATTCGTGTTTGCAACACCACAAATAGACCATTCTCCTTGTATAACAAACATAGTGTGAACTATATTGTACAATAATGATATTTTTATCAGCAATGTAAGCTCAAAAAAGCAAATGTGTTTTGGAATGTCTGGAGTGGATTTGAGAAAAGTATTTTTATCGGAGATTTTAACTGATAAATGTCTGAAAACAATAATTATGGGTGATAAAGGTTAGTTTTATATGAAGACGTTAAAGAAATGAGCATTACACTGAAATGAATACCTAAATATTGCATTAATGTTAACTGTCGACCTATTCCCATGTGTTACTGGATGTTTATTATAATGGCTGTGATCTCACTGGATTTTTGTACGAATTTGTACATATATTACCATTTTGGTACAATACATCTCATTGAAAAGAAATCTGTATTTTTATTCATATTCTTAATTCCACTCCCTTCCTTTTTTCCTTCCACTGTATTCTTAAGACTTTATGCAATATGCAGTAACTGATTTAGATCATTCCTAGAGAGGACTATAAGTTTTCCAAGAAACAGCCTAAATTCTTATGAATATAGTAAATCATTTAGCAGAGTACCTAGAGAAAACTCTGATGTGTTCCAGTCACGTAGCTTCCTCAAGCTGTTCCATAACCCTTTCTTACAAAAGATTATTCTTTTAGCTATATCATGCTAGTCAACATAAAATTATTATTTGCTTATTTGTAACTTGAAAGGCAATGTACTAGGTTAAAGCAATAGTCAAATCTTTTATAAGCCGGTTGTTATGTGAAGCAATTGAAATTCAGTTCTCTTTGCTTGATAGTAGTAAACAAAAGTAAGATCTACTTCCCTTTTGAGAAGAGTTTAAGTAGATTAAAACTTAAAATAATAACAAGGAATATCTAAGAAACAGTTAACTCTATAAAAAATGTACCTTTATAACATAAATTGTGAGTTTTAACGAGATGTATATTTTCTGTGTAGTAAGTTTTTGATATCTCTTACGGTTTGCAAGACATACAAAAGTGATCCATAATGAAGAAGTCAGATCCCAGACAATTCAAGGTTTACATTTCGTTTGTAATAAAAATATCTTAAACAAACATTATTTTAATCAAAATTGTTAGAGCCATTTTTGAGAAAATCAAAATTTTCAGATTATTTCCACATTTTCAGTATTTGGGGGTGGGGGATTTCCTTGAAATCTTTGTGTCGCATCCTTGGAAGGTACTGAACTTAAATATCAAGTTTAGTACTTCACCGAATTTTAGTTTTTGAGCTATGCTGCTCACACACACACGGACATGTTTCTAAGAATGCTTTCTCTAGATTCAGGGGGATTCAAAACGTGTATTTCCGGGGATATATCAGTATCGAAATTTTGGATAGAATACAACACCTTGTCTATCTACTATGTACGTTGTACATACGTGCTTAAGAAAGAAAAAGGAAAATATATACATTATGTATAGGTGTTTCAAAAGTTTTAACCCATTATAATAGTTGCTGCCCGCCCTGGCTTCGCAGGGTCGTGTACCTAATACAAAAACTGAAACGGCAGCGCTTCCATAGTGTGGCGGGTAAAAGCTGAAATAGGTAATGAATTGGAGAAGGAGAAAGTCACAAAGCAACATTCATGCTTCTTCCGAATCTCTTTGTGTCCTTTACTCCCAATGTTTTCCACCTCCTTCTTTATTTTCTTCTATGTCAAAACAGCCATTTTAAGGCTAATAATGACGTAACTAAAGAGCAAATAGATCTGGTTGGGCAATTGATAAGTTTTTATCTGATTATAGCTTTGCGTATTAAATTTCTCCATCTAATCCGAAATATTACTTGATCAAATATATTAAGAGCACCGCAATCGCAGTGTGATGGTGACGGAGGTATATTCATGTTCTGATGCAATCATCTTAGCTAGCTCAAATAACCAACATCTGGCAGTACTATGGCCATCTAGCGGCAAACAAATAAGTACTTACTCTAGGTGTTCGTCGCCATGAAACCTTCTTTGCTTCTTTACTTTAAACGATAGGAGTAAGGAAAGGATAGCTAATACATAAAACTATATTTGAATTCTACTGTTGCGTTGCGTCATTATCTCCATAAACTGGTGCGTTACCTTATCATTGAATGGGGGGGGGGAAATAAAACACTACTACTGCCATTTAGAATGAATAACCGTGGTACTACGCCATTGGGCGGCTATTAACCGATTGCGTTCCCTTGGCAGTGTATATTGATTCAATTATGGGAATTTTTAAACATTTTCTTTTACATAAACCTACAATAACGAACACAACAACAAAAGAATTATTGTTACATTTGTTGCGGTCCTTTGGAAGTGATGCGGGTTCGGCGATTCATTTTTATGTATTTGAGAAGGGATAACAGCAAAAGAAGTCAGTTACTGAGCGAGCAAAGGGGTTTGGTTTTCTCTTCTGGCACCAGGGTACAGTTTTTCTGAACAAAAGAATTTGTAAGTTACAAATCATGCAATGATAAAATACAGCTGATTCAGCGCTAGTGTGAAAGCAAGAGCAAATGTCAAAAGGAAATTTTTATAAATACCACATTTAGGGATATTTATCTATTTACAGGGCCAGATAGTATACTCCTCCTCTACTTAGGACTATGCCCTTACATGAATGTAACTCCATGAAACAAAGTCCATAAGGGGCCTTGGACTACCGCCCGGCCGCTGCATTCCCGAAGGTGTCATGAATGGGGTGCAGTGCTGGAGGGTGAGACGTGATCAACGCCTCGAGTCCCTCCCGGCCGCTTAATGCGGTCTTCTCGATCTGGTGCCGCTACTTCTCAATCAAGTAGCTCCTTAACTGGCCCCCAAGGGACCTCACGAGGCTGAGTGCACCCCGGACCCAGCGGGGGAACATTCCCTTCGCCAGTACCGGTCTCCGCCTGCATACACTTACATAGTAGACCAAAAAGGTATCGTATTCCATCCAAAAATTCGATACCGAGATTTAACCGCAAATACACGCCTTGAGGACCCCTGAATAAAAAGTAATTTTAGAAAAGATTCTGTGTGTTTGCCTGTGTCTATCAACACATACCTCAAAAATCTGATGTGTTATACTCACATGACTTTTTCTAGCTACTCTACAAAAAACTTTTTACAAAAGATAATTGTTCTTTGAACACCACGCTAATCGAGACAAACTTGTATTACTTAGTTCCTTATCATGTACTAAGCTAAAGTGATAGTCAAATGTCGTTGTGCGATTGTCATTGCTTGGCCAGGAGTAGAACAAACGAAAAACGGACACTTCAGTCTGAGAAAAGTATAAGTACTTCACAATTGAAACTAATAACAAGGAATACCTCGGAAACGGTAAGCACCACGAATAATGTGTATATGACATAACTTGTGTATTTTATCAACATCTACATTTTTTGTAGAGCAAGTTTTTGTCTATCTCTTACGGTTTATTAGTTCAAATTAAGCAAAATTCATCCAGAATAAACAGGTCTTTAGAAGTTATTCCCAAAAAATTCAAGATGTACATTTTATTTGTGATAAAATGGCCTTAATATGTGGTATTTTAATCAAAATCGTTAGAGCCATTTTTAAGAAAAAAAATTTCGAAAATTTTTCCATGTATAGGGTAGTTAGGGGATTTTCTTGAAAATCGTGTCGCATCCTTGGAAGACACCAAACTTAAATACCAGTTGCCCTGCCACAAAATACCCTTTACATGGAGCATTTATAGACATTTATGATTTTCTCAAAAATGTTTCTTAACGATTTTGATTAAGATGTGATACATTGGGGATGACAAATGAAATGTGGATCTTGGATTTTCTAGCAATAGCCGCTTCATTCCCGTCTGGGGCGGGGAAGTTTCCTCTCCATCCCCCACAGAGCCTGGGTGTGTTTAATGACAATAACCTACTGCCCACCTGGGTAGTATGGTGGTAGCGAACATTCAAAAGGTCGTGAGATGGAATCTCGCTTAGGGTGAGTTACCCGGATAAGGTTTTATTCGGGGTTTTCCCTTATCCTGAGAAGACGAATGTCGAGTAACTTTAAGCTCCATGGACCCCGAGATCATTCGAGCATTATTTCACCAATTTCATTCATCGTCCAAATTGACCAACCAGGTTAAAGTACGTTAAACTTAAAATAAATAAAATAGATAACCTAGTGTGTTCCGACGAGTTATTTCACAAACCAAAGCCCCCGATAAGACTATGGAAGTTAAAGGGGGCTAAACAAAAATCTGAGGGTTCCATTCACATGACTTTCTCTGTATCCCTGTAATTAAATATTGTTAATAAACTTATCTTTTATTTATTTCATGTTAATCGAGAAAAATTAGCAGAAATAGTCTTATTCCTTGCTTTATTGTAAGTAGAAGCGAAATAAGGGAGTACCATAGGTTAAAGTGAAAATCAAAAGCTGGTTGCTATGTGACTGATGTTCCTTTGTTTGCATGGATACGAGCTGGCAAATTCCTGTGTGAGAAAAGTATAAGTTTTTCAAAACTGAAACCAAAAACAAAGGAATATCTCAAAAACAATCAACTCCACGAAAAAAATATATACGAGATAAATTGTGTGTTTTAACGTGCCCTACATTTTATGTGGGTTAAGTTTTTGTCCATCTTTTACGGTTTAGTAGTTATGCAAAATTCATCTAGAATAAAGTAATCTTCAGAGGCTATTCCCAGAAAATTCAAGATATAGATTTTGTCAGGCAAATATCTTTAATATATGATATTTTAATCAATATCGTTAGAGCCATTTTTTAGAAAATCAAAAATTTCGAAAAAAGTTCCATGTAAACGGTAGTTGGGAATTTTGTTGAAAGCCTTCGTTTCGCATCCTTAGAAGATACCAAACTTAAATACCAAGTTTGGTACTCAACGGTCTTTTCGTTTTTGTCCACAGACACAGACACTTTTCTGAAAATGCTTTCTTTGGATTCAGGGGGTCCCAAAACATGTATTTCCGGTGAAACCACGGAATCGAATTTTTGGGTGGAATGGATTACCTTCTCTATACACTATGTGCATAGAAAATAACAATATTTTGTGAGAATAGCTTGTTTGCAGAACAGGGAGAGAAAGTCGTGTGAATGGAACACATGGAACTTTTAATGAAAAGATCACCCTCAAATGAACCAAAATGATGTGAATTTCAATATTACATTATTTTGAAAGCAACGAAAAGCCATCGCTTCATTTAAAAATCAATTTCGTGGGGCTCTCTAAAACGCTTGTGACGTAAGCGCCCGAGTAGTGACGTCAAAGTCCAGTACGAATGTAGTCGCGCTCTTAAACTTGTTCATGTTGCATGCATATTTTTAGAGCTTTATTTTTGCACCTCTTTTTATCATAAAAGGGTTTTAAAATACTGAACGAGACAATCTGCATCACATGGGTAGATGTTCACAAGCAGATAGCTCTATTTGGGGATGGCTAAAAACTTGATTAAACACATTTTTATTTTATTGTACATAGCGTAAATAGAAGGTTTTGCATTCCATACCGAAATTTCACCGGAAATACACGTTTAGGGTCTCCTGTATCCAAAAAAAGTGTTTTCAGAAACAGTTTCGTGTGTCTGTGAACACAATAACTCAAAAACCAAAGTCGGTAAGATACCAAACTTGAAATTTAAGTTTAGTATCTTCCAGGGATGCGACACGAAAAGTTTGAAGAAAATCCCTCCACCCAAACTACCCTTTACAAGGAAAACAATTTGAAAATATTGATTTTCTCAAAAAAAGCTCTAACAAATTTGATTAAAATACCGCATATTTAAGATATTTATATGACAAATAAAATGTATACATTGAGTTTTCTAGGGATAGCCTCAAAAGAACTCCTTATTCTGAATGAATTTTGCTGAATTTTGCGTAACTGGTAAACCGTAAGAGGTAGACAATAATTTACTACACATAAAATGTAGATCAAGTTAAAACACCCAATTTATGTCGAATACAATTTTTTCGTGGAGTTGGCCATTTCTGAGATATTCCTTGTTATTTGTTTCAGATTTGAAATACTTAAACTTTTCTCACACGGAAAGTTGTAAATTCGGATTTCAACCACATGGCAACCAGCTTTTGACTATTGTTTTAGCCTAGTGTATTCCCTTATTTTAATTTTACTTACAGGGAAGCAAATAATTAAGACAAATTCAGCTAATTTTTATCTCGATATGTTTTAACAATAATTTGTGACAGCGAATTAGAGATAGGCATGTGAATGGAACAGTCTTTCAAGTAGTGTACCGATGCTTGAATATTATAGTTTGCTAAATTGGATGACATTGAGCATAACAAGCGTATTTCTTACTCGCAATGAAATAAAGTATTATGACATTATGGCTTAAAACTGTTTTTCATTATAATGCAGGATATTTTTGCTTTCTCTAATCGTACTATGTATAGAGAATGTATTGTATTGCACCCAAAAATTCGATACCGAGATTTCATCGGAAATATACGTTTTGGGTCACCCGGAACTAATAAAAATCTGATGAGTTCCATTCACATGATTTTCTCTACATCTCTGCAACAAATTATAGCTATAAAGATTGCCCATCTATTTACTTCATGCTAATTGAGAACAAATCTGATGTGTTACACTCACGTGATTTTCTCTAGCTGCTCTACAAACCACCTACAAAAGATTATTCTTCTTTGAACACAATGCTAATCAAGGTAAATGTTAGCAGAATGTTATTACTTAGTTCCTTATAAGTAGAAGGGAATGCGCAATGCTAAAGTGATTGTCAAATGTTTTAAAAGCTATCGTTATGCGACTGTCATTGCAAATGACGTCTTTGCTTGGCCAGCAGTAGAACAAAAGAAACAGACACTTCCTGTCTGAGAAAAGTTTAAGTACCTCACAATTGAAACCAATAACAAGAAATATCTCAGAAACGGTTACCTCCACAACAAAAACGTAAAGGAACATAAATTGTGTGTTTTGTCGGGATGTACATTTTTTGTGTAATGAACTTTTTCTATCTCTTACAGTTTAGCAGTCACGCAAAATTCGGCAAAATCCATCCAGAATAAAGACGTCTTCAGAGGCTATTCCCAAAAAATTCGAAATATACATTTTATTAAATAGCTTTAATATACGGAATTTTAATCAAAATCATTAGAGCCATTTTTAAGAAAATCAAAATTTTCGAAACTTTTTCCATGTAAAGGGTAGTTTGTGGTGGGGGATTTTCTTTTAAAAATCTTCGTGTCGCATCTTTGAAAGATATCAAACCTAAATACCAAGTTTGGTATTTAACGGTCTTTTCGTTTTGGGGCTATGCTGTCCACAGACACACACATACACGCACAATCACACGGACTTTTTTTTAAAAATGCTTTTTTCGGATTCAGGGGAACCCAAAACATATATTTCCGGTGAAATTTCGGTATCGAATTTTTGGGTGCATTTTAATACCTTCTCTATCCCTATGTACATTGTACATATGGGGCTAGAGAAAGTAAAAAATCTGATGTGTTCCATTCACATGACTTTCTCTATATCACTGCAACAAATTATTCTATTTACTTCATCTAATGGAGCAAAAATTAGCAGAAATAGTCTTATTACTTGCTTCCTTGTTAGTAGAAACGAAATAAGGGGGTACCATAGGTTAAAGTGATAGTCAAAAACTGGTTGCTCTGCGACTGAAGTTCCTTTGTTTGTATGGACACGAGTTCACAAAGTTCTGTATGAGAAAAATATGTCTTTATAGCTGAAAAAAAAACAAAAAGGAATATCTCAAAAACAATCAACCAAACGAAAAAATGTATATAACATAAATTGTGTGTTTTAAGGTGTTCTACATTTGTTGCGTGGTAAGTTTTTGTCCATCTCTTACGGTTTAGCAGTTATGCAAAATTCCGTAAAATTGACCAAGAATAAAGTAGTCTTCAGAGGCTATTCCCAGAAAATTCAAAACATAGATTTTATTTGTCATGTAAATATCTTTAATATACGATGTTTTATTAACAATCGTTAGAGCCATTTTTTAGAAAATCAAAATTTTCAAAAAAAGTTCCATGTAAAGGGTAGTTTGGGGTGGGGGGATTTTTTCTCAAAATCTTCGTGTCGCATCCCTGGAAAATACTAAACTTAAATACCAAAGTTTGGTATTTTACCGACTTTTCGTTTATGAGTTATCGTGTTCACAGACACACGGACACACACAGATCTTTTTCTGAAAATACTCTTTTTGGATACAGGGGACCCTAAAATATACATTGCCGGTGAAATCTCGGTATCAAATATTTTGGTGGAGTGCAATACCTTCTCTATACTCTATGTACATAGCACGTACAGAGAAAGTAAAGTTAGCAGAAATAGTCTTATCACTTGCTTCCCTTTAAGTAGAAGCGCAATAAGGAAGTACCATAGGTTAAAGTGATAGCCAAAAGCTGGTTGCTATGTGACTGAAGTTCCTTTGTTTGTATAGACAGGAGTTGACAAATTCCTGTGTGAGAAAAGTGTGTTTTTAAAAGCAGAAAGCAAAAATAAGGAATATCTAAAAAATGAACTCCACGAAAAAAAAATATATATAGTATAAATTGTCTATTTTAACGTGCTCTATGGTTTTTGTCCAAGTCTTACGAATTAACAGTTATGCAAAATTTCGTAAAATTCTTCCAGAATAAAGTAGTCTTCAGAGGCTAATCCCAGAAAATTAAGATATACATTTTATTTGTCAGTTATATATCTTTAATATACGATATTTTAATCAAAATCGTTAGAGCTAGTTTTAAGAAAATGACAATTTTCGAAAAAAGTTCCATGTAAGGGGTGGCCGGGGTGGGGGATTTTCTTGAAGATCTTCAAATCGCAGATACCAAACTTAAATACCAAGGTAGGTATACAACGGTCTTTTCGTTTTTGAGCTATGCTGCCCACAGGCACTCACACTCACACAGACAGACACACACACACGGACATTTTTCTAAAAATGCTATTTTTGGATTCAAGGAGTCCCAAAAATGTATTTCCGTTGAAATCTCGGTATCGAATTTTGGGTGCATTACAATACCTTCTCTATACACTATGTACATAAAGTATAGAGAAGGTTTTGCATTCCACCCAAAAATTCGATAACGAGATTTCACCGGAAATACATATTTTAGGGTCACCTGTGTCCAAAAAAATCTGATGTGTTCCATTCACATGACTTTCTCGACATCTCTGCAACAAAATATTGTTAAAAAGCTTAAGATTCTATGTATTTCATCCTAATCGAGAAAAAAATAGCAGAAATATTCTTATTACTTGCTTCCTTGTAAGTAGAAGTGAAATAAGGGAGTACCATAGGTTAAAGTGATAGTCAAAAGCTGGTTGCTATGTGACTGAAGTTCCTTTGTTTGTATGGACAGGAGTTGACAAATTCCTGTATGAGAAAAGTGTGTTTTTAAAGCTGAGATCAAAAACCAGGAATAACTAAAAAACGATCAACTCCACGAAATATATAGATAACATAAATTCTGTGCTTTAACGTGCTCTACATTTTTTGTGTGATAAATCTTTGTCCATCTCTTACGGTTAGCAACAATCCGTAAAATTCATCCAGAATAAAGTAGTCTTCAGAGGCTATTCCCAGAAAATTAAAAATATACATTTTATTTGTGAGGTAAGTATCTTTTATATACGATATTTTAATCAAAATCTTTAGAGCCATTTTTGAGAAAATAAAAGTTTTCGAAAAAAGTTCCATGTAAAGGGTAGTTTGGTGTGGGGAATTTTTCTCAAAATCTTCGTGTCTCATTCCTGGAAGATACTAAACTTAAATTCCAAGTTTGTATTTTACCGACTTTTCATTTTTGAGTTATCGTGTTGAGAGACACACGGACCATTTTCTGAAAATGCTTCTTTTGGATACAGGGGACCCAAAAACATATATTCCCGGTGGAATTTCGGTATCCAACTTTTGGATGGAGTGCAATACCTTCTCTATACACTATGTGCATAATACGTAAGAGAAAGTAAAAAGCATTTTCAGAAAAAGGTGCGTGTCCGTGTGTCTGTGAACACCATAACTCTAAAACGAAAAGTCGGTAAAATACTAAAATTGACATTTAAGTTTAGTGTCTTCCAGAGATGCGACACGAAGATTCTGAGAAAAATCTCCCCCACACCAAAATGTCCTTTATATGGAACTTTTTCCAAATGGTTGATTTTCTCAAAAATGGCTCTAACGATTTTGATTAAAATATCGTATATTAAATATATTTACCTGACAAATAAAATGTATATTTTGAATTTTCTGGGAATAGCCTCTGAAGACTACTTAATTCTGGAGAAAGTTTACGGAATTTCGCATAACTGCTAAACCGTAAGGGATGGACAAGAACTTAAAGCACAACATTTATATAGCACCTTAAAACACAAAAGTTAGCTTATAAACATTTTTTTCGTGGAGTTGATCGATTTTTAGATACTCATTATTTTTGGTTTCAGCTTTAAAAACACTTTTCTCATACAGGAATTTGTCAACCCCTGTCCATACAAACAAAGGAACTTCAGTCACATAGCAACCAGCTTTTGACTATCACTTTAACCAATATTACTTCCTTATTGCAGTTCTACTTACAAGGAAGCAAGTAATAAGACTATTTCTGCTACCTTTTTTTCATTAGCAGGAAGTCAATAGAAGCACAAGCTTTATAACAATTTTTGTATAGGTATAGAGAAAGGCATGTGATTGGAACACATCAGATTTTTACTTTCTCTACATGTACTATGTACATAGTGTATAGAGAAGGTATTGCACTGCACTCAAAAAATCGATACCGAGATTTCACCGGAAATATATGTTTTAGGGTCCCCTGTATCCAAAAAAAAAGCTTTTTCAAAAAAAGGTCCGTGTGTCTGTGAACAAGATGACTTAAAAACGAAAAGTGGGTAAAGTACTAAACTTGGTATTTAAGTTTAATATCCTGCAACATGAAGATTTTGAGAAAAATCCCTCACCCCAAACTACCCTTTGCATGTCTGACTCTACCTATCGTCCTTCACACGGCTATGTGTAAAAAAACAGTTATTCCATACAAATTGACCGTTGTAGTCGGCTATGCTATGAATTCTGACACTTAAATACTTACAACATTGCATGTTGTCATCTCAGATCACCTTGTGGTTTACATGCGAGTCAGTCGAGAAATTGAATGTTATGCCGGCATGTTGCCGTGGTAGCTCAGTGTCAGAGCAACAGGCTAGAGATCCTGGTTCAAAATCCGGCTATGGCATGGAATGTTTCAGTCTGACTCTACCTATCCTGTCTCCTCTACACTGTACTTCCATGTATAGATAAGTTATTGTATTCGACACTGAGATTTCAGAGGAAATGCATGTTATGAGAACCCCTGAATTTTTATAAAAATGTCTTGTGTTTGTTTGTGGGCAGCATAGCTAAATAACGAAAACTCCGTTAAGTACCAAACTTAGTATTTAAGTTCAGTATCTTCCAAGGCTGCGACACCAAGATTTTCTGCCAAATCCCCTCACCCCAGCTACCCTTTACATAGAACTTTTTTCGAAAGTTTTGGTTTTCTCACAAATGGCTCTAAGATTTTGATTAAAATATCGTATATTAAAGAGAAAAACTTACCACACAAAAAATGTGGAGAACGTTAAAACACTCAATTTATGTTATATACATTTTTTTCGTGGAGTTGGTCGTTTTTTCGATATTCCTTGTTTTTTGTTTCAGCTTTAAAAAACTTATACTTTTCTCATGTAGGAATTTGCCAATTCCTGTCCATACAAACAAAGGAACTTCAGTCTTATAGCAAGCAGCTTTTGACTATCACTTTAACCTATGGTACTCCCTTATTCCGCTTCTACTTACAAGGAAGCAAGTAATAAGACTATTTCTGCTAATGTTTCCTCGATTAGCATGAAGTAAATAGAAGCATAGGCTTTTTAACAATAATTTGATGGAGAGATGTACAGAAAGTTATGTGAATGGAACACGTGAGATTTTTCTACATCTTATTAATTGAGATAAACATTAGCAGAATTAGTCTTACTACTGCTTTCTTGAAAGTAGGAGGGAAATAAGGACTTATTTACTAAGTTAAAAAATGTTAAATGCTGGTCGCTACGTGAAGCAGTTGTAGTTCAGTTCGCTTTGCATAGTCGGTTCGAAGCTAAATAAAAGGAATGTTTAAAGACGATAATTTCTACAAGGAATACGACATATGTTTTAAGGAATCATCGTGTAAGTGTAACCGTTGTGCAAACATCCTCCAGAATAAACAGGTCTCGAAATATACATTTTATTTGTCATGTAAATATATTTAGTATTTTAATAAAAATCGTTAGAGCCATCATTTTTCCTTGTAAAGGGTAGTTTGGGGTGAGGAAATTTTCTTGAAAATCTTCGTGTCATATCCTTGAAAGATATTGAACCCAAATACCAGGTTTGGTATTTAACGGTCTTTCTTTTTTAACTATATTGTCCACACACAGGCACACACGGACCTTTTTCTAAAAATCTGATGTATTCTATTCACATGACTTTCGCTACATCTCTGTTAAAATTTTATTCTTCTATCTAATTCATGCTAATCGAAATAAACGTTAGCAGAGACGGTGTCATTACTTAGTTCCTTATAGGTAGAATGGGAATGAAGCGATACAGTGGACTAAATAGACAGTCAAATGTTTTAAAATGTTGTTGCTATGGGATGCGTGGCCAGGAGTTGACAAGTTCCCGTATCAGAAAAGGTTAAGTATTTTAAAACTGAAATCAATAACAAGAAATGTCTCAAATGCGGTCAACACCACGAAAAAGTGAATATGAAAGAAATTCTGTGATTTAAGGAGATCTATTTTTTTTTGGGTAGTAAGTTTTTGTCTTCTCTAACGGTTTAGGAGTTTGCAATATTCTGAAAATGTTATCCAGAGTAAAGAGGTATTTAGAGGCTATTCCCAAAAAAGTCAGGATATAAATTTTACTTGTCATGTGAATATCTTCAATATAAGGCATTTAAATCAAAATTGTTGTAGGCATTTTTGAGAAAATCAATATTTTCGAAATGTTTTCGATTTAAAGGGTAGTTTTGGTGGGGGGGATTTTTTTCAAAATCCCTGGAAGATACTAAACTTAAATACCAAGTTTGGTATTTTACCTACTTTTCGTTTTTGAGTTATCGTGTTGATGGACACACGGACTTATTTTTCTAAAAATGATTTTTGGTGGGATTCAGGGGGGCTGAAAACATATATTCCCAATGAAATCTTGGTATCAATGCTTTGGGTGCAATACAATACCTTCTGTATACACTATGTGTATAGTACGTGTAGAGAAAGTCAAAATGGCCTTTTAGGACTCAAGGGACCATAAAACTTATATTTCCGGTGAAATGTCGGCACCTTCACAATTTTTGAGTGGACTGTGCACATTTTTTGTACATACGAGCTAAAGAAAGTAAAAATGTGATTTGTTTCTTCACGCGACTATCCCAAAGTAAAGTAAACTGCAGGGCGCACTACTCACTCTACAGGTGATATCAAAGAGTAAGTAAACCACGGTTTACTCTGTTTGTTTTCGTATTTCTTTCAGGCGCGCCGCTCCGCATTAGAAGCATACCTTCTCCATAAATTCGCAATATTATGTTCGAAGAGTTTCTCTTTGTGGACCACCAAGTTTGTTGCTACGTGGGCCCTAAATGTGCATTCCTGTTCCAGATGGAAAATTGTATTGAATTCACCGCAGATGAGGAGAGCTTCTTTGGAAATAGAGAATTGGTACGCCGGGTCAAATAGCGGTGGTCGTTGACGTTCTGCGCGAAAGAGTCGCGGGTTAGTGTTGTGTGTTTTTGTGTTTATCTATCTAAGACAGTCTCTGCTCCTGCTGGCCAAATAGATTACGCCTTAAGGGCAATAACAAAAACCTGATGCCTTCCATTCACATGCCCTTCTCTACATCTCTGCAGCTAATTGTTGTTACAAAGCGTGTGCTTCTATTAACTTAATTCTAATCGAGAAAAAATTAGCAGATAGTCTTATTACTTCCTTCCTTGTAAGTAGAAGGGAAAAAAGGATGTCAAAAAACTGATTTCTATGTGACTGAAGTTCCTTTTTTAAAGCTGAAACTAATAACATGGAATATCTAAAAAAAAAAAAAAAAAAAACAATCAACTCAACGAAAAAAGTGTATATAACATACATTTAGTGTTTTAATGAGCTCTACATTTTCTGTTAAGTTAGGCATTGGCTATCTCTTAAGGTTTAACAGTTATGCTAAATTTCGTAAAGTTCATCGAGAAACTCAAGTTAAAGATTTTATTTGTCAGGTAAATGTCTTTAATATATGATATTTTAATCAAAATCGTTAGAACCATTTTTGAGATATTCAAAATGTTCGTAATTTTTTTTCCATTTAAAGAGTAGTTTGTGCTGATAGGATTTTCTTGAAAATCTTCGTGTCGCATCCTTGGAAAATACCAAACCTGAACACCAAGTTTCGTATTTAATGGTCTCTTCGTTTTTGAGCTATGCTGTCCACACATACACACACACACAAACACACACGGACCTTTTTCTAAAAATTCTGTTTTCGGAATCAGGGAACCCCAAACATATATTTCCGGTGAAATCTCGACATCGAATGTTTGGGTGGAATACAACACCTTCTCTATCCTCTATGTACATTGTACATGTGGGTTAAAGAAAGTAAAAAACATTGTACCGACGTGGGCCGCATTCTGGAAATGGCATGACCCATCAATCTACCTTTTTTCGTGGTTTCCCTCAGTGACCAAGTTAAACACCCGATTGGATATTTAATTGCAGGACCCAAAATAAAGCAATAGCGACTGTGCTGCTATCTACTCACAAGTAGTGGAAATGAATCTTCTGAATTGTGCATATCTAGTAAACCGTAAGCTTGCTACACAAAATCTTGTTAAAACACATACTTTATGTCATATACATTTTTTACTTTCTCTACGTGTACTATAGAGAAAGTGCTGTAATACAACCAAACATTTGAAACCGAGATTACACCGAAAATACATGTTTTGGGTCTCCTATATCAAAAAAGAGCATTTTTGGAAAAAGGACCGTGTGTGTGCGTCTGTGTGTGTGTGTCTTGAACAGCATAGTTAAACAACGAAAAGACCGATAACAAACTTCGTATTTAAGTTTGCTACTTTCCAAGGATGCCAAACGAAAATCTCCCGAAACTACCCTTTACATGGAACTTTTTTCGAAAATTTTTATTTTATTAAAAATGGCTCTAACGATTTTGATTAGAATATCGTCTATTAAAGATGTGTACCTGACAAATAATATGTATATCTTGAATTTTCTGGGAACAGCCTCTGAAGAATACTTTATTCTGAATGAAATTTACGGAATTTTGCTTAATTGCTAAACCGTAAGAGATGGACAAAAATTTACCACACAAAAATGTAGAGCACATTAAAACACACAATTTGTGTTACATACCTTTTCTTCGTGGAGTTGGTCGTTTTTGAGATATTCCTTATTTTTGATTGCAGCTTTAAAACACATTTTTCTGATACAGTAATTTGTCAACTCCTGTCCATGAAAACAAAGGAACTTCAGTCACATAGCAACCAGCTTTTGACCACCACTTTAACCTATGGTACTCCCTTATTTCGCTTCTGCTTACAAGAAAAAAAAAAAAAGATGTAAATGGCGAGTAATTTATGGACTCTCTTTAACTGCTGTGGTTCTCAGCGTCTCATTCTAAATTGGGCGTGAAAGACCGCTTAATTTTGCCAGAGACCTCTCTATGAGGTTTGAGGTTCCTATAAATCTACGATACGGGACCAACGGCTTTACTTCCTTTCCGAAGGAAGCCATGCTAAGGATTTTTACACCCGAAAAAAGCCATCGTACTCCGCCGGTTTGAACCCGCGACCTTGGGTATATGAAGTTACCATGGTAACCATTACACCACGGAGGGCGACTGCTTACGAGGAAGCAAGTAATAAAACTATTTCTGCTAATTTTTTCTCGACTAGAATGAAGTAAATAGAACCATGAGCTTCTTAACAATACTTTGTTCAGAGATGTAGAGAAAGTCATGTGAATGGAACACATCAGATTTTTTATTATACAAGAGGCCGTTTCTGTGATATTGCCGTAGCTGATAAACTGCATTTCGCGACTCGACCCAGAGACTGAATGCTCTTGAATACCTTAAAGAACGTAAACCGGGCAACTGCGTTGTAGAAAAATTGAAAACGAATTATTGAAGTTATATTTGTTTTAAAATCGGTGTGCCTTCAGTATTATCTGAGGTAGTCTATACACCTAGTGTTCTTTTATTAGAACATTTCACTTTCCAAAGGATTCTTTAAACTGCAGGGTTGTCAAAGAGAAAGCGATATTGCTGATATAATAACTCGAAGAATAAATGTAAATTTTAAAATATTGTATTGGAATGTACAGAGCATGTTGAATAAAATGGACAGTTTAATTGGCATTGTTAATGCTTACGATGCAAACATTGGCTTTGTGACAAAGAATTATTTTTGTTAACAATTTCTGGGTTTTACTTGGCAAGTTATTTCTGCAGACCAAGTGGCTCTGCAATATTTATAAAACATGTGCAAGAATCCAGTCAAATAACTGACATAAGTAACCTTGTTGTTCAAGATAATTTGGAAGCCTGCTGTGTTTTCATCAAAAGTGCTAACCCTTTATGTGTTACCTTTTATAGACCACCTAGTGAGATAAGAACCTGTTTTATCTCGTTTTTATGATTTATTGCAGTTAATATTTAGTAGCGAAATGGGTGTCAATATTGTTATTTTAACACCACTTTTAATAACAAAAGTAATGAGTTAACTGTTTGAATGTTTTGGGTTACGTTACTTGATTACAAAAGTGCTTGGGTAATGTCTTTAATGCCACAGACAGAGACGAGTGTTCTGCGCAAGTCAGTCCAATTCTATTCTCAGCCAATATTGATAGTAACGATGGCAACAATTGAATAACGGCAAGGGACACCAATAATCGTAACGTAACGTATTTTGTGTATTTGCTCATGAAAACTATCTGCATCTATTTGTACAGTATAGCTAATTATGTTACATATTTTTAAACTGTTTTTATGAGGTTGTTAATGTGTCCTTTCCTTTTATAGCTTTTAGACCCAAATGTGACAATAAAAAGTGGTACAATGATGAACTCCGAATTTTAAAAGACAAATGTATGATGTTTTATGTTTATTTTGGTATGCATGAATATAAAGAAGATATATTGAGTTGAAGAAGAAGAATCAACTTGCCTTAAAGTGAACTACTATTCTGCTTTCATTAAAAACTCTGATAATATATAAAAATCCTCCTGCTTAGTGATATCAGAGCATTTAAATTCTAGTTCTAAGTCTGATACTTGCCTAACTTATCTAAATTGTGAAGCATTTAATTCCTTTGTTATTGGTAAGGTCACTGATATTGTGAACAGTATACCTATTACTAATGCCCTTTCTAAACAAGTTGCCCAAGCCTAAGTGTAATTTTAATTTTTTAGTTTTTAGTGTTGAAGATGTTTACTCTGGTATTATGAATTTCAATAATAGTACATGCATGGATGTATATGGAATCAATTAAAATTTCTTAAATTAGCTGCTCCATATATATATATATATATATATATATATATATATATATATGTGAGCCATTAACTTATGTTTTTAATAGTTGTCTTAAAGCTGCCTCTTTTCCGGATACTTTTAAATTTTCTAAAGTGATACCAGTATTTAAGAAAGGGCATAAATCTTGTTATGACAACTATAGGCCAATCAGAATTATTGCAATAATAGGCAAGGTATTTTGTAAACAAATCGTTACTTATTTTGAAACCAACTTGTTTAATAAAAACCAATTCGGTTTTAGACAAGCATGAAGGCCGTTATAAACTTTCTGCTACAATGCTATGAAAATATTAGTAATGTATCAAGCAGGCTTTTTGATCTTTCCAGAGCATTTGACACTGTTTCACCTAATATTATCTTAGAGAAACTTATATTTTACGGTTTTCAGAATAGTAGCATTCAGTTTTTAAGGTCTCATTTTAGTAATAGGAATCAGGCAACTTATTTTAATGGACGTTCATCTCAATTTAAATCTGTAAATTATGGAGTTCCTCAAGAGTCAATTTTGGGACCTGTATTCTTTATAAGTTATACTAACGACAAAGATGAACACACACTAAGACCTAAAGTACACTTGGTAACATCAGTTGTTAACAATTGGTGTAATGCCAATAATTTGAGCATAAACCCTGGAAACATTACTGATATTCAATATAAATTTAACACTGGTTGTTTTGGAAGCTCATTAAAATGTTGAGGTATTCATATTGATGCTGGCTTGGGATTGTCAACGCGCATTAGTGATATTCTTAAAAAAACCACAACAGGAATTTTTATGTTGAGAATCTTAGTGTCACTAAGGATGTGCTGATGGAGGTGTATTATGCTCATATTTATTCACATGCTAATTATGGTTTGCTTCTTTGGGGGAATTCTCCTTGGCAACGAAAATATTTTTATTACAAAGAAGGGCTATTAGATTAATTTGTAGAGTTCATCCAAAATAACACTGTAAACCCCTTTTTATTGATTTAAATATCTTAACTTTGCCATCAATGTATGTGCTGAACTGTCTTCTATATGTTAAGGAAAATTTTAGCAGTTTTACAGTTTGCTCCAATATACATAATTATACAACTCGAACAGCTTTATAGTTGTCTCTATTAAACTTTATAATATTTTACCCCAAATATTAAGAGAGCTCGCTATTTCAACTTTTAAAAGGACCACACATTGGTGGCTAATCCATTGTATTCTGATTTAGCTTGGTAACTTTTAAGTTATGACGTTGCTATGCTGTAATAGTTGTTGGCAATAAACACTATCTGTCTGTCTGTCTGTCTGTCTACTTGTTATTGGTTTCAGCTTTATGAATACCTCTACTTTTCTCAAACGAAGCATACAAAGTAAACCGAACCTCAATTGTTTCACACAGCGACAGGCTTTTAAATATTTGACTGTCGCTTTAGGCTTATTTCTCTCCTACTGAAAAGGAAGCGAGTAATGAGACTATTTCTTATCTCATTAGGCATTATGCACTTAAACAAAAAATCTGATATGTTGACTTTCTCTGCATTATTGTTCTCTCTACTTCATGATAATCGAGACAAACGTGAGCAGAAATTGTGCTCCTTATTACTTGCTAATAGAAGGTAAAACATCTATCTGGTATTTAACAGTCATTTCCGTTTTGAGCTATACTGTCCACAGACACACACACCAAGCTTTTCTTAAATTGTTTGCACTCAGCGGACCTCAAAACATATATTTCCGATGAAATCTCGACTTAGAATTTTTGGGTGGAATGCATTGTCTTTTCTAACTACTATGTACATACGCGCTAGAGAAGGTAGTAAGTTATTCTTAGTTTTTTACTTTCTCTACACATACTATGTACATAGCGCATATTGCACCCAAAAATTGGATACCAAGATTTCCCCGGAAATATGTTTTGGGACCCCCTGAAACCATAAAAAGCATTTTTAGAAACATTTCCGTGTGTGTGTGTGTCTGTCTGTCTCTCTACCTGTCTTTCTGTCTGTCTGTCTGTCTGTCTGTCTGTGTGCCTGTGGGCAGCACAGCTCTAAAACGAAAAGTCTGTTAAATACCAGACTTGATATTTAAGTTTAGTATCTTCCAAGGATGCGACACGAAGATTTTCAAAAAAATTCCCCCACCCCCAACTACCCTTTACATGGAAAAAAGTTTGAAAATTTTGATTTACTCAAAAATTGCTGTAACGATTTTGCTTAAAATCTCTTATATTTAAGATATTTAGATGCCAAATAAAATGTATATCTTGAATTTTGTGGGAATAGCCTCTAAAGACCTCTTTATTCTGAATGACTTTATTTAAGTTTGTATAACTGGTAAACCGTAAGAGATAGATAAAATCTTATTACACCAAAAATGTACATACGCTCTCTGTGGAACTGGCGTTTCTGAGATATTATTTGTTTCAGATATGAAACACTTAAACGTTTCTCACACGGAAAGTTGTAAACGGGTTCAACCACATGGCAACCGGCTTTTAAAGGATTTGACTGACGTTTTACCTTACTGTACTCCCTTAATGTCCTTCTACTTACAAGAAAGCATGTAATTAAGACAGAATAATAATAATAATAATAATGTTTATCTCGATTATCATACAGAAGAATATGTTTTTTAACAATAATTGCCTACTTGGGCCAGTGGTCAGCGAGCTGACTCCTCACCTGGAGGTCCCGGGTTTCATTTATTCCCTATCCCCACAGAGTTTGTGTGTGAGTTTGAGGAAAAGAAATCCCTCGATATGCCCTTAGATGTTAAAGGGGGCTATATAAAGGAAATCTCTAGCTACTCTACTAACAAACTTCTTACGAAAGATAATTCTTCTTGCAACACCATGCTCATGGAGATAAACATCAGCAGTTCCTTATAAGTAGCATGGAACTATGGGAATGCACTTGGCCAAAGTGATAGTCAAATGTTTAAAAAGGCTGTCGTTATACGATTGTCATTTCAAATCGCTGCTTTGCTTGGGCAAGAGTAGAAAAGAAAAAGAAAAACGGACATTTCCGTCTGAGAAAAGTCTTCACAAGGAATAACTCGAAAACGGTGAGCTCCACAAGAAAATATATATGACATAACTTGTGTATTTTAACAAGATCTACATTTTCATATTGTAATTTTTGTCCATCTGTTACAGTTTACTAGTTCAAATTAAACAAAATTTATCCAGAATAAACAGGGCTTTAGAAGCTATTCCCAGAAAATTCAAGATATACATTTTATTTGTCATAGTAATGGCTTCAATATGTGGGATTTTAATAAAAAATCGTTAGAGCCATTTTTAAGAAATACAAAATTTTCTAAAAATTTTCCATGTAAAGGGTAGTTAAGGGTGTGCGAATTTTCTTGAAAATCTTCGTGTCGCATCTTCGCAAGAGACCAAACATAAATACCAAGTTTAGTATTCAACCGTCTTTTCGTTTTTGAGCTATGCTGCCCACAGACCCATACACATACATACAGACACACGCGGACCTGTTTCTGAAGATGCTTTTTGAAAACTCCACATCGAATTTTTTGTGGAATACAATACTTCTCTATCCGTATGTACATTGTACACAGAGCACAAATAGTAATAGACATCGAATTTCTGATTGTCTGTAGGGGCATTTCTAGGGCGTGTGTTGTGATATCCGCTCTAATTGGGGAAGGTTGTAGCTTACACGTGACCTAACCTCACTTCCAGTTGAGGCAGGCGGCTATTCCTGTTAGCGAATGAGTTGACAAACCCAGCATAGGAATGCTCTATTGGTTCCATATAGAACAAGGTGACACGTGACCTAACCTCACTTCCAGTTGAGGCAGGCGGCTATTCCTGTTAGCGAATGAGTTGACAAACCCAGCATAGGAATGCTCTATTGGTTCCATATAGAACAAGGTGACACGTGACCTAACCTCACTTCCAGTTGAGGCAGGTGGCTATTCCTATTAGCGAATGAGTTGACAAACCCAGCATAGGAATGCTCTATTGGTTCCATATAGAACAAGGTGACAGTATCAGCCAGTAACGTGACGTAATAAAGTACCCTACAAACGGTAAGGATTGCGGTGTACGGAACAAGACATATCTTGCCGGTATCTTTTTGTGCTTTGTTTATATTGTACATACCGGGCTAGAGAATGTAAAAAATAACAATTTGTTAGAGTGACATAGGGAAAATCATGTGAATGGATCACATCCGATTTTTATTTCTTGGACGACATTGTTTGTCATACGTTTACAACAAAGTTGTATAGCGAAAAAGCAAATACTGTGGAGGACATGGAAGCAAATGCAATGTCTATAAAGTTGCTTGTAACCTGACAGGAGTAACAAACCGGCGGATGTCCTTTACTTGAAGTGAAACACACACGATACTTTCAGGCCAAGGAAAAGGCATACCAACACTAAGATTCCTACTTCACCATGCCTCGCTTCAAGGTGAAACAAAAATAAAACTGTTAATTGCGGTTATAAGGGGTGCCAACGTTTCACGATGTAAACAAAGTAGGAAATTTACTAGGACCAGCAGCGTAGCTTCCTGTTTTTTAACAGTTGCCAGATAAAATAAATAGATAGTGATCATTTTACATTCACGTATCCCTAGCGGAAGTTGGACAAGGAAACTAAATATCGAGATGGATCTTAGCTGTGTAGGGAAGTGCAGTGTCATGTGGTGGGTGCTGCTCGAACTACCCGTTACGTTCTCTAGACGTACTATATTGTATTGCACCCAAAGATTCGATACCGAGATTTCACCGAAAATACACGTTTTAGGGTCCCCTGTATCCAAAAAAAGAGCATTCTTGGAATAAGGTCCGAATGTGTCCGTGTGTCTGTGAACACGATAACTCAAAAACGAAATGTCGGTAAAATACCAAACTTGGTATTTAAGTTTAGTATTTTTCAGGGATGCGACACGAAGATTTTCAAGAATATCTTCCCACCCCCAACTACCCAAATTTTAAAAATTAGGATTTTTTCAAAAATGGCTCTAACGATTTTTATTAAAACACCGTATATTAAAGATATTTATATGGCAAATGATATGTTTATCCTGAATATTTTGGGAATAGCCTCTAAAGACCTCTTTATTCTGAAAATTTTTAGTGAATTTTGCGTAACTGGTAACCCATATAGAGAGAGACAGAAACCTACTACACAAAAAAATGTATATCACGTTAAGACACACAATTTACGTCACATACGTTTTTTTTTTTTTTTCGTGTAATTGACCATTTCTGATATATTCTTTGTTATTTATTTCAGATGTAAAATACTTAAAACTTTTCTCATACGGGAGCTTGTCTACTCCTGGCCCTGCATAGAAACGGATTTCAACCACATGGCACAAGCTTTTAAAACATTTGACAATCGACTTAGCCTAGAGTATTCCCTTATAAGTTTTATCTCAATAATCATAAGGCAAATAGAAGAATATGCTTTTTAATAATAATTTGGTAGATATTTAGAGAAAGTCATGAATGAAACACATCAGATTTTTTGAAATGTTAGATTTGCTAAAAATGGTTCTAACATTACTTATTAAAATGTCGTACATAAAGGAACTTTACATAACAAATAAAATGTATATTTTGAATTTCTTTGGAACAGCCTTGTAGTCAATTTCATTCCGATTAGCTTTTGCATAATTGGTAACCGAAAATTAGACAAAAACTTTTACTACAACAAAACACAATTTATGACATATGCAGTTTTTTTTTATAAACTAGAGATGTCGGAGACATTCCATGTTTTTAGTTTTCGTTTAAAATACTTAAACTTTTCTCAAACGGGAAGCCCTCGTCCGTTTCATATCTCTTTTGTTTATCTCCAGGCCATGACTTTCTCATGGCGACGACTTTTAAAAGATGACTGTCGCTTTAGCCTGGTGTATCCCTTATTTACCTTCTACTTACAAGGAACTAAGTAATAAGAGCGTTGCTGGTAATGTTTGTCTTCATTAGTATTGTGTGGATAAAAGAGTAATATTTTGTAAGAAAATCTTTGCAGAACGAATACAGAAATTAATGTGAATGGAATATATCAGAGTTTTTTTAAATGGTAGTGAGGTGTGTGTGTGTTTGTGTGTTTGTGTGTGTTTGTGTGTGTGTTTGTGTGTGTGTTTGTGTGTGTTTGTGTGTGTTTGTGTGTATGTGTGTGTTTGTGTGTGTGTTTGTGTGTGTATTTGTGTGTATGTGTGTATGTGTTTGTGTGTGTGTTTGTGTGTGTGTGTTTGTGTGTGTATTTGTGTATTTGTGTGTGTGTGTATTTGTGTGTGTTTGTGTGTGTATTTGTGTGTGTTTGTGTGTGTTTGTGTGTGTTTGTGTGTGTATGTGTGTGTTTGTTTGTGTTTGTGTGTGTTTGTGTGTGTGTTTGTGTGTATTTGTGTGTGTTTGTGTGTATGTGTGTGTTTGTGTGTGTGTTTGTGTGTGTATATGTGTGTGTATATGTGTGTGTTTGTGTGTGTGTTTGTGTGTGTATATGTGTGTGTTTGTGTGTGTTTGTGTGTGTATATGTGTGTGTTTGTGTGTGTTTGTGTGTGTGTTTGTGTGTGTATATGTGTGTGTTTGTGTGTGTGTTTGTGTTTGTGTGTGTGTGTATATGTGTGTGTTTGTGTGTGTTTGTGTGTATGTGTGTGTTTGTGTGTGTGTTTGTGTGTGTATATGTGTGTGTTTGTGTGTGTGTTTGTGTTTGTGTGTGTGTGTGTATATGTGTGTGTTTGTGTGTGTTTGTGTGTATGTGTGTGTTTGTGTGTGTGTTTGTGTGTGTATTTGTGTGTGTATGTGTGTATGTGTTTGTGTGTGTGTTTGTGTGTGTGTTTGTGTGTGTATTTGTGTATTTGTGTGTGTGTGTATTTGTGTGTTTGTGTGTGTTTGTGTGTGTATTTGTGTGTGTTTGTGTGTGTTTGTGTGTGTTTGTGTGTGTATGTGTGTGTTTGTTTGTGTTTGTGTGTGTTTGTGTGTGTGTGTTTGTGTGTATTTGTGTGTGTTTGTGTGTGTATGTGTGTGTTTGTGTGTGTGTTTGTGTGTGTTTGTGTGTATGTGTGTTGTTGTGTGTGTTTGTGTGTGTTTGTGTGTGTGTTTGTGTGTGTGTTTGTGTGTGTTTGTGTGTGTATTTGTGTGTGTGTTTGTGTGTGTTTGTGTGTGTGTTTGTGTGTGTGTTTGTGTGTGTTTGTGTGTGTATTTGTGTGTGTGTATGTGTGTTGTTGTGTGTGTTTGTGTGTGTTTGTGTGTGTGTTTGTGTGTGTGTTTGTGTGTGTTTGTGTGTGTATTTGTGTGTTTGTGTGTGTTTGTGTGTGTGTTTGTGTGTGTGTTTGTGTGTGTTTGTGTGCGTATTTGTGTGTTTGTGTGTGTTTGTGTGTGTATTTGTGTGTGTATTTGTGTGTTTGTGTGTGCGTGCGTGCCATTGGACAGCATTACTCAAAAAATGTCGGTTAAATACCAAAGTTGATATTTAAGTTTCTCACCATGCGACACGAGGATTCTCCCGTTCCTGAAAAATGGCGCTAACAATGTTGCTATTAAGATGACAAATGAAATATATATCTTGAGTTTTTTTGGAAATAGTGTTGAATTCTAAAGACTACTTCATTTTGGGTGACTTTTGCGGAACTGGCAAAGTGTAACAGATAGGCACAAAAAACATAAATATCATTAGAATACACAATTTTTTTTATTTATTTGTTTTTTTTTTTTTTTTTGCGAGTTAGCTATTTCGAAGATACTCCTTCTAATTATTTTCAGTTAGTTTCAATTATGAAATACAGGAATTGTTATATGTGTTTCTTTTCTCTTACTCCAAGAAAAGCGAAATTCAATCACATGGCGCCCAGCTTTTCCAAGATTTAGCTTAGTGTATTCTCGGAATCAGTTTGGGTACTTGCTGTCATATTGCAGCGAACTCGCACATAAAACAATTACAGATGCTGTCTCATAAGTAATGTCGCTTTTTAACAAAAACAATGAATTCTGAAAAGCAATTAACTAATCTTCAAAGTACAGACCATTACATTCTTGGGCCATCTTTCAGCGAGGTTTATTATCCCACGATGGTACCAGTCGCTTGTTTTTGATGTGAGACCCACTTGCACTGCTTCCTCCACATAGAAAATGGGCCATGGATCGAAAAGGATGATAGTCTGATGGCGCGAGATCAGGGCTGTATGCTGGGTGTGGTAGCACTTCCACTCCTCTCAATTCCTGAACTTTTTCCATGGTTGTTCGTGCGGTATGGGGTGTTGCACTGTCCTGTTGCAATAGAACTCTATTTCGGTTAACTAATGCTGGGTGTCTCCGTCTCAAAGGTTCAAGTTGTTGATCCGCATCAATCTGCCAGGGAATCACACCTTCAAAATTCCACCAGACACACAACATTACTTTGGGACCGAACCAGTTCTTTTTTAACGATGACTTTGAGAGGTTGGCGGGGATGAAGCCACTGGTTTGAGCCATCAGGGTTTCGGTATTATACCCATTTCTCATCACAAGTGACAATTCTCCTGAGAAATCTATCATCCATGGGATTACGGATGACAGATATCCACTCCACGTTGAGCCTGTTGAGGTGTCAGTTCTACAGCTTCTGTATGAGTTTCCAAGTGTCTCAATGTGGTGATGTACGGTATGTTTTAATGCACCAAGTTCTTCTGAAACCTACGGCTACTTTTTTGCGGATTTTCTCGCAAAACTTGGCGTGCATCCTTAGTATTCCATATTTTAGGTCTTCCAGAAAGTGCTAAACCTTTAGTGTTTTCGTCTCCATTGTTGGAACCACTAACGACACCTTCTCCTTCCACTTCACATATTCTTCGAGCTGCTTTATAATGTTGTTTCCAGTAGTGCTTTAGAAAAACTCAAACTTTGTTATCACCATTTATTAACAATTGAAGACTGATAAACCTCGCAATGTACGCAACACTGGCCATGGCATCCAGTAAATAGCATTGCCAACCCAAAGAAACCCAATACATTTTGAAAACACTAAAATCAAAAAACCGACATTACTTATGAGACAGCCTATAAATACGTTTCAAAGCCGAATGCTGCACGGGCGTCTCTGCAATTGACCCAATCTACAAACTTCACGAAGAACACCCCGCATGGATTTACCGCCAAATTTCTGAAACATTACAATCCTCTTAGGAAATTAAGACGCGGATGACAAATACAAAACTCGACTTCACTTAACAACCAGCTGGACCTGTGACTATTCACAGCTAGCGCAAGTAACCAGATCATCATCATGAACCTGCCACCACCACTCCTTGCATTCACAGTACTCGTACTTACCTTATTGTCTGTATATTCCACCATAACTAACTAACAATTATGCTTCACACTTATTCGCTCACAAACCTATTAATATTCCTACCATCATTTGACCAACATCTACACAGATACCGGTATGTGTGTCACCCATGCCGCAATGCACTTACTAGCATGCAACGCACACCAACAGACAGACTAACAAGGGTGCTAACGCGGAACCCCACATGTACCTCTTACTAATATAGCACCCTGCCTCCTTAGCCTTGCATGTTTAGTTTTAACAGTCTGTGCAAGGAGAGGCGATGCAACCTCTGAGAATGATTGTTACCGGTTGTGGACCCCCCCCCCAATTGCCACAGTGGCTTAGCGAAGGAAGCATGCTCTAATACCGCTGTGGCATTGAATGTTCCTACAATGACGCTTATAGAGAGTTTATTTTCGAGGGAATAAACTCGCTCTGGACCAGTCTGCCCACAGCTTTCCTTGTTTCATCAAATACGTGAAGAATACTTTCCAAAAAACTCAAAATATATTTTTATTTGTCATATAAATATTTTAATATATGAAAACATTATCAAAATCGTTAGAGCCATTTTTAAAAAAATCAAAATGTTCTAAAAATGTTCCAAGTAGAGGGTAGTTTGATGTGGGGTTATTTTCTCGAAAATCTTCATGTCGCTTCCTTGAAATATGCTATGTTTTGAGTAATGTTGTTCACACACACACACACACACACATGGAGTTTTTCTAAAAATGAATTCTTTTACTGAATGAAACTCCCCCCCCCTCCAAATGTCAACAAATTTTTTGAATAATGTTCCTTGTAAAGAATAGTTTTGTGTAGGGGTATTTTCTTGAAAATCTTCGTTTCTTATCCTTGAAAGATGCTGAACGTAAATACCAACACACTACACAAAAACATGCCATTTATGTCAAATACAGTTTTGTTGCAGAGTTCCCCGTTTCCGAAATAATCATTGCTTCTGGTTTCAATTTTAAAATACCTATGTGGATTTTCTCAAACGGGGACACCTTTCGTTTTACTGGCATTACAAAGCGGACCTAACTACAATTGTTCATATATTTTAAAATATTAGACTATCGCTTTAGTCCAGTGTAGTCCCTTATTTCCCTTCTTCTTACAAGGAAGCAAGTACTAAGATCATTTATCTAACGTTTAATCTCAATAAAGCATGAAGTAGATAGAAGAATAAGCTTTCAAACAATAATTTGTTACAGAGATGTAGAGAAAGCCATGTGAATGATTTTATTTTCTCTACACGTATTATGTACCTACATAGTGCATTGAGAAGGTATTGTAATGCATTTTTAGAAAAATGCTCGTGTGTGTGTGTGTGTCTGTGTGTGTGCATGTGTGTGTGTCTGTGTGTGTCTGTGTGTGTGCGTGTGTATCTGTGCGTGCGTGTGTGTGCGTGTGTGTCTGTGTGTGCGTGTGTATGCGTGAGTGTGTGCGTGTGTGTCTGTGTGTGCGTGTGTGTGCGTGTGTGTCTGTGTGTGTCTGTGTGTGCGTGTGTGTCTGTGTGTGTATGTGCGTGTGTGTCTGTGTGTGTCTGTGTATGAGTGTGTGTGTCTGTGTGTGCGTGTGTGTGTCTGTGTGTGCATGTGTGTGTCTGAAAGTGTGCGTGTGTGTCTGTGTGTGCATGTGTGTGTCTGTGTGTGCGTGTGTGTTCGTGTGTGTCTGTGTGTGTCTGTGTGTGCGTGTGTGTCTGTGTGTGCGTGTGTGTCTGTGTGTGTGCGTGTGTGTCTGTGTGTGTCTGTGTGTGCGTGTGTGTCTGTGTGTGCGTGAGTGTATGTGTGTGCGTGTGTGTCTGTGTGTGTGCGTGTGTATCTGTGTGTGTCTGTGTGTGCGTGAGTGTATGTGTGTGCGTGTGTGTCTGTGCGTGTGCGTGTGTATCTGTGTGTGTCTGTGTGTGCGTGTTTGTGTGTGTATCTGTGTGTGTCTGTGTGTGTCTGTGTGTGCGTGTGTATCTGTGTGTGTCTGTGTGTCTGTGTGTGTGCGTGTGTATCTGTCTGTGTCTGTGTGTGTGTCTGTGTGTGTCTGTGTGTGCGTGTGTGTCTGTGTGTGTATCTGTGTGTGTGTCTGTGTGTGTCTGTGTGTGCGTGTGTGTCTGTGTGTGTATCTGTGTGTGTGTCTGTGTGTGTCTGTGTGTGTATCTGTGTGTGTCTGTGTGTGTGTCTGTGTGTGTATCTGTGTGTGTGTCTGTGTGTGTGTCTGTGTGTGTGTCTGTGTGTGTCTGTGTGTGTATCTGTGTGTGTGTCTGTGTGTGTCTGTGTGTGTATCTGTGTGTGTCTGTGTGTGTGTCTGTGTGTATCTGTGTGTGCGTGTGTGTCTGTGTGTGCGTGTGTGTACCTGTGTGTGTCTGTGTGTGTGTCTGTGTGTGTCTGTGTGTGCGTGTGTGTGTCTGTGTGTGCGTGTGTGTCTGTGTGTGTGCGTGTGTGTGTCTGTGTGTGTCTGTGTGTGCGTGTGTGTGCGTGTGTGTCTGTGTGTGCGTGTGTGTCTATGTGTGTCTGTGTGTGCGTGTGTGTGTCTGTGTGTGCGTGTGTATCTGTGTGTGTGTGCGTGTGTGTGTCTGTGTGTCGGTGTGTGTGTGTCTGTGTGTGTCTGTGTGTGTATGTGTCTGTGTGTGCGTGTGTATCTGTGTGTGTGTCTGTGGGCAGCATAGCTCAAAAACGAAAAGTCCGTTTAAAAACAAACTTGGTATTTAGGTTTGGCATCTTTCAAGGATGCGACACGAAGATTTTGAAGAAAATCCTCCCATCTCCAACTACCCTTAACATGGAAAAGTTTTCGAACATTTTGATTTTCTCAAAAATGAACTAACGATTTTGGTTAAATTCTCTTATGACAGCTAAAATGTATAGCTTAAATTTTCTGATAATAGCCTTTGAAGACTACTTTATTCTGGATGAATTTTACGGTATTTTGCTTGACTGATAAACCATAAGAACTGACCACAAAAACTGTAGAGCACGTTAAAATCACAATTTATGTTATATACATTTTTTTCGTGGAGTGGGTTGTTTTTGAGATATTCTTTGTTATTAGCTTCAGCGTTAAAAAACGTATAGTTTTTTCATTCGGGAACTTGTCAACACCTGGCCACAAAAAGAAACGCATTTCAACCACATAGCAACCATTTTAAGGAACTAAGTAATAAGACCGTTTCTGCTAATGTTTCATCTCAATTAGCAGGAAGAAAACCAAGCTTATTGACAATAAGAGCTGAGAGAAAAATCATCAGACTTTTCTGTTTCCTTAATAGCGAGAGTAAATCACAGAATACGAATATAGCAAAACAAAAGCCTAACGTTTTCGACACGATGTTTACAGCGTGCTTGAAGGTTCCGAACATCGATATTTTTGGACTGTCGTTAGTCACTCTTGGCTTAAGTAAAGTTTTTATGAAGCCGTAATAGGCAGTCTCAATTGCTGGTAAACACGAACTTCGCGGAAAAGTTAGAAACACGCGAGTTGAGAACGGCCTGAAGTCAGCTCCATTCAGAGCTGAGAAACATGGCCGCGAGCCAGAACAAAAGGCAGTCGACAAGGATAGAGCTGTTTCATTCACACAGGCGACGCGGGGAGATCTCTATCGAGCTTTCCATTACATTACCTTAGAGAATTCCGTGAGGTAGTGCTTGTTTATCTCTCAGTTTGATTTATATGTTAATCCTTAAGGCAACACGACTGGGAAATTAAAATACGAATTAGCAGAACTATATAACCAAATAATGGAAGGCTTAGGGAGCAAGGCCCTTCTAACTTAGGTGACCATAGGGATCGACCCCAAAACTTTTGCTTTCTCTACACGCACTATACATATAGTATAGAGCGAAACTATTGCTTTGCACCCAAAAATTCAATACCAAGATTCACCGAAAATTCATGATCTGGGACCCCCTGAATCAAAAAAAAAAAAAAAGCACTTATAGAAAAAGATCCGTGAATGTGTTATGTGTCTGATATGTGTCTTTGGACAGCATAGCTCAAAAACGGGAAAAACCAGTTAAATACCAAAATTTGTATTTAAGTTAATTTGTATCAAGTTCTTCCCCTAACTACCCTTTACATGGACAAATTATCGAAAATTTTTATTTTCTCAAAAATGTCTCTAACGATTTTGATTAAAATAACGTATATAAATATATCAGTTCACAAAAATGTATATTTCGGATTTTCTGGGTATAGTCTCTGAAGATCTGTTTACTCTGGATGAACTTTGCATAACGGTAAAACCGTAAGAGATGGATGAAAAACTTACTTGACAAAGAATGTATATCTCGTTAAAACACACAATATGTCATATGTGCTTTGGTTTTTTAGTAGAGATGACCGTTTCCGAGATACTCCTTGTTATTTGGTTTAGCTTTAAAATATTTCCACTTTTCTTATACGGGAATTTGTCAATTACTGGTCATACAAACAAAGGAATTTCAATAACATAGCAACGAGATTTGACTATCGCTTTAGCCCCCTTATTTCCCTTCTATTTTCAAAGAAGCATGTGTTTAGAAAAGTTCTGCTAATTTGATCTCGATTAACATGAAGTAAATAGAAGAATAAGCTTTTTAACAATAATTTGTTGCAGAGATGTAGAGAAAGTCATGTGAATGGAACACATCAGATTTTTTCTGTTAAATTAATTTTCATATTTGCATATTGCCTTCAACTTTTATTCAGGATCAGTTTTATCTGATAAATTATAGCCAGGAAGTGACAGCATAATACAGTATTGAACATTTTATCATAAACTGGAGCTAATTTGGTCTTTTTTGGATTACTTTGGCCCAACATACATACATGTATACATACACACACATACATACATACATACATACATACATACATACATACATACATACATACATACATGCATACATAGACACATATATACATACATGCATGCATACATACATGCATACATGCATACACACATACATACATACATACATACATACATAGACACATATATACATACATGCATGCATACATACATGCATACATGCATACACACATACATACATACATACACACATACATACATACATACATACATACATACATACATACATACATACATACATACATACATACATACATACATACACACATACATACATACATGCATACATACATTAATACACAGCTCTGCTAATAGATAAGTTTGAATGCGCTGTGGTATGTAAGCTGTGAACGAAGAAACGTGGCACCGCTGTCCATAAGGTTACCTTTACTACTCCGTGAGTAAGCGGCTTGCAGTGACAGGCAAGAGAGAAGCGTGCTAAAGTCGTGTCGCTGTATTTCATTGTGGAAAGCGAGATAAGGACATTTTTTCAACGTACTTCACGACGTTTATGGAGAGTCGTTCAAAACAAACGAAGAGGAATGCTGACTTCAGGAATTGTGTTGATCCATGACAACGCTCGTCCACACACTGCTGGCACAACCCATCGGCTCCTTGAACAATTTCAATAGGACATTTTCGATCATCCGCCGTACAGTCCTGACCTGACACCCAGCAACTTTCACCTTTTCCCTGAACTGAAGACGTGGATAGGAGGGCAGCACTTTCAAACCAAAGATCTTCAAAATAACGTCAATGCTCATTTGAAATCATTGGCGGCAACATTTTTGAAGCGGGTATGGCAAAGCTTGTGCTCAGGTACGATAAATGTCTCAATCTTTTCGGTGATTGTGTTGAAAAGTAACCACAAGTGTACAAAACTTTTAGTAATAAAATAATTGTTTTCTATGAACTGGTCTTTTATTTATAGCCTATCGGAGGTAAAAAAAAAAAAAAAAAAAAAAAAAAAAAAAAAAAAAGGCCCTCGTACATAAATACATTTAATTGCGGATACATTGTTTTGTGAAGAAATGTGTGCCAATAATTGAGCGATGAAGCTGAACTGTTAGCTTTAAGCGCTCTTTGTTTTGTTCTCTTGATAATTTCTGCACGCGTAGTTCTAGATGGCGCCTGCTGCTAATTTTTCCGCCTTTAAAATGGATTTTCCTCTCATAATTATTTCTCGACCTGGGGCTTACAAATAATTAACCCTAAATAAATAATGCGGAAACACAGAAAAAATCTGATGTGTTCCATTCATATGACGTTCTCTACATCTCTGCAACAAATTATTGTTAAAAAGCATATTCGTCTATCTACTTTAAGATAAGCGAGATAAACGTTAGCAGAAATATTCTTCATTATTTGCCTCCTAAAAGTAGAAGGGAAATACACCAGGCTAAATGAGTGTACATCTTTTAAAAGGTTGTTGCCATGT
Organism: Hymenopus coronatus; assembly: GCA_030762935.1. NCBI lineage: Eukaryota > Metazoa > Arthropoda > Insecta > Mantodea > Hymenopodidae > Hymenopus > Hymenopus coronatus. The sequence continues at coordinate 142,541,194 of CM060886.1, read as the reverse complement.
CGATGCAGTGCCAGAAGTTTACAACTTTCCGTGTGTAAGTATTGTAAATCTGAAACAAATAACACGGAATATCTCAGAAATTATCAATTCCACGAAAAAAAAACATTTATCATAATTGTGTGTTTTAACACGATCAACGATTTTATAGATATCCATTTGATGCTTTAACAATAGGCTAGAATACAAACGGCTAACAAATTAGCAATAATTTCTTCATTATTCATAAATGTTTAAAACATTTTTCTTCATAAATTTATCGGGCTATGCGGCTAGCCCAGAGAATAAACGAAAAAGGGTAGAGAATATCATGTAAGTGTAATATATTACGTTTTATTCTCTGCCCTTCTCATATTTCTCATTGCATTAGTACTTTAATTTTTACTTTCTCTAAGACGTACCTACAACGTACATTGTACTAGAGAAGGTATTGTATTCCACCCAATAATTCGATGTACAGATTTCACCGGAAATATACGTTTTGAAAACCCCTGAGTCCGAAAGAAATTTAGAAAAAGGTCAGTGTGTATGCATGTGCGTATGTGTGTGTCTGTGGACAGCATAGATGAAAAACGAAAACTCTGGAATTAGTAGTTAAGTTCAGTATCTGCCACACGATTTCCAAGAAAACCCTGCCACCATTAACTACCCTTTACACGGACAAATTTCCGAAATGTTTTATTTTCTCAAAAATGGCTCTAACGATTTGGATTAAATATCCGTGTTTTAAAGATGTTTTACCTGACAATGAAAATGGGAATATCCTCTCGTCACGTCTTTGTTCTGAACTAGTCTGGCAGACACTCAACAATGTACTGCTACACAAAACATGTGGATCTCGCTAAAACACGTAGTGTAGAGGGAAGATGTTGATTGTATCGCACCCAAACATTCAATACCGAGATTTCACCGGAAATACATGTTTTGGGTCCTCCTGACGTTTTTAGAAAAATGTTCGTGTGTGTCTGTGGGCAGCATAGCTCAAAAACGAAAAGTCCGTTAAATAATACCAAACTTGCTATTTAAGTTCAGTATCGTTCAAGGATGCGACACGAAAATTTTCAAGAAAATCCCCCCACTCCAACTACCCTTTACATGGACAAATTTCAAAAATTTTGATTGTCTCAAAAATGGCTCAAACGATTTTGATTAAAAATCGTATATTAAAGATATTTACATGACAAATAAAATGTATATCTTGAATTTTCTGGGAATAACCTCTGAAAACATCTTTATTCTGGATTCATTTTCTGGAAGTTTGCTTAACTGGTAAACCGTAAGAGATAGACAAATACTCAATGCACAAATAATGTACAGCACGTTATAGTACACAATTTATGTTATATGCAGTTTTTTCCTGGAGTTGGCCGTTTTTAAGATATTCCTTGTTATTGTTTCAGCTTTCTTATACAGGCATTTGTCAACTCCTGTCCATACAAACAACGGAACTTCAGTCAGAGCAACCAGCTTTTGACTATCACTTTAACCTATGGTACTCCCTTATTTCGCTTCTACTTACAAGGAAGCAAGTAATAAGACTATTTCTGCTAATTGTTTCTCGATTAGCATGAAGTAAATAGAAGTATAATCTTTTTAACAGTAATTTGTTGCAGAGATGTGGAGAAAGTCATGTGAATGGCACACATCAGGTGTTTTCTGCAGTATAATCTGTTATTTCACAAAGGAAGTAAAGGCAGCGCTGGGATTGCCAATTTCTCATCACCAAACTTTGCTGGCTCCAAGTGTCGCGTCACTCATTAACCGAGCATTTCTTTCATCATCGTAGTTCAGATGTTTTTGCACGAAGCAGAAATATAAATACATGCTGGTCTTATGAATCAAAGTATTCCCAGTATTAGAGGTTTGGCGCCAAAGTGAAGTATCTGGTACCTCTAATGTTATTTACGCAATTCTTTGCTAGGAGCGTTTGCCGAGAAGCTTCCTTGAAAACGGCAGGGCGAACCTTTGACAGGTGTGGGAATGTTTCCAGGAATAAATAGCTCTTCCTTCGGGAGCGGCACACACCGCGACATTCAGCTGTTTTATATTTGTGTAAATATGGTTACGCATCATTGCAACCAACTAGCAACCACAAACCATGAGAAAACAAGTGGAGTGTGCTATATTCAAGCCACTTTTCTTGTCCATGATAAATCTATATACAGGGTGTTAATGAACTATGTTCACAGAATATGTAGATTACTTAAATAAGTAATTTGAGATAGGAGACTTATGGCCTGTTTATTGAAATGTCGAAGTAACGGCTATAAGTTTCTCAAGTGCCAGTACGCCACGTATCGCGGCACTTCGTCTGGAAGGAAAAAAAAAATAACAATAATAATAATAATAATAATAATTTACTCTATGACAGGAATCGAACTCATGAAATTTGGGATAGCAGCTTCCCGCGTTACGCATTAAGCCACCAGAACAGTTGAAAACACACCTCCAGAGTAGGCTACATAAGTCAAAAACGTAGTTAATAAATGTCGCACTCTGATTAGTTGGAGATTTTACAGATTTTTGCGACATTAAATCTTAAGAACGCTAGTAACGAGCTGCTAAAAATCTATACTCGGGGGCAGCAGTTTTAAAGACATTCTAAGCCATTTTTTCAACCTGCTTTGCTTTAACACCGACTTATCAGCACCTGATACCCACACGTTTAACGCTATGTTTTACCAAGCATCGCCGATCTCAAATCTCATAAATTATTTCGGTACACCCTGTATATGTTATTGGTGTGTGCGAGATCTGGTGGAGTTGCAAGGAATGACGGATGGTTGAGGTTTGCTGTTAAGGAGGTATACTGCAAATTCAAACCGGGCGGACGGCGGTGCACTTTTTTCAGACGCAAAAAGCGTTAGCACAGCTTGATTCAGAAGGAAAGTGGTTCCGTGTAATCTTTAGTTGCACGTCAAAATCCGATACCTTAAAAGAAGGTTTTGGGCAAAATTCTGCCATTTCGCGTTCGCAAGTCGTGATTTCGTCCTACAGTGCCATCTTTGGGCGATGAGACGACCCCATGTCACCAAGGCGCATAGTGGCGAACTCACGAACTATAAATTCAAATCCAATCAAGGAAACATCGTAACGATGGCCCATGTTTCACTTAGGGCGTTGCAAACCTTAGATTATGTTGGTTAAAGGAAAGCTTCAGCACCAGCTAGACATATGTTGTAGAGTGGGAAGCTGTTACTACCACTTCAAAGGTGCAGACGCAAAACAGTTTCAACATAAAAAAATCTGATGTCTTCCATTCATGTGACTTTCTCTACATATCTGTTACAGATTGTTGTTAAAAGCTTATGCTTCTATTTACTTCATGCTAATCGAGAAAATATAGCAGAAATAGTCTTATTATTTGCTTCCTTGTAAGTAGAAGTGAAATAAGGGAGTACCATAGGTTAAAGTGATAGTCAAAAGCTGGTTGCTATGTGACTGAATTTCCTTTACTTGTATGGATACGATTTGACAAGCTCCTGTATGAGAAAAGTATAAATTTTTCAAAGGTGAAACTAAAAACAAGGAATAACTTAAAAAACGATCAACTCTACAAATAAATTTATATAACATAAATTGTGTGTTTTAATGTGCTCTACATTTTCTGTAGGGTAAGTTTTTGTCCATCTATTACGGTTTAGCGGTTATGCAAAATTCCGTAAAATCCATCCAGAATAAAGTAGTCTTCAGAGGATATTCCCAGAAAATTCAAGATATACATTTTATTTGTCAGGTAAATATATTTAATATACGCCATTTTAATCAAAATCGATAGAGCCATTTTTGAGAAAATAAAAATTTTCAAGAAAGTTTCATGTAAAGGGGGGATTTTCTTGAAAATCTTCGTATCGCATCCTTGGAAGATACCAAACCGAAATACCAAGTTTAATTTTTAACTGTCTTTTCGTTTTTGAGCTATGCTACCCACAGACACACACTCAAAGACAGACGGAGAGACAGACACACTCACACGGACATGTTTCTAAATTTTTTTTTTTTTTGATTCAGAAGTTCTCAAAACATATATTTCCGGTGAAATCTCGGTATCGAATTTTGGGTGCATTACAATACCTTCTCTATACACTATGTACATAGTGCGTGAAGAGAAAGTAATAAGTATATTTTGTATTTGTAATGAAACATAAATTCAATGTTTGCACAGTGCCCAGTGACTTGTGCGCCCTCCTGTATATAAGGCCTCTCTCTACTGCGCGAGAGATCAACCACTCCCCGCTTCAAGGCAATCTTGGCCTTGTTTACGAACCACAAGCCAAAGCAAATGTGCTTGCGAGCTACATAGAGGACACCTGCAGGCCGAGAGAGGACCCCCAGGACGTACTCTTCACTGCCCGTGTTCATGAGGATGTGGACCGCTACTTGCGGGAACAGCCTCATGAAGCGGAGAACCCCCTACCAATCATCCGCCCTAGTGAAGTCCAAGGCGCACTCCGGCGTCTCAACACCAAAAAGGCTTGCGGGCAGGACGGGCTGACACCCGCCATGCTCAGCAACCTTCCATTCAGAGCAGTGCTGTACCTCACCAAGGTATTCAACATGTGCCTCACCTTAGGTCACTTTCCGCGCGAGTGGAAGGTGGCACGGGTGGTGTGCATTTTGAAGCCTGGTAAGCACCCTGCACCTCCTTCCAGCTACCGCTCCATTAGCCTCCTACCCACCCTCTCGAAGGTCTTCGAGAGGTTAGTTCTACACCGCTTGTCGCCGCAGGTAGTCGACATTCAAGCCGTCCCTCTCCATCAGTTTGGATTCCGTCCTGGGCACTCGACAACCCAACAGCTGCTGCGGGTGGTGGAGGCTGCCGCCCTGGGGTTCCAGGACGGTGCCTTCACGCCGGCGGTGTTTGGATGTCGAGAAGGCCTTCTCAACCACCTGGCATGAGGGTCTCCTGTTTAAACTCATCCAGATTGGCCTACACATCAACATCATACACAGCTTCCTACACCAGCGCACCTTCGTAGTTGCAGTTGCGGGGCAAACATCTACACCTAAACCCCTACGAGGCGGAGTCCCAGAAGGCTCTGTATTATCACCCACCTTGTTTAGCCTTTATATGGCAGACTTCCCTACGGTGCAGGGCGTCAATATGGCCCAGTTTGCTGATGACGTCCTGCTCTACCGCACTGACAGGAACATACGCAGAGCCTTCAACCCCATATAGAGACACCTCCGTCTCGTCCAGGACTGGTGCAGACAGTGGCGGATGTCCGTTAATCCGGGAAAAAGTCATGCTGTTCTGTTCACCAGAAAACGCCCCGAAATAAACCAGATACCCAACTTTTCCTATCAGGGCCAAAGGATAGAGTGGGGGAATTCCATCAAATACTTGGGCGTCATTCTTGATAAGGGCCTAACTTTTCGTGAACATGTGCGGGGAATGTCGGACAGGGCGAAGGGGGCGTAGCCTCCCTTTACCATGTGCTGGCCTCCCAGATGCCGGTTCACTTAAAGTTACGCCTTTTCAAGGCGCTTATAGTCCCCCTGATGCTCTATGCCTGCGAAGTGTGGGGTATGGCAGCAGACTCCTGGCTTCTCTGGTTACAGCGGGTGCAGAATAGAGGACTCCGGTCCATATATTCTGTATGTCGACGTTTCCCTTTGAGGCTACTACATGAAGCTTCGGCCCTCCCATATGTGGAAGATGTTATTAGGCGCCGGGCTCAAAAATTCTACGCCAGATTGGGCGAACATGAGACCGCTCTTGTCAGATCTCTGGGGGAGTACTTACCCTCTGAACGCCGAAAAAGGCGATTCCGGGTTCCCCGCATGGCTTGTGGCCACCCCCGGTAACAACGGCTTTAAACCAGCCAACAGCGTAATAACTGAACAAAGCACTCCACCCTCCCATAGGGAGAGGTCTATCAAAATTCACCACCATATTTAAAACAAATAAATAAATAAACACCAGCGGAGCAGAGGAAAATGCTGCTCCTGAAAATGCCACCGCTCGAGGAGCCTACCAGCGCTACCTCCTTAACACCAACACTCGAAACCTCAAACAAAACCTTAACCATCGCCTCATTCCTGTGGTTAAATCCTTACCAGGGTAGGTACACAGCAACAACACCCAGGCTCACCACGAGCCTACCAGACACGCACGCGAGAGTTGCCGGTAAAGGCACACTAAAGTACATATCTTAAAATAAATGACGGAAATGTTGACTTGCTCACATATGGGCAGCACAGTTTGCTAAATTACTCTTGCTCATAGCAGCAGGAGTTGTCGTGTTGGATATATCTGTAGGCTTCCCCGTTTCCGGTCGCGTCATTTCTCATGCTGCTCTCTGCCGACGTTTCGCTGCAACTTGTGTTGAGTTGCCCATGGGAAAAGCTCAATATAAGTTGCAGCATAACCTCAAAGGAATCCTTGTGATTTCTTGCATGATGTTATTACTGTTTGTGTAGATTACACAGGGATTTCTGCTGCTGAGCGAGAACATCTTTAACTTGTTATACGGCAGATGGTCAATATTCTCAGTATTTATGTAAGATAAAGACTCCAGCGCGCCACTTTCCCGGCGACTCTCGCGCAGTGGAGAGAGGCCGCGAGAGGGGCTATCTTATAATTTAATGACTCTCTCTCTCTCTCTCTCTTTCTCTCTCTCTCTCTCCACACACATATATGTATATTATTATTGTTAAGGATGTATTAAAACACAATGTGCACATTACTATTGCGTTAGTTTACTCAAAGATTTTATCATCAGCAAAATGCTTTTGGGAGTCGATCGTTGCATGACAGAACAGGTTGTGGTACTCAAGTTGCATCGGCTTCTGTTTGATGGCGTCCCTTTTCTGCGCATGCTCTGTGATGAAACACACGTGCTGCGGTTCTGGAGTGCACGTGTCTAAGGATGAAGTTTGACTGCTTCCACTCGTCCGTTTTCATGGCTAGTGTGTGTGCGTGTCAAAGAGTCTGTGTGTATGTGTGTGAGTGTGTGATGGGAGGTGAATAAGCAAATCATTTAATATTTAGTAGAGAATGACACGAATAACACATAAGAGTATCTTTTTACTTTCTCTACACGTACTATGAAATAGTGTATAGAGAAGGTATTGTAATGCACCCAAAAATTCCATACCGAGGTTTCACCGGAAATGCATACTTTGGGTTCCCCTGAATCCCAAATAAAAAGCATTTCTGGAAAAAGGCCCGGGTGTGTACGTGTGTGTGTGAATGTCGTGTGTGTCTGTGTGTGTGTCTGTGAGTCTGTGTGTGTCTGTGTGTGTGTCTGTGAGTGTGTGTGTGAGTGTGTGTGTGCTTGTGTATGTCTGTGAGTGTGTGTGTGTGTGTGTGCCTGTGCCTGTGGACAGCACAGCTCAAAAACGAAAAGACCATTGAATACCAAACTTGGTATTTAAGTTTGGTATCTTCCAAAGATGCAACAGGAAGATTTTCAAGAAAATCCCCCCACCCCAACTACCCTTTACATGGAACTTTTTTTTTCGAAAGTTTTGATTTTCTTAAAAATGGCTCCAACGATTTTGATTAAAATATCGTATATTAAAGATATTTACCTGACAAATAATATGTATATCTTGAATTGTCTGGGAATAGTCTCTGAAGAGTACTTTATTCTGGATGAATTTTACGGAATTTTGCATAAGTGTTAAACCGTAAGAGATGGACAAAAACTTACCTCACAAGAAATGTAGAGCACATTGAAACACACAATTTATGTTATATGCATTTTTTCCTTCAAGTTGATCGTTTTTTTTTTTAGATATTCCTTGTTTTTGGTTTCAGCTTTAAAAAAACATAGACTTTTCTCATACAGGAATTTGTCAACACCTGTCCATACAAACAAAGGAACTTCAGTCACATAGCAACCAGTTTTTGACTGTCAGTTTAACCTATGGTACTCCCTTATTTCGCTTCTACTTACAAGGAAGCAAGTAATAAGACAATTTCTGCTAATTTTTTCTCGATTAGCTTTAAGAAAATAAAAGCATTAGTTTAGTATTTTACGGTCTGGTCGTTTTTGAGCTCTGCTGTCCAAAGACACACACACACACACACACACACACACACACACACACACACACACACACACACACGGAACTTTTCCTGTAAATGTTTTTTTTTTTTTTTTTTTGTTTCAGGAGGACCCAAAGCTTGTATTTCCGGTGAAATCTCGGTATCGAATTTTTGTTCGGACTGCAATACCTTGTCTATACACTATGTACATAGTACGTATAGAGAAAGTAAATTTTGTGTTTGCCGGTGGGCAGCATAACTCAAAAATTAAAAGCCCGTTAAACACCAAACCTGATATTTAAATTCAGTATCTTCCAAGAATGCCACACGAAAATTTGCAAATTTCCCGCCATCTGCAACTATCATTTACATGGAAAAAATTTCGAAAATTGTGGTTTTCTCAAAAATGGTTCAGTAAATTTTGATTAACATATCTTATATTTAAGATATTTACATGACTAATAAAATGTATATCTTGAATATTCTGGGAATAGTCTCTGAAGACTGCTTTAATCTGAAGTTTTTACTAATCACATGAAGTAGCTGTTTCTGCGTTACGTTACCAATTACAACGATGCATATAATATTGGTACATGTAATGGGCTACTTTTGGAACAGATTATACGTCAACGTGTGCTGTTTACGCTACAAAGCCTTACCTACTGCCCTCTCTTTATAAAGCTGACTGCTCTGTGTGTTCGTAGCGTTCTGTGTTTCGGAACCCAAAACCGAGCACTACTAGTGGTACTGTATATTGGTAAAATTAAAATTTGATTGCTGAAGATCACTGTTTCTGAAGCGGGCGAAAATATGGAATTATGGTACAACATTTCGGTACACCTAAAGCTTTATTTTTCAACAAATAACACAATACGAGTTACAGCTTATAAAGATGAACATTTCTGTACATTTGGAGCAGTTCAATTCAAAAAACCTTCAGGCATCTTCCGTATAGGGATCTCATCTTGTCTGTAACATACAATCATATAAACAAATGCAGTAATAATAGACTAATAACAACAATAAGCGTAATCTTAAATTAAAAATCTGATGTGTTTCATTCACATGACCTTCTCTACACCTCTGCAACAGATTATTGTTAACAAGCTTATGCTTCTATTTACTTCATGCTAATCGAGAAAAGCTAGCAGAAATAGTCTTATTACTTGCTTTCTTGTAAGTAGAAGCGAAATAAGGGAGTAGCATAGGTTAAAGTGATAGTTCAAGGCTGGTTGCTATGTGACTGAAGTTCCTTTGTTTGTATAGATAGGAGTTGACACATTCCTGTACGAGAAAAGTATGTTTTTCAAAGCTGAAACTAATAACAAGGAATATCTAAAAAAGTATCAACTACACGAAAAAATTTTATATAACATAAATTGTGTCTTTTACCGTGCTCTACAGTTTCTGTGTGGTAGGTTTTGGTTCATCTCTTACGGTTTAGCAGTTATGTAAAATTCCGTAAAATTCATCCAGAATAAAGTAGTCTTCAGAGACTATTCGGAGAAAATTCAAGATATACATTTTATTTGTTAGGTAAGTATCTATAATCTACAATATTTTAATAAATATCGTTAGTGTCATTTTTGCGAAAATAAAAATTTTCGAAAAAAGTTCCATGTAAAGGGTAGTTGGGGGTGGGGGATTTTCTTGAAAATCTTCGCTTCGCATCTTTGCAAGACACCAAACTTAAATACCAAGTTTGATATTTAACGGTCTTTTCGTTTTTGAGTTATGCTGTCCGCAGTCACAGACACACACACAAACACACACATGGTGGAATTCTCTACCTATTGTGTATATTGAAAATAACTGCCGAGAAAGTAAAAAGGAAAAATTGGCTAAATTACCAAACTTGGTGTCTTAGTTGAGTATGTTTAAAGAATTGTCGCGCAGCTGCTTGCCATGCGGAAGACCTGGGTTCAATTCCCAGTACTGGCGTGGGGATTTTTCCCCGAAGGGAGACCTAGTACGGGGTGCACTCAGCCTCGTGAGGTCCCTGGTGGGCCAATTGAGGAACTACTTGATCGAGAAGTAGCGGCTCCAGGTAATGAGGTCTGCATTAACCGGCCGGGAGTTCGAGATGCTGACCACGTCTCACCCTCCAATACTCATGGTTGGAGATGGGGGACGCAGCGGACGGACGGTTCCTTGTCAGCTGTCGTGCAATGGGGTTTATTATTATTATTATTATTATTATTATGTTTAAAGGATCCGGCACGAAAATTTTCAGGAAAATATCCCCACCCCAAACTATCCTTAACATGGAACTTTTTTCGAAATGTTTGATTTTCTCAAATATTGCTCTAACGATTTTGATTACAATAGCGTATATTAAAGATATTTACCTGACAAATAAATAATATATCTTGAATTTTCTGGGAATAGCCTCTGAAGACTACTTTATTCTGGATGAATTTTACGGATTTTTGCATAACTGCTAAACCGTAAGAGATGGACAAAATTTACCACACAAAAAATGTAGAGCACGTTAAAACACACAATTTACATTACATACATTTTTACGTGGAGTTGATCGTTTTTAAGATATTCCTTGTTTTTAGTTTCAGCTTTGAAAAATGTATACTCTTCTCATACAGAAATTTGTCAACTCCTGTCCATACAAACAAAGGAATTTCAGTCACATGGCAACCAGCTTTTGACTCACTTTAACCTATGGTACTCCATTATTTCGCTTCTACTTTCAGGGAAGCAAGTAATAAGACTATTTCTGCTAAACTTTTTTCTCAATTAGCATGAAGTAAACAGAAGCATAAGTTTCTAACAATAATTTACTGCAGAGATGTAGAGAAAGTCATGTGAATGGAACACATCTGAGTTTTAGAAACATTTTCGTGTGAATCTCTAAAAAGCATAACCCAAAAACGAAACGTCGGTTAAGTACCAAACTTGGTATTTTAAGTTTAGCCTCTTTCAAGATTCCGACACAACATCCACCAACTCAAACTACCCTTTACATCAAACATTTTTCAAAATGTCAGAGTTTCTCAAAAATAGCTCAAACTATTTTGATTACAATAGCTATATTAAAGCTATTTAGATGAAAAATTTAAAGCATGTTTGGAATTTCCAGCCTCTGAAATTCTCTTCATTATGGGCGACCTTTGCATAACTGGGAAACCATAAGAAATAGACAAAAACTTACAGCACAAAATGTAGATTTTGTTAAAACACACAATTTTTCACATATATTTTTACTCTTTCTAGCACATATGTACAACGTACATAGTAGATACCAAGAATAGACGGAAAAGATATGTTTTGAGAACCTCTGAATAAAAAATAGATAAAGGTCATTGTGCGTGTGGACAGCATAGCTCAAAAACAAGAATTCCGTTAAATGCCAAACTTGGTATTTAAGTTCAGCATCTCCCATGGATGCGACACATCGATTTTTAAGAAAATTCCCTAATTCTGAACTACTGTTTACACGGTAAAATTTTCGAATATTTCGATTTTTTCAAAAATGGCACTAACGATTCTGATTAAAATGCTGTATTATAAAGGTGACAAATTGAATGGCCTCCGTAGACCTCTACATTCTTTATGACTTTTGTACGTATCACATAACACTAATCTATGTCTTATTATACACTTTCCGAAATTATCTGTTTCAGTTTTAAACTTTTCTCATGCGGGTAAGTCAACTTTCGCTTCATATCTCGTTTGTTTTAACCCCGGAAGTGCAAAAGAGAACCGAATTTCAGCTGTTTCACATAGCGATGAGCGTTTAAAATATTTGACTATCGCTTTGTCTAGTCTGGTATATTCTCTTATTTGTGAATGGAACGCATCAGATTTTAAATGTAAAGTGACAGTCTGTGAGTATAACATAAGCGATTTTTGAGTTTAAAAAGGATTAATTTTGATAAAGAGGGATTACTTACCCCGTTTACATATAACCGTACACAGAGGCAGCAGGCAGGGGTGCGCCTGACGTCACTGTGTAACAAACAATAAATTGTATATTATATACCTAAACATTCTAATGTTGTTTTACCCAATATCTAGAGAGGAAATTTGGAAAGCACAAACCTTACTACGTTAATACCATGAACCGTATGATTGGAAGACTGAATGTACAAGAACCATAGAGTTCTAATGAGACAGAGAGCGAAGAGGTAACATCGAATCTCACTTTTTACTTTCTGTAGCCCCGCATGTACAATGTATATATATAGGGTATTGTAATTTCGAGATTTACGTTTTGGGGTCCCCTGAGTCACAAAAAAGCATTTTTAAAAAAAGGTCCGCGCGCGCGGGTGTGTGTGTGTGTGTGTGTGTGTGTGTGTGTGTGTGTGTGTGTGTGTGTGTGTCTGTGGACAGCATAGCCCCAAAACGAAAAGACCGTTAAATACCAAACTTGGTCTTTTAGGTTTAGCATCTTCCAAGGATGCGACACGAAGATTTTTAAAAAAAAAAATCCCCCCACCTGAAACTATCCTTTACATGGAAAACATTTCGAAAATTCTGATTTTCTTAAAATTGGCTCTAACGATTTTGATTAAAATCCCGTATAGTAAAGCTATTTATATCCGAAATAAAATGTATATCTCGAATTTTCTGGGAATAGCCTCTGAAGACCTCTTTATTCTGGATGAATTTTGTCGAATTTTGCTTAAATGCTGAACCGTAAGAGATAGACAAAAACCCACTACACAAAAAAATGTACATCACGTCAAAACATACAATTTATGTCCTTTACGTTTTCGTTGTGGAGGTAACCGTTTCCGAGATATTCATTGTTATTAATTTCAAATATGAAGTACTTAGAAGCGGTTTGCAATGACAATCGCATAACGATAGCTTTTAAAACATTTGAGTATCACTTTAGCCTAGTGCATTCCTTTAGTTTCCGTTCTACTTATAAGGAACTAAGTAATAAGAACATTCTGCTAATGTTTATTTCTATTAGCATTGTGTAGAAAGAAGAACAATCTTTTGTAGAGCAGCTAAAGAAATTCATGTGAGTGTAACACATCAGATTTTTTGTTATATGAATACTGTGGTATTTAAATACATGTGATTCTGTGCACATCGATTTAAGAAGTGCTGTACATGCTATTTTTACTTTCTCTACACGTACTATGTACATAGTGTATAGAGGAAGTATTTGTATTCCACCCAAAAATTCGATACCGAGATTTCGCCGGAAATACATGTTTTAGGATCCCCTAAATCCAAAAAAGGCATTTTTAGAAACAGGAACCTGTGTGCGTGTGTGTGTGTGCGTGTGTGTCTGTGTGTCTGCGGACAGCATACAATTTTAAACGAATAAAACAAGTGAAATGATGTATTATTGCCACTGATTTGGCTGTATCAGAAATTCATGAAAGGAGGAGCGCCAACTTTTCATTCGTAAGTATTGCACTAAATGTTTATATGTGGTTACACACTTATTTGAAAAAATGTACATAATTGTGAGCTGAAAACAGGAATTTATGTAGATATTCCACTGATTTCCATACGTGATCCGGATTTGGTACTTTTATTGTTCTACTATTACTGGTCTGTTATAACTTATAAGGCCCTAAGCCGCAAACTGTAGTCCAAGGTGCAAGTCCCTAAGCCAGCAAGGGAAGTTTTATAAATAGCGCAGTGGTGCAATCACGGCCCTCGACAACGGAGAATCGACTGGACGTAGCCAAAGATTCTGAAAACTAAAACCCCAATGAGCTAAGATTGAGTAAAAACCTCGACAATCTAGTAGATTTTTTAATTCCTTTACAATAACTTCAAGGCACGACAGCTCACAAGGAACCTTGGCCTACCGTCTGGCCACTGAGTCCCCATCTCGGTCCATGACAGACCCGGCCGATTAATGCCCCTCATGACCTGAAGCCGCTACCTCTCCATCAAAAAGTTTCTCAATTGGCCCCGCAGGAACCTCACGAACCAGGTCTCCCAGCGGGTGAAAAATGTCCAAGCCGGTACCGGGAATCGAACCCAGGCCTCTCGCTTGGTAAGCAGCCGCGCTAAGCAGACAACCTTTTAATTTATTTGGTGAATCCAATTTGAGAAATACTTCAAGGGCAGCTGCAGCCACCTGAGTCATTTGATGATGATCATAATAATAATAATAATAATAATAATAATAACAACAATAATAACAATTAATAGTAATATAATAATAAATATTATTAATATTATCATTATTACTAATAACAACAATTAATAATAATTGTTAATATTATCAATATTATTATTATTATTATTATTATTATTATTATTATTATTATTAAGATCTTAAGACATGTATTTGCAGTGAAATCTCGACATCAAAGTTTTGGATTGAATACAATACCTTCTTTAGCTACACTGTACATTCTATATACTTACATGCTAGAGAAATTAAAAAGTCTATCAATATGAGAAAATTCCTATCAAACATTTTGTTACAAAAACATTAAGGAATGTAGATTCAAAGAATTACACTTTGAGTACGACATATGTCGCATAAGATAGATTTAGAAGGTTGCTAATAAAATTATAAAAGTAATTCACATATCCAAAATGGAGTTAGGTTTATGCTGAAATTTGACATAGATACTTATTTTGTTACTAGTAAAATATCAAAACCATAGCTCTAATACTTTAGAAAATGACCCTAATTTTCAAGTAAATATCTTTAAATAAAATAAATTACAAAGTTCGTTCCTATAATTTCTTAATAATTAGGTAACTTACATGGGTCAGTGTAGGACCTGAAGTGAGGTAGTGGGGCCATATTTCCCAAAGATGCCAGTGGAGATAAAGGTGGCATTCGAGCCATGCTTCTGAGGGAAGTCACCGGTGCCATACGTCCCAAAGATGCCAGTGGAGATAAAGGTGGCATTCGAGCCATGCTTCTGAGGGAAGTCACCGGTGCCATACGTCCCAAAGATGCCAGTGGAGATAAAGGTGGCATTCGAGCCATGCTTCTGAGGGAAGTCACCGGTGCCATACGTCCCAAAGATGCCAGTGGAGATAAAGGTGGCATTCGAGCCATGCTTCTGAGGGAAGTCACCGGTGCCATACGTCCCAAAGATGCCAGTGGAGATAAAGGTGGCATTCGAGCCATGCTTCTGAGGGAAGTCACCGGTGCCATACGTCCCAAAGATGCCAGTGGAGATAAAGGTGGCATTCGAGCCATGCTTCTGAGGGAAGTCACCGGTGCCATACGTCCCAAAGATGCCAGTGGAGATAAAGGTGGCATTCGAGCCATGCTTCTGAGGGAAGTCACCGGTGCCATACGTCCCAAAGATGCCAGTGGAGATAAAGGTGGCATTCGAGCCATGCTTCTGAGGGAAGTCACCGGTGCCATACGTCCCAAAGATGCCAGTGGAGATAAAGGTGGCATTCGAGCCATGCTTCTGAGGGAAGTCACCGGTGCCATACGTCCCAAAGATGCCAGTGGAGATAAAGGTGGCATTCGAGCCATGCTTCTGAGGGAAGTCACCGGTGCCATACGTCCCAAAGATGCCAGTGGAGATAAAGGTGGCATTCGAGCCATGCTTCTGAGGGAAGTCACCGGTGCCATACGTCCCAAAGATGCCAGTGGAGATAAAGGTGGTATTCGAGCCATGCTTCTGAGGGAAGTCACCGGTGCCATACGTCCCAAAGATGCCAGTGGAGATAAAGGTGGCATTCGAGCCATGCTTCTGAGGGAAGTCACCGGTGCCATACGTCCCAAAGATGCCAGTGGAGATAAAGGTGGCATTCGAGCCATGCTTCTGAGGGAAGACACCGGTGCCATACGTCCCAAAGATGCCAGTGGAGATAAAGGTGGCATTCGAGCCATGCTTCTGAGGGAAGTCACCGGTGCCATACGTCCCAAAGATGCCAGTGGAGATAAAGGTGGCATTCGAGCCATGCTTCTGAGGGAAGTCACCGGTGCCATATTTCCCAAAGATGCCAGTGGAGATAAAGGTGGCATTCGAGCCATGCTTCTGAGGGAAGTCACCGGTGCCATACGTCCCAAAGATGCCAGTGGAGATAAAGGTGGCATTCGAGCCATGCTTCTGAGGGAAGTCACCGGTGCCATACGTCCCAAAGATGCCAGTGGAGATAAAGGTGGCATTCGAGCCATGCTTCTGAGGGAAGTCACCGGTGCCATACGTCCCAAAGATGCCAGTGGAGATAAAGGTGGCATTCGAGCCATGCTTCTGAGGGAAGTCACCGGTGCCATACGTCCCAAGGATGCCAGTGGAGATAAAGGTGGCATTCGAGCCATGCTTCTGAGGGAAGTCACCGGTGCCATACGTCCCAAAGATGCCAGTGGAGATAAAGGTGGCATTCGAGCCATGCTTCTGAGGGAAGTCACCGGTGCCATACGTCCCAAAGATGCCAGTGGAGATAAAGGTGGCATTCGAGCTATGCTTCTGAGGGAAGTCACCGGTGCCATACGTCCCAAGGAGACAAAGATGACATCCCGCCAGAGTAGCTTCCACCCAGCTGGTAGCCCAGAGTACCGCAAGCCTGCAGCATTCCAGGATTGGGAATCTAAATTTGGCAAACTTTCAAAATTACAAATGAGTTTCAGAGAAGGACACAGTACCATAGATGCCGCTTTTATTTTGGGCACTTTAAGGGCAAAACAAACGCTAATTAAGTGGGGAAAACTTCATTCTGCATTTGTGGATTTTAAGAAGGCATTTGATTCTATCAACAGAAATGTATTATGGCATAAACTATTCAGAAAGCAATTATCAAGTAAAATGATTAGAGCATTGCAGGCAATCTATCAAAATGTCGAGTTCTGTGTAAAGTACGACACAAGAGAGCTGCCTACGTTATAGGGGCGTGAGGCAAGGCTGTATTTTATCTTCCTTGCTATTTAATCTCTTTGTGGATGATATTACTGACGCAACGCTAGCAGAGAATATCGAAGCATTAGTAGTGGCAGATTTGCAGATCCCAGCACTTGTATACGCGGATGATTTAGTATTGTGATCCTCGACAGTTAACGGGTTTCAAAGAAGACTGAACAAACTTAAGAACTATTGCGATGAATGACTACTTACAGTTAATGTGAATAAGACTAAGACAATGACTTTCAAGAATGGTTCTGGTACCAAAGAGGAGAAGTGGACATATGCAGTCCTTTGTGTACAATGGACTGAAAATGGACAAAACACATTGATATCCCGAAACACAAAGCAAGGGTGAAAGCAGTGGAAGCTCATCGGATACGTTGCAGAATTCCGAATATATCCGTAAACGGAGCGACAGTTAGATCCACGATGACATATGGAGGAGAAATATGGGGTGGGAACAAACAGGGAATCTGGATCAATTTTTTGAGAGGAACTCTAGAAGAAGGGAGGGGTCCGGGCAACTGCGGAATAATGAGGCAATTCGGGACGCTTAGTGAAACATTATACTTAAAAATAAGAGCGGTTAAGTATAGGATGAGAATCGTTCACGGAAACCAGTCTCTAATTAGGGCAGTCTGTTACCGTGAACAGCTGAGAATGGAAGGTAATTCGACGTGGGCATCAACATTAAATAAAGGTTTGGAAATCATTGGGATGTGATATTTGTATGGCGGGGCAGGCAAACAGACGGAGTACTTGGAGAAAAATTAAGAACCGCCTCTGTGATATTGACAGACAGCAAATAATTGCGAATGCACGGAGAAGTTTCATTGAGGTACAGTCTGGGTTAAAATCGGAGTGAGGTATGGGGCAATACATCACAAGAGGTACCAAAGTCATTACACAGGGACTCGCCTGGATTAAACTAGGAACATAAAAATTATTGACGAGAATGGAATGACAATCTGCCCCGTTTGCGAGGAGGAAGAGTTGTGGACGCATATCTTGGTAAGATGTAGGGGAACGGAGCAATGTAGGTAAAAGTCTTTACCGCGATCCTTTACCACCGCGAATGTAGAGTTAGGAGCATGTTGGACGCTACTGGCAGGCCGGTTTGGAATAGGCAAAGGCAATTGAGATCTGAGAAGGCTGATAATTGGATATTTTATGTCATATTTTTCGGTCATTGTTTTGTTGTAGTGTTAGTATTGTTGGGATATATTTCTCTTAAGTGTGTTTGTCTACTATAATGTGGTACATTAATACATCGGAATACGGATTATCCTGTGTCGTAAATTTTAGTTGCTGTATTGAATACCTTAGTGCTTTTATTTTCGTGTTCACTCTTTTCCTTGTTTCTTTTTAGTGTTGCATACCATTTTGTGTACTGCGAAAGCGCGTAAGGTCTGTGGACCCGTGCAATTGACGAACACCAGTGTAGGTATTTCAATAAATACACAATTTCAGTCAACAATAAATAACCGTAAACCAAAAGTCATTTTCCATGTTTAAGCTTGCGCAAAATTCCCCTCCCCTTTCCCATAATTGGCAGAGCACACTGTTTTTACTTTCTCTACTTAATACACAGTACATCGCTAGAGAAGATATTGCACTCCAACCAAAATTCGATAGCGACAATCACCGAAAATACATGTTTTAGAGTCTCCTGTATCCAAAAGACGAAACATCCGTTCAACACCATTCCAAACTTCATTTTGCGTGGAAAAAATTTCGAAAATGCCGATTAAACTACTTATACTCAAGATACTTACATGACAAGTAAAATGTATGCTCGTTTTTGCTTTCTCTGCATGTACTATGTACATAGTGTATAGAGAAGGTATTGTAATGCACCCAAAACTTCAACACTGAGATTTCACCGGAAATATATGTTTTAGGGCCCCCTTTGTCCAAAAAAAGCATTTTCAGAGAAATGCCCGTGTATGTGTGTGTGCGCACGCGCGTGTGTGTGTGTGTGCTAAGGATGCGGCACGAAGATTTTCAAGAAAATCCTCCCACCCCCAACTACCCTTCATATGGAAAAAATTTCGAACATTTTCATTTTCTAAAAAATGGCTCTAACGATTTTGATAAAAAATCATATATTAAAGATATATACTTGACAAATAATATGTATATCTTGAATTTTCTGGGAATAGTCTCTGAAGACTACTTCATTCTGGATGAATTTTACGGAATTTTGTGTAACTGGTAAACCGTAAGAGATAGACAAAACTTACCACACAAAAAATGTAGAGCACATTAAAACACACAATTTATGTTATATACATTTTTTCCGTGGAGTTGATCGTTTTTTAGATACTCCTTGTTTTTTGTTTCAGCCTTGAAAAACTTATACTTTTCTCATACAGGAATTTGTCAATTCCTGTCTATACAAACGAAGGAAGTTCAGTCACACAGCAACCATCTTTTGCTATCACTTTAACATACGTTACTCCCTTCTTTCGCTTCTACTTACAGGGAAGAAAGTAATAAGACTATTTCTACTAATTTTTTCTCACTTAGCATGAAGTAAATAGAAGCATAAACTTTTTAACAAAAATTTGTTGCAGAGATATAGAGAAAATCATTTGAATGGATTACATCAGATTTTCTTTTTCTTCTTTTTTCCTTTTTTCCAGTTTCTCTAATTTATTTTGGTGACCTAATTGTTTTCCGTTAATTTTTTGCTTCCAAATACCTATATATATATATATATATATATATATATATATATATTAATAAACACACAAATAGCGATGCCCAAGGCGGGACTCGAACCCAGGATTCAGTGACTTTAGTCAGTGCTGCAAATCGCACGTGATCGAAACCAGCGAACACTTTAGCATGACGTCACCTCGCTTTATTTTAAGCAGTCTTAGTGCTGTTATCCATTTGTAATGTCTAAGAAACGACTTGATTTCCATGAAAAATATCGCTTTGTCTGTGGGAGATCCTTATCAAAGTCCTATTCACAATTGCTGAAACTTTTACACAGAGATAAACACAAAATGGAAGACAATTAACAATTTTCCAGTCATCCAGAAGCTGAATAACGTTAATACGCCGTCTGAACAAAGAACCGAAAGCGAGACACGACCTCTGCTCGAAATTATGAAATCTGACCGAGTTTACTGGCGCTATTCCCTAAGGAACAGCAGAAACAGAATATTTAGGATATCAGATTTACTCGTTTGGAAATCGTTTACTTTGACTACAGAACGGATTTCGGAGCTCTTTTGGCTTCTCTGCCTCATAGAGGTGATATTGCACACCGCTCAAGAATTCGATGCTAAGATTTTACCTTAAGGAGAGTCAAACTGGGATTTTCATAAATTTGTTTCCGTTTTCATGTTTAAATTGTATAAGAATATTTCGAATCCCTCGCTTATTTTGGCATAGCTTTCATAGAGGTACTTTTATTGTAAGCAGTTTAAAAATATTTTGGAAATAATCCTGCGTATTAGTTTTTTAGAACATTTTGGTACATTCAATAAGTTTGTAAATATTATCAAGTGTTACAAAGAGAATTTTGTTTTTTGATGGGAAAGTTTTACTTTAGCTGTTGGCAGTATTAGCATCCCTCTCATATTTCCTTCATATGACATTTTTAAGCACTGCAAAGTTGTGTTTGGAAAGTAAAGTTTAATTTTTACTTTCTCTACACATACTATGTACATACATAGTGTATAGAGCAGGTATTGTAATGCACCCAAAAATTCGATACCGAGATTTCACCGGAAATACATGTTTAGGGTTCCCCTGAATAAAAAAAAACAAATTTTTACAAAAAGGTCCGTGTGTATGTGTGTATGTATGTGTGTATTTGTGTATGTGTGTGTTTGTGTGTGTGTCTGTGGACAGCATAACTCAAAAACTAAAAGATCGTTAAATACCAAACTTGGTATTTAGGTTTGGTATCCTCCAAGGATGCGACACGAAGATTTGTAAGAAAATCCAACTACCCTTTACATGGAACTTTTATCGAAAACTTTGATTTTCTCAAAAATGGCTCTAACGATTTTAATTAAAATGTCAAATATTAAATATATTTACCTGACAAATAAAACGTATATCTTGAATTTTCTGGGAATAGCCTCTGAAGACTAGTTTATTCTGGATGAATTTTACGGAATTTTGTATAACTGGTAAACCGTAAGAGATAGACAAAAGCTTACCACGCAAACATTTTAGAGCACATTAAAAAACACAATTTATGTTATATACATTTTTTTCCTGGAGTTGATCGTTCTTTAGATATTCCTTGTTTTTGGTTTCAGCTTTGAAAAAATTATACTTTTCTCATACAGGAATTAGTCAACCCCTGTCCATACAAACAAACGAGCTTCAGTCACATAGCAACCAGCTTTTGACTATCACTTTAACCTATGGTACTCCCTTATTTCACTTCTACTTACAAGGAAGCAAGTAATAAGACTATTTCTGCTATTTTTGTCTCGATGAGCATTAAGTAAATAGAAGCATAAGCTTTCTAACAATAATTTGTTGCAGAGATATAGAGAAAGTCATATGAGTGTAACACAGATTTTTTTCTAGTTGTTCCACCAACAATTTTCGTACAAAAGATTATTCTTTTATCTTGCTAATGAAGATAAACATTAACAGAACTTATCTTATTACTTACTTCTTCGTAAGTTGAAGGGAATGCACAGGCTAAAGCGATAGTCAGATCTTTTAAAAGCCGGTCGCTATGTGAAGGAATTGAAATTCCATTCTCTTTGCTTCCTAGAAGTAAACAAAAGAGAGGCGAAAATAAGATTTCTCCCGTTTGAGAAAAGTTTAAGTACCTTAAAACAATCCAATAACTCGGAATATCTCGAAAGCGGTTAACTCTACAAAATATGTATATGATATGAATGATGAGATCTACATTTTGTGTAGTAAGTTTTTGTCAATTGCGGTTTACCAGTTATATAAATGTCATTCGAATGAAGGCTCTTCTCAAAAAATTCAAGATATAAACTTTATTTGCCATGTAAATATCTTTGATATACCATACTTCAATCACATTTTCGAGAAATGTTACATGTAAAGTGTAGTTGGGGATTTTGTTGAACACCCTTGGAGGTGGTTTTTAACCGACTTTTCGTTTTTGAGCTATGCACACACAGAGACGGCACACACGGATATATCTCTACAATCCTTTTTTGGATTCAGGGGGTCTCAAAATAGGTATTTCCTTTGAAATCTCGACATCGAATTTTTGGGTGCAATACATTACCTTCTCTATCCACTATGAACATTGTACATGCGGGATAGAGAAAGTAAAAAGGAAATGTGTGAGTACCACAGGCTAAAATGACAACACATTTTTTTAAAAAGCTGGTTGCTATGTGATTGAAGTTCCTTTGTTTTTATGGCCAGGAGTTGACAAATTTCCATGTGAGAAAAGCTGAAACTAATAACAGAAACGGTCACCTCTATCACATAAATTGTTTTAACAAAATCTACATATTTTTTGTAGTAAGCTCTTACGGTTTACCAGTTATGGACAATTCCGTAAAATTCATCCAGAACAAAGTACTCTTTAGAGACTATTCCCAGAAAATTCAAGATATACACCTTATTTGTCAGGTAAATATCTTTAATACAGGTACGGTATTTTAATCAAAATCCTTGGAGGCATTTTTGACAGCTTCAAAATTTTGCGAAAATGTGCCATGTAAAGTGTAGTTAGGGGTGGGGTGATTTTCTTGAAAATCTTTGTGTTGCAACCTTGGAAGATGCAGAACTTAAATATCAAGTTTGGTATTTTACCAACTTTTCGTTTTTGAGCTTTGCTGCCCACAGACACATATACGCACACACGCACAAACACGCACACACACGTACAAACACAGGCACACACACAGGCACATACAGACACGCACACAGGCACATTCACGCACACACAGGCACGCACACACAGGCACGCACACACAGGCACGCACACACAGGCACACACAGACACACACACGCATACACACGCCTATACACGCACACACAGACACACATGCAAACACACGCACGCATACACGCACACACGCGCACACACACGCACACACAGGCACACACACGCACACACAGGCACACACACGCACACACAGACACACACACGCATACACACGCCTATACACTCACACAGAGACACACATGCAAACACACGCACGCATACACGCACACACGCGCACACACACGCACACACAGGCACACACACGCACACACAGACACACACACGCATACACACGCCTATACACTCACACATAGACACACATGCAAACACACGCACGCATACACGCACACACGCGCACGCACACGCACACACAGGCATGTTTGTAAAATCTGATGTGTTCTAATCAAGGACCTTCTCTACATCTCTGCAACAAATTATTGTTAAAAAGCTTACTTTTCTATTTATTTAATGCTAATCAAGAAAAAGCTAGCACAAAGGGTGTTATTACTTCCTTCCTTGTAAGAAGCAGGGAAATAAGTACCATAGGCTAAAGCAATAGACAAATCGTTTAAAAACTGGTTACCATGTGACTGAAATTCCGGTATCGAATTCCTTTGTTTGAAATGCCAGGAATTGACATATTCCCGGTTTACAGCTATGTAGAAGTCATACAGTATGAACAGGACCTTAGAGGGTAATCCCAGACAATTCAAAATACACATTTGAATTAGCATAAAATTATCTAAAACATGATATTTTAATAAAAAAAAACGTTTTCAGAAAAATATCCGTGCGTGTGTATCTATCTGCCAGTGTGCACAGAATTTTTGGGTGCAATACAATACCTTCTCCTTGTACTATGTACTTAGTACGTGTAGAGAAAGTAAAAATGCTTTTTGAATTCAGGGATATCATAATATATATTTACGTTGAAATTTCTAAATCGAATTAGGGTGGAATACAATACCTTCTCTTTCTATTATTTAACATTGTACATACGGGTTAGAGAAAGTAAAAATGAATAAATAAAAACGTATTACTCACCAGTAGAGGAAGCAAAATCAAACCCACGAGGCCCTTCATTTTGTATTACAACAGTTGAAGATCGGATGTGATTTCCTGGCATTTGTTTAGCCCGTATATATGTGCTTATCTTACAGACAGTATTTTCTCTAAGGAGTTAAAAGTCGTGTATTGGCCTTCCATAAAACTCACGTGATTGACATATGCAGCTTCAGAAGCCTGATAAATGCTTCTTATTTTGGTTGTACCTCGAGACAGCGAATTCCTTATCTAAAGTTTAATAAGACTGAACGTTTCTAAGGAATAAAATTGTTGTAAGGTGTGCCAAGCGGTTATCTTTATCTTGCGGAGCAGATCCTACTGAGCGAGTGGTACAAGCTGGATGTTATTTTGGGTGCAGTTTGAGATAATACTCTCAGTTTGCTCTTTATTATAACGGAGACAGTCAAGTACGAGGGGTGTTTAACAACTCCTTGGAAAAGCATTATTTTTATCTTTACTTTCTTTGCACGTACTGTGTACTTAGTGTATGGTATATAGAAGGTATTGCATTCCACCCAAAAATTCCCTACCGAGATTTTACCGGAGATAAACGTTTTAGGGTCTCCTGTATAAAAAAAGACATTTTTGATAAAAACGTGTGTGTGTGTGTGTATCCGTGTGTCAGTATGTCCGTGAGGCTGTAAAAACGATAGCTCAAAAACGAAAAGTCGGTAAAATACCAAACTTGGTATTTAAGTTCAGTTTACTCCAAGGATACGACATGAAGAGTTTCAAGAAAATCTCCCCACCCCCAACTACCCTTTACTTGGAAAAAATTTCGAAAATTTTGCTTTTCTCAAAATTGGCTCTAACCATTTTGATTAAAATACTGTATATTAAGAATATTTACACGACAAACATAATGCATATCTTGAATTTTTTGGGAATAGCCTCTGAATACCCCTTTGTTCTGGATGAATTCTGCTGGATTTTACACAACTAGTAATCCGTAAGAAATAGACAAAATACGTAAATCTCGTTAAAACACAGAATTTATATCCTATACATTTTTTTCGTGGAACTGACTATTTTTACTTTCTCCATACGCACTATATACATAGTGTATAGAGAAAGTATTGCACTCCATCAAAAATTCGATACCGAGATTTCACCGGAAATATATGTTTTAGGGTCCCCAATATCCAAAAAAAAAGCATTTTCACAAAAAGGTCCGTGTGTGTGTGTGTGTGTGTGTGTGTCCGTGTGTCTGTGAACACGATAACTCAAAAACGAAAAGTTGGTAAAATACCAAACTTGGTATTTAAGTTTAGTATCTTCCAGGGATGCGACACGAAGATTTTGAGAAAAATCCCCCCACCCCAACTACCCTTTACATGGAACTTTTTTCGAAAATTTTGATTTTCTCAAAAATGGCTCTAACGATTTTGATTAAACTTTCGGATATTAAACATATTTACCTGACAAATGAAATGCATATCTTGAATATTCTGGGAATAGCCTCTGAAGAGTAGTTTATTCTGGATGAATTTTACTAAATTTTGAATAACTGCTAAACCGTAAGAGATGGACAAAAACTTACTACACAAAAAATGTAGAGTACTTTAAAACACACAATTTGTATTATTACATTTTTTTCGGGGAGTTCGTCGATTTTGTGACATTCCTTATTTTTGGATTCTGCTATGAAAAACGTATCATTTTCTCATACTGGAACTTGTCAACTCCTATCCATATAAACAAAGGAACTTCATTGACATAGCAACCAGCTTTTGACTATCACTTTAACCTACGGTTGTCCGTTATTTCGCTTCTACTTACAAGGATGCGAGTAATAAGACTATTTCTGCTAATTTTTTCTGATTAGCATAAAGTAAATAGAAGTATAAGCTTTTTAATAATTATTTGTTGCAGGGATATGGAGAAAGTCATGTGAATGGTACACATCAGATTTTTAGATATTCCTTTGTTATTGGTTTCAGTTTTAAACTACTTTTCACGTTCGGAAATTTGACAACTCCTGGCAGTGCAAAGAAAGGACCTCATCTATACGGAAACCAACCTTTAAAAGATTTGACTACCGTTTTAGCCTGGTGTCTTCCTTTATTTCCCTTCTACTTACTTGCTGACGTTTATCTCGATTAGCTTTTTAACAATAATTTGTTACAGAGATATAGAGAAAGTCATGTGAATGGAACGATCCAAATTTTAAAAAATTGTCCGTGTGTTTGAGTATATGTGTCCGTGTGTCTGTGAACACGTTAGCTGAAAAACGAAAAGTTGATAAAATACCAAACTTGGTATCTTCCAAGTATGCGACGACACGAATAATTTTGCATAAGAGGTAGGCAAAACATACTTCACAAAGTTGCATATCGCGTTAAAACACCCTTACTACCTTATATAGAACAATTTACGAAACAAATTATTTTCTCAAAAATCGATTCTTTTTTAAAATACTGTACTTAAAAGTATTTACACGACGATATATACACACACACACATTGAAATATTTGGTCGCTCTCCGTGGTGTAATGGTTACCCTGCTGACTTCATATACCCAAGGTCGCGGGTTCAAACCCGGCGGAGGACGCGTAAGAGTCCTTAGCATGGCTTCCTTCGGAAGGGAAGTAAAGCCGTTGGTCCCGTATCGTAGATTTACGGCACGTAAAAGAACCTCAAGCTTGATTGAGAGGCCTCTGAGCAAAATTAAGCGGTCTTTCACGCCCAATTTAGAATGGGACGCTGCGAACCGCAGTAGTTAAAGAGCGTCCCTAAATAACACTACATTTACATTTATTTAAATATCTGGGAATAACCTCTTAAGATCTCTTTATTCTGGACGAATTTTGCTGGATTTTACATAAATAGTAAACCGCAAGAGTGAGGCAGATTATCGGCCAGGTGAATAAGCGCGTAGCATATTTTTTAGCTGATTAAATTGTTTAGGTTAATTAGTAAGTAAGATATCAATTATTTCTTGTATATTGGATGTTCAGAGAGATTGTTCCTGGAAAGCGTTCCAAACTTCAACCCGAGAGTTCTCAAGCGACGAATTCAGTTGTTTATGCTAGTTCTTTGTATACTGCAAGAGGGGAAAGACGCTATTGTGTAGTCACGTCTCCGCAAGAGAAAGTGAAGGCGACATATAAACCGGGGAACCACGAGGAAATTTAGGTCAAGAATCACGTGAAAGACGCATTGACCAATCAGAATTAATCACGTCACGGCAGAAGCGCACCCCAAGCCACTTTCGGCGCCAAAAATGGGCCAATGAGGTTACAAGTTGAGAGTTTTGCTATAAATATAGAGTATTCGTCGCAATTTTCACGCAGTTGGAATGTAACTACACGCAGAACCTGTGACGCCGGAAACAAGGAAGCCACGGCGGAAATTTAAAGTGTCTACAAGTAAAGTTTAGTTACCTTTATGCGCGTTACGCTCTTGTTCGAGGGAACTCAATCGCACCAGGAACGCTTGTGAAGGGAAATAAACCTTGACTGAACGAAAAGTGCCGACGTTATTAAAAGTTAATTCCCGTACCACTCCTAGAGATCACCGCATCTAAATACCAGAGCTAGATATAAATAGGTCTCAATTGCTCGTCCTGAGTCCACCCGGAGAGAGGACCAGTCGTCGCTGCGCAGCCCAGCATCACCAGGTACGTCATCAGTTCCCGCTTCAACAGGTAGATAAAAACTTTCTAGACGAATATGTAGATTTCGATAAAACACACAATTTGTGTCATATACACTTTTTCCTGGAGTTGACCGTTTTCTAGATATTCCTTGTTAATGATTTCTGTTTTAAAATGGGAATTTGTCGACTCTGGCCACGCAAAGAAACGGATTTGCAACCACATTTTAAAACATCTGATTTTCGGTTTAGTCTAGTGTATTCCCTTATTTCCCTTTTTATAGGGAGCTAAATAATAAGACATTTTCTGATAATGTTTATCTCAATTAGCGTGAAGTACGAGGGGTGTACAACAAGCCCTTACAAAAGGATAGGAAAACAAGTTATATTTGGTAGCTCCTTTTATTTTTCAACATAACCTCCTTTTAGCTCGATACATTTTTACCAAAGTTTTGCAACTGTCTTATGCCTTCAACAGTAGGATTTCGGAATGACCGCAAAATAGGCATTTGTTTGGGAGATGTGAATCGTTTTACATCAAGCCACTTTTTCAAGCTTAGAAATAAAAAAAAATTGATGTGTTCCATTCACATGGCTTTCTCTACACCTCTGCAACAAATTATTGTTAAAAAGCTTATTCTTCCATTTACGTCATGCTAATCGAGAAAAAATTAGCACAAATGCCTTCCTTGTAAATAGAAGTGAAATAAGGGAGTACCATACCTTAAAGTGATAGTCAAAAGCTGGTTGCTATGTTCCTTTGTTTGTGTGGACACGAGTTGACAAATTCCTGTATGTGAAATAAGGCAGTACCAAAGCTTAAAGTGATAGTCAATAGCAGATTGTTGTGTGACTGAAGTTCCTTTGTTTGTGTAGACACGAGTTCACAAATTCCTGTAAGTGAAATAAGGCAGTACCATAGCTTAAAGTGATAGTCAAAAGCTGGTTGCTATGTTCCTTTGTTTGTGTGGACACGAGTTGACAAATTCCTGTATGTGAAATAAGGCAGCACCATAGCTTAAAGTGATAGTCAATAGCAGGTTGCTGTGTGACTGAAGTTCCTTTGTTTGTGTGGACACGAGTTGACAAATTCCTGTATGAGATAACTACAAGTTTTTTAAACCTGAAATCAAAAGCAAGGAATATCTGAAAGACGATCAACTTCACGAAAAAAAAGTATATGACATAAATTGTTTGTTTTAATGTGCTATACAATTTTTGTGTGGTAAGTTTTTGCCAATCTCTTACGGTTTAGCAGCTATGCAAAATTAAGTAAACTTCATCCAGAATAAAGTAGTCTTCAGAGGCAAATTCCAGAAAATTCAAGATATACATATTTATTGTCAGGTAAATATCTTTAATATGCCATATTTTAATAAAAATCGTTAGAGCCAGTTTTGTGAAAATCAAAATTTTCGAAAAATTTTCCATGTGAAGGGTAGTTTGGGGTGGGGGATTTTCTTGAAAACCTTCGTGTCGCATCCTTGGAAGATACTGATTTGGTTTTTTTTATTATTATTTAGAGCTATGCTGTCCACAGACACACACA
This sequence comes from Hymenopus coronatus, assembly GCA_030762935.1. Classification (NCBI taxonomy): domain Eukaryota; kingdom Metazoa; phylum Arthropoda; class Insecta; order Mantodea; family Hymenopodidae; genus Hymenopus; species Hymenopus coronatus. Next base: position 142,512,224 of record CM060886.1, on the reverse strand, counting down.
CGCACCCACACAGACACACACAGGCACATATACGAACCTTTTTGTAAAAATGCTATTTTTGGATTCAGGGGGACTCAAAACATGTATTTCCGGTGAAATCTCGGTATCAAAATTTTGGGTGGAATGCTATATCTTCTCTATACACTATGTACATAGTACGTGTAGAGAAATTTACATAGTGAACAGAGAATACATTGTATTCTACCCAAAAATTCACTGTCGAGATGTACCGGAAATATTTTATGTCTTGTCCAAAAAAACATTTTTAGAAAAAGGTCCCTGTGTGTATTTCTGTGGCCAGCATAGCTCAGAAACGAAAATCCCGTAAACACCAAACTTGGTATTTAGGTTCAGTATCTGCCAAGATTGCGACACGCAGAATTTCAAGAAAATCCCCCCACCACTAACTTCGCTTCACATGAAAATATTTTTGAAAATTTTGTTTTTCTCAAAAACGGCTCTAACAATTTTTTTTAATTTGTGTTAGGTCGCTTGAACTCCTAGGTCATATCGCGACCATACAATATTTATAACAATTGGATTCATAATAATACAAATGAATGATTTACACACTTAAACAAAGGCCTGTGAATTATAAATTACAATAGGAAAGCAAGATTTACACAGATTTAAAATACCATGGAATCCAGTTTCATGCTTGTGAGAAAGAGTAGAACTTTGTGCATCTATCTTCAGTGATGCTGTCTTGAGTCAAATGCATATATTAAATATATTTACATAACAATTAAAATGAATATTTTGAATTTTCTAGGAGCAGCCTATGAAGACCTCTTTATTCTGGAAGAATTTTACAAAATGTTGCATAACTGGTAAAGCTAAAGAGAGAGAGAGACAAAAATATATTATACAAAAATGTAGATCTCGTTAAAGCACATAAAACATATGGGTACTTTTTTGTAGAGCTGTCCGTTTCTGAAATCGTTCTTCTTATTGGTTTTAGCTTTAAAATACTTACATTTTTATAATACGGGAATCTGTCAACTCCGGACCATACAAAGAAAGGAGTTCCAATCAGCTTTTAAAACATTTGACTATCGTTTTAGCGATACTTACAAGGAAGTATTTCTGCTGCTGACGTGTATCTCTATTAGCGTGAAGTAGATACAAGAATAAATTGTTACAAAAATGTAAAGAAATGCATTCATGTTTTGAATTGAATGAAACACCTCAGTTTTTTAGAAGAACATCTTTGTATGTGTGTGTGTCCGTGTTTCCGAATGAATGTGAACACGATAATTCAAAAAAGAAATTTCGGTTAAACACCACACTTGATATTTAAGTTTAGCGCCTTCCAAGGATGGAACATAAATATTTTGCAGAAAATTCCCTAACTCCAAACCATTTACATGAAAAACTGTTAATTTTCTGAAAAATGGCAAATTATTTTGATCAAAATACCATATTTTACCGATAATTACATCACATAAAATGTATGTCTTGAACTTTATGGAAATAGCTTTTGAAGCCCTCTTCTATCTGAAAGATTTGCATAAGAGATTGAAAAAAAAAGTTAGTACACAAAAGATGTAGATCTCCTTAAAATACACAATTTATGTGATTAATGACTTCCGATATATTCCTTGTTGTTGGTTTCAATTAATTAAACTTTTCTCAAACGGGAAGTGTTCTTTTGTTTTACCGGATTTATATTGTTTTACATAGCGATAGCTGATAAAGGTTTTAGCCTAAAGTATTCCCTTATAAGAAACGAACCAATAAGGCCATTTCAGGTAATGCTTATTCTGATTAGCACGCAGGGGAAAGAAGAATTAGGTTTTGTAGGAATAGTTTTCTACACAATAGGTGGATAAAGTGATAAATGCAACACATCACATTTTTATTGCCACTATGACATTTTTCAATAAAATGTTCCGTGTACAGAGCAGTTGAGATTCGAAGCATTTTCGAGTCGCATCTTTAAATGATACTTTTCCTAACTAGCGAGTTTTCATTTTATGAATTAATCTGCTCGCAGGTACACATTAAACGACTTAATTGCTCCATTTCCTCTAGCTGTTCCACAGGCAAAGAAAATGTTATTCTTTTATCTACATCATGCTAATCGAGACCAGTACTTGATTCCTTGTAAGTGGAAGCGAAATAAGGGAATACACTAGACTAAAGCGGCAGTCAAATCTTTTAAAGTACGGTTCGCTTTGCATGACCACTAGTAAAACAAAAGAGAGGAAACGAAATGTGACTTCCCATTTGAGAAAAGCTACGTAGTTTGAAATTGAAAGCAATAAAAATGAAACGCCAACTCTACACAAAAAACGAGTATGTGTTTTAGCGAGATTACATTGTTTGTGCACAACATTTTTGTCTATCTCTTATGCTTTACCAGTTATGCAAAACTCAGCAGAATTCATCAGAATAAAGAGGTCTTCAGGGTCTATTCCCAAAAAATTCAAAATACATATATATTTTATTTGTCATGTAGACATAAATATGTTTAATACATGGTATTTTAATCAAAACCGTTTGAATCGTTTTCGATAAAAACTAAATTTTCAAACATTTTTCCATGTAAAGGGCAGTTTGTGTTGAGGGAATTTTCTTGAAAATCTTCGTCTCGCATTCTTAGAAGATATTCAACATAAATACCAATTCACGCACACATACGTGCGCGGAACTTTTGGACTTAAGGTACTCAAAACAAGTATTTCAGGTGAAATCTCAACATCGAATACAGTACCTTTTCTAACTACTATGTACAACGTATGCAAATACCAAACTTGGTACTCAGTATCTTCCAAGGATGTGACACGAAGATGTTCAAGAAAATTGCCTCACCCCAACTACCCTTTACACGGAAAATTTGTTGACAATTTTGATTTTCTCAAAAACGATATTTACGATATTTTTATGACAAACTAAATGTATATCTTTAATTTTCTGGGAATAACCTCTAAAGACTTTTGGATTAATCTATATAATGGTTGTATATCTAACTGGTAAACCATAAGAGATAGACAAAAAATTAATTTAAAACACACAAATTTATAATATACATATTTTGTAGAGTTATCCGTTTTAGAGATATTCTGAGTTATTGGTTTCAGTCTTAAGGTACTTAAACCTTTCTCAATCGGGAAGTATCCGTTATTTTCCTTCTAATTTCAAAGAAGCAATTAATAAGACAATTCTGCTACCGTTTATCATTATGTAGATAAAAGAATAATCTTTTATACGAAAAGTTTATTTGCGGAACTGCTAGAGAAAGTCATGTCAACGGAACACATCAGGGTTTTTTATTCAGCGGCTCTCAAAAAATGTATTTCCTGTGAAGTATGAATATCGGTTTTAGAGTGAAATCCAATGCCTTCTCTACCTCTTATGTACGTGGTAGAGTAATTTAGATTACGCTCTTAATTAAATGGGTTAAGGTGCTGTGGCTGAAACCTCAAAAACAAACTCCGAAGAAATGTTGCCGTCCAGTAACAAAGTGGTAAAATCGGCGATTTCTCGGTATCAGATCTGCTATCTGTCATGGAAATTTCGGATTCAAAACTGGGTTCCGGAAATGCAGATTTATAACACTGCCCCAAATGTGAGTGTTCACAAACCAATTGGAACACACATGTTTCGCAGTTGTCTTTATGAAGTTCACCGAGTAACTGCCTCAAACAAGCGCAGCTGCCAGCGTTGATGTATGGCGCACCTTAACCTAAAATTCATCCAGCAGCTACCGGATGTTTCGTATATTTGCGGATCTCACTTGTCACTGAAAACAAAGTCTGGACATCCCGCGTGCCAAACGTCTGGACTTACTTTACTGCAGAAACAGCAATTAAACTGAGTATCCGAAGTAACTGAGTCAGGGTCGGTCCTGAGCAGCTAGGATCAATATTTTAAGTATGAGTATAACTTCCTGTTACGTACCGACAGCCACACTTACTCCCCGTCATCTGTTTTTCATATACGAGACGTTCAATAAGTCTTAGAAAATCCAAGAAATTACACTTGTTGCATCGAAAAAAGTTTGTATTTAGTAACCGTCGTCTCTTTCTAGATGGTAGTTACAGTTTCAGCTACATCCATCACATTGTTTCGTTGCCATAGGCGATTGCATCAACAATCTTGTGCTTATTTAGAAAGATGAAGAAAAAAATCTGATGCGTATTCTTCTATTTACTTTATGCTAATCAAGAAAAAAATAGCAGAAATAGTCTTATTACTAGCTTCCTTGTAAATAGAAGCGAAATAAGGGAGTACCATACGTTAAAGTGATAATCAAAAGCTGGTTGCTGTGTGACTGAAGTTCCTTTGTTTGTATGGATAGGAGTTGACAAATTCCTGTATGAGAAAAGTACAAGTTTTTCAAAGCTGAAACCAAATTCAAGGAATATCTCAAAAACGATCAACTCCTCGAAAAAAATGCATATAACATAAATTGTGTGTTTTAATGTGCTCTACGTGTAAGTTTTTGCTCATTTCTTACGGTTTAGCAGTTACGCAAAATTCCTCCAGAATAAAGTAGTCTTCAAAGGCTATTCCCAGAAAATTCAAGATATAAATATTATTTGTGAGGTAAATATCTTTAATATACGATATTTTAATCAAAATCGTTAGTCATTTTTGAGAAAACCAAAATTTTCGAAAACAGTTCCATCTAAAGGGTAGTTGGGGTGGGGGATTTTCTTGAAAATCTTCGTGTCGATCCTTGGAAGATACCAAACTTAAATACCAAGTTTGGTATTTAACGGTCTTTTCGTTTTTGAACTATGCTGTCCACAGACACACACACGCACCTTTTTCCAGAAATGCTTTTTTGGATTCAGGGGGACCCAAAACATGTATTCCCGGTGAAATCTCGGTATCGAATTTTTGGGTGCAATACAATACCTTCTCTATACACTATGTACATAGTACGTGTAGAGAAAGTAAAAAACAGAGTTTCGTGTGGTGATTAAACACTTCTATTTAAAAGACTCAACACCGAAAGAGATAAAGAGTTGGATGAAGTTCCTGGCACATCTACTCCTGCGTTTGCAACAATTTACAATTGGATACATGAATTTAAACGTGGCCGTACATCCACAAATGATGAACATCGTTCCGGACGTCCAGTAAAAGTGACTTCCTCCGACATGATTGACAAAATCCAGATTATGGATTTGAGTGATCGACAAATCAAAGTTCGCGAAATAGTAGACGTCACATGCATATCACAAGGTACATGTTCTCAATTTTGCACCAAGGTACATGTCTGACAAAGGTCTCGGCAAGATGGGTGCCGCGCTTGCTCTCAATTGAGAATAAACGCAATCGTGTGATCGATTCGGAAGTTGGTTTGGTACTTTTCCGTCACAATCCTTACGAGTTTGTGCGTTAATACATAACTTTAGATAAAAAAAAATTACACTCGTACACCACAGAAAGAACAGTACAGTCGAAGCAGTGGGTTGCTAAAGATGAGTCGGCTCCGAAGAAGGCAAAGATGGTGAAATCTGTAGACAAGATCATGGCGCAGGTTTTTTTTTTGTTTTGTTTTTTTTTGTTTGTTTTTTGGGATGCACAGGAATCTCTACATTGATTACTTGCAGAAAGGAAGGACGATATATTGGAGAGTATATTTGCTGTATTTAACAGTATGGTCACAGATTCATACACTTTTCTTCATTTCTACTGAATGTTCTATCTGGTAGTGATGGTTTAGTACAGCCATGGGAAAGTATGACTTCTCCCCATTCCACCTAGAGTTGTTGTCAACACTGTTGCTGCAACTAGGCGAGTAACAAAATATGTCTTCCTCATATGTTTGAATGCAACACCTTTTTCTCAACTGTCACACTTAATTAAAAAACGCAGTATTGATAGAAGGGTATCTTCATTTAAACTGGAACGGGTATCACTCTTAGCATAGTTCAATTTAGAAAAGAATTTCTGTGGAACCAAACATTGTAAAGACATACTCTTAATTTGGGAGATATACTTGTAACAGCTAGTAAAGTTTGGTAAAGTTGCAGGTCATATTTCCCTGTTGTTTTAAGAGTACTGCCTTATAATGCAATTAGTTCTAACAGTATTTGTAAGGGGCATTACATCGCATGAACTTGGGTTGTAAAATACGGTAGAACTTGGATGATTGGAATGTCTGTAATTCGAAATCGTCATTAATTCGAAGATTGTTCTTGATCCCTTGAATTCTGTGGTACTAAAACAATGTAAAATAAACAAATTTGATGTGTTACACTCACATGACTTTCTCTAGCTTCTACAAACTTCTTACATAAGATTATTCTTTTTTCTACACCATGCTAATCGAGATAAACATTAGCAGAATGTTCTTATTACTTTGTTCCTTGTGAGTAGAAAGGAACTAAGGGAATACGTTAGGCTAAACCGATAGTCAAATGTTTTAAAAGCTGCCATTTTGCGATTGTCATTGCCAATTGCTTCTTTCTTTGGCCAGAAGCAGAACAAAAGAAAAACAGACACTTATTATCTGAGAACAGTATTAGTACTTTACAATTGAAACCAATAACAAGGAATATCTCGGAAACGGTACCTCCGCAACAAAAATGTAAAGAAAATAAATTCTATGTTTTAATGAGATCTACATTTTTTGTGGGTAAGTTTTTGTCTATCTCTTACGGTTTAGCAGTTCAGCAAAATTCGTCAAAGTTCATCCAGAATAAAGAGCTCTTCAGAGAATATTCCCAGAAAATTCAAGCTATACTTTTCTTTGGGATGTAAATGTCTTTAATTTATTGTATTTTAATCAAAATCGTTAGAGCCATTTTTTTTAGAAAATCAAAATTTCCGAAATGTTTCAATGTAGAGGGTAATTTGTGGCGGGGGGTTTTCTTGAAAATGTTCATGTCGCATCCTTGGAAGATACTAAACCTAAATACCAAGTTTGTTATTTAACGGTGTTTTCATTTTCGAGCTGAGTCCACAGACACACACACGAACCTTTTTCTAAAAACGCTTTTTTCGGACTCAGGGGACCCCAAAGCACATATTTCCAGTGAAATCTCGACATCGAATTTTTGGGTGAATACAATACCTTCTCTATACACTCTATTTGTATGTATATACGGGCTAGAGCAAGTAAAAAGTCACTTGTCATGCTCCTTAATTCGAAGATCTTCAGAAATGTCAGACGGACATTAATCTAAAGGTGGAAATTTAATATAACTTCGGCCAAGTGTTTCTGGAAAAGAGATAAACGCTCAGGGTTGTTTGTTTTGGAGGTGGAATAGCTTTCCCAGCTGTCGGTCTTCAGCTTCTGCACCTGCCCCTTGTTTAAAACGTGTAACTTTCGTGGTCACTCGAGCTTCCTACTGTTTAATGTGCTGCAAATCAATGTCCAGTATAAGACTAACTTTTGTGGGAAAAGTTGCCGTCATTCGAGAAGTTGAAAAGGTTTGAAAAAAAAATTTGATGCGTTCCATTCACATGACTTTCTCTACACTCTGCAACAAATTATTGTTAAAAAGATTATGCTTCTATTTACTCTATGCTAATCGAGTAAAAATTAGCAGAAATTGTCTTATTACTTGTTTCCTTGTAAGTAGAAGCGAAATAAGGAAGTACACTAGTTAAAGTGATAGTCAAAAGCTGGTTGCTATGTGACTGCAGTTCCTTTGTATGGACAGGAGTTGACAAATTCCTGTGTGAGAAAGGTATGTTTTTTTAAAACTGAAGCCAAAAACAAGGAATATCTAAAAAACGATCAATTCCACGAAAACATGTATATAACATAAAATGTGAGTTTTAATGTGCTCTACATTTTTTGTGTGGTAAGTTTTTGTCTATCTATTACGGTTTAGCAGTTATGCAAAATTTCGTAAAATGCATCCAGAATAAAGTAGTCTTCAGAGGTTATTCCCAGAAAAGTCAAGATATACATTTTATTTGTCAAATAAATATCTTTAATATACGATATTTTAATCAATATCGTTAGAGCCATTTTTTAGAAAATCAAAAATGTCGAAAAAAGTTCCATGTAAAGGGTAGTTTGGGGTGGGGGGATTTTTCTCATAATCTTCGTGTCGCATCCCTGGAAGATACTAAACTTAAATACCAAGTTTGGTATTTTACTGATTTTTCGTTTGAGTTATCGTGTTTACAGACACACACGGACCTTTTTCTGAAAATCTTTTTTTGGATACATATATTTCCGGTGAAATCTCGGTATCGAATTTTTGGGTGGAGTGCAATACCTTCTCTATACACCCTGTACATAGTACGTGTAGAGAAAGTAAAAACTCATCAAAAGTTAGTTTAGGAATCTCATTACGTATTTCTCAAGCACCTAGATCGTCATTTTCACACCCAGCCAACTTCCTGTAGTGTTTTTGTTTCCTTCAAGCTTCCAGATCAAGAATCAGTAAGAGTGCATCCTACACCCAATTATTCGGAACGGCGAAGAACCGACTTCATTGGACTAACGGCCACACTGTCACCAATGTTTTGCTCAGATGGACACTATGACATCAGGACTTTTAATCACCACTGTTGAGTTCGTCTCGTTCAACTTTTTCATAGTCTGCGAACTGTCGATCCATTTCACCCTAGAGTCGCCTGACAGTTGCTGTTCAGATAAAAGGTTTTCAAATTGGCACACGTTGCACAATTGTTAGACACAGAATGAAGAGATGCGAGAAATTCAAATCAATCGGAATGTTTGTGGATATCGACTCCTTGATTGATGACGTCAGGCGTTGTTAGATGTTTCTAAACATTTGTTTGGTTGCGAAGGTTTGTTCTTATATTCGTGTATTGCTTTGCCAAAAGATTATTTTGAAAAGTCTAGATTAGTTATGTATCACTTTTAGATCAATAAAATTCACAGAGCCAGCGAACTAACCTCACATTTGCATTACATTTTCGTAAAAGCAACTTACGAAAATGTAATGCGGAGAAACTTTAGTTTTTGGACCGGTAATGGATTTTCCTCTGAACATCTTTAAATGTTTAAACCTAATGCTATAGCGTTGAACTGTTCTTTGTAGGCCAAAGGCTTAATTTTGACGAAAAAAAATATAAGTTCCGCTATTTTTCGTATGCGGTCACTATCGGAAACGCTATCCGCTCCGATATTATAATAGGGGAAGACCGTGTAATTTGAACCAGCATGTATTTTGGACTGATGTCAGTTTAAGAAAATGGGTACCGTTGGGAGCACCTTAATGCGGCTATCTTGAGCAGCATTTGTTGTAAGCGTTCCCTCCAATTTTCCGCATTCTATTGTCAATAAACTTGGAGGGAAGTTGTAATCTTTGTTGAGACTTGAGAACGTTTTCTTGTAATCTTGTCCCACTTTTGGTATCGTTTTTTCTTCCAAAGATCTTTCTTTGGAAACCAAACTAAAACGATGAAACATTCAATATATTAAGGTGAGATTTATTTCATTAATTCAGTTTAGGATTATAAGAAATGCGTTACTCATAAAATTGCACTGAGTCGTGTAATTTGGTTATTTTTTAAGCCAAACCAAATACATCATCATAATCTTTCACTTTTCGACATACACTTACAAATTTGAAAATGCCCTTGTGATAGAACTCCGTTCCAGCTGCCCGCAAACCCTGACGCACTGCTTTCCGAATATCCTCCAGCGTCTCGTAGCGTTGGCCACGCATCTGCTCCTTCACAGAGCCGAAAAGATGGTAGTCGGAGGAATCCAAGTCGGGACTGTAGGGAGGATGTGGAAGTGTTTCCCACCCTAATGCCCTGATCTTCTCCATAGTGGCACGGGCAATATGCGGACGCGCATTATCCTGTTGAAGGATGATCCTCTTTCCAGGGCGTTTATCACGCAAAGCCCGACGGAGCTTCAGAAGTGTCTTGATGTAGCGGGCAGAATTTATGGTTTGTCCAGGTTCAAGAAAGTCAACCAGAATGCAACCTTGTGCATCCCAAAAGACACTTCCCATAATTTTCCTACAGACTGCACTGTCTTCGCTTTCTTCTTCGATGGTGAGTTCAAGTGGTGCCATTCCATACTCTGACGTTTCGTTTCTGGCTCATAGTGATGGAACCAGCTCTCTTCTCCAGTCACAATACACGTCAAAAATTCATCACCTTCATTATGAAATCTCTGAAGAAGGTTTTGTGCAATGGTTCTTCTCTGAAGTTTGTGGTCTTCAGTCAATAAATGGGGGATCCAACGGGAACAGACCTTTCGATAACCCAAGCTGTGGATCATTTCTTGCACTGCACTATGTCCGATTCCAAGTTGCGCAGCAATTTCATTCACAGTGAAACGCCTATCTCCTGTAATGAGCTCATCAACTCTTTCCTTGTTGCGTTCTGTAGAGGCAGTTCGAGGACGCCCGCTACGAGGCGCATTTTGCAGACTCGTGTTTCCATCTTTGAAATGTTTCACCAATCTTCTAACACTGCTGGCACCCATGCAGACATCTCCATACGCACGTTGAAGTCTGAGATGAATTTCAGGAGCAGATTTTCCTTCTTTCACAAGGAATTCAATGACAGCACGCTGTCGAAACGAAACATTAATGTCAGCCATTTTTCAAACACCGTCTGTGGTCACGTGATAGAAGCTAATGACGTCACAATATGTCAACATGTGGCTTAAAGTCTGTAGATTACGATCCTGCAGTTCGTTTCGTTACATTGTTGAAATTTAAATGTTTACAATGGGTTGCTCGTGACTTTCAGTATGCCCCTCGTATGTGGGGGATCTGACGAGGAAGACTGGATAGGAGCTGATATAAGTGATTCAGTTTATAGCTTTTGTGACAGGTTCATTGTACAGTGAAATCCTCCTTTAGTTTGCAACAAAAACTTCAAAATATTAAGTGTTCCACAAAATTTGGATGAAATTTATGTAAGGCCATATTAATGTTGTTAAAGTTAATCTACTCCATTCTGATATTTAGGATAATATTAATAATGATATACATGATGATTATTCCAGGTCTAAATTAAGTGTTATTTTGAATTTCAAACATTAAAAGTGAATATAAGGGTATACAAATCGATTATAAATGTATCATATAGGGCCCAATTTACACACCCTCTCAGATCAAATTACATGCCTCTGGTCCAAAATACACGCCTTAGAAAAAATCCTTTAATTGTAATTTGCAAATTAAGTAGCTGGGAGTAAACCTTGAAAACTCTCATAATGGTATAAGTTCATCTCATTTACACGTTAAAGTAAGTTGTGGACTTGACGAAGGTTTTCTCTCCAGATATTAGCACTTAAAATTTAGTCCAAATTACACGGACGCAATCCATTGATTTTAAACTTTTACCAATGTAAATCAGAGTACAGTACCTATTAAAGAAAGGGCAAGTGTAGCGAAGTGTCCCGAGCAAAAACGCTCTTGGTCCCACCTCAACACAAAGTAATTGAATCCGATGTACCATACAACAATTTCACTAAGGATGATTAGAGGCCTGCACAAACTTGACAGCTACCTGTGCCGTCACACTAACAATGTTGACAATTGACAGACAAACATTTACCACACTTTTTGAGTGATCCTTTAGCCATCACTCTAGTCTATCTGGTTATTGTTAATCTCAACATGGTGATGTGGTTGCAATGTTAGTGGCTTAACTATAACAGGATAGGCGTGAATGGATCCACAACCCAGCTGGTAACAGAGAAGAGACTGTGTTACAACAATATTCTGGTCATGACAAAATGTATACACTCTTCTCAGAAACAGCGTTGCCAATAACTGTCGTACTAATTCCTTCATCTAAACATCCTGCAATTAACAGCATTTTGCAATAAAAGCGTTATACATTTGGAGCTTAGAAGCAAACACTTCGCACATTCTCTTGTTAATGTGTACATAATAGAGTTTGGTGTTTTACACAGTGGAATTTCTAGTTAAAATGTGAGGTTGTTTTTCCATTTTTTTCCTTTTTCTTCAAATGTTTCTGCATATTTTTACTTTCTCCACACGTAGTATGTGTATAGTATATAGAGAAGGTATTGTAATGCACCCAAAAATTTGATACTGAGATTTCATCGGAAATACATGTTTTGGGTCCTCCTGAATCCAGAAAAAGTATTTCTGGAAGAAGGTCCATGTGTGTGTGTGTGTGTGTGTGTGGACAGCATAGCTCAAAAACGAAAAGACCGTTAAATACCAAACTTGGTATTTAAGTTTGATATCTTGCAAGGATGCAACAGAACATTTTCAAGAACCCCCCCCTAATTACCCTTTATATGCAACATTTTTCGAAAATTTTTTATTTTATCAAAAATGGCTCTAACGACTTTGATTAAAATATTGTATATTAAAAATATACAAATATGTGTATCCTGAATTTTCTGAGAATAGCCTCTGAAGACTACTTTATTCTGGATGAATTTTGCGGAATTTTGAATAACTGTAAACCGTAAGAGATAGACAAAAATGTAGAGCACACAAGTATGTTTTATATACATTGTTTTTGAGATATTCCTTGTTATTAGTTTCAGGTTTAAAATACTTGTACTTTTCTTGTGCATAAGCACCTGGAGGGCAATCATGCTTTTTGCCATGTGTTCAGTAGTATGCTTAAAAGCTTTTAAAATTGAGATGGTTTAGTAATTAACTGGCACATTCCTATGCTGCATAACTGTACCAATCGCCAGAAAAATGATTCAGAGATCACGTTCCATTGATAAGAATACATTTTAATAATTGTGACTTGTGTTCCAAATTCATTTTGATTTATTCTTGTGGGTTTCCTCAGTGACTAAGCAAATGATAATTTATTTTAGATTTCCAATACATAAACTAGAATTTCTGAGTAAAGCTTTATGTGCTCTGAGACGTGATAAATTTGTGTCATCGAAATACCACAGACTATGTGCATTTTGTGAAAAACTGTTTCCATGAGAATAAAGACAAGATGATACTAAACCCTGACACACTTCCTTCAACATTTAGTTTTCCTTTTCATCTGAGAACACTAATTTCATCCTTATAAATATTTTGTATATGTTCATCAGCATTAGAAGGCAGTGCTAAGATATTAGACGTCCTACATTTAAAACAAGTACCCAAATCTTGATTAACTTAGCTTTTCAAATCTATAATTTCAGACACAACCCCACAGGGTTCTAAAGAGGAATTTTGCAAAAGTGATAGAACATAAAGAATCGGTTCTAATTTTAGTTGTATTTATAAATTATTTCAAGCAGCACACACCATAATCTTCTGTGGTGCATATATTAAAACTTTAATGGGAATGCACAGTGAAGTAGCTAATCAATTAGGAGTAAAAACATACATTACACTCAAACTGCACACTTGAAATGAAGTAACTTAATAGATTACACTCAAACTGCACACTTGAAATGAAGTAACTTAATACATTACACTCAAACTGCACACTTGAAATGAAGTAACTTAATACATTACACTCAAACTGCACACTTGAAATGAAGTAACTTACATAGATTACACTCAAACTGCACTCTTAAAATGAAGTAACTTACATAGATTACACTCAAACTTAAATTGATTAGTTATTTCACTGTAACTTACATTTATTCATTTTTGTACTAGACCAACAGTCTCTGAAAATCCAATATCTTATTTTTTTCTGCTAAATCATTTTATTTATGTTTGATTTTATTTATTTATTTATTTGCAAACTGCCTTAGGTAATTTCGTTGTATTACCACTTTGACCTTCTATAACAACTGCTTAAATTGTTGAGGTGTATATTAAAACTGTACTTTTCAGTTAAATTAACACACATATAGCACTATAGTATTCGTATCGGGTGTGGGGGAATAATGATTATGAAATAAGAATTGCTTCAGCAGCCTTGAATCAAACCCAGTATATTTAATTCAGCATTTTGACAGCTTTACTGCAGACACTCTTAACAAGCCCTCTTTATAATTCCTGTTGATGACTTTGTGCATAAAGTAAAAATCAGAAAGTATACATGGAATCACTGAAAGAAACTAGGAATATGGAATTAAAGCTGAATTATGCCCTCTGTGATGCTTAAATCCTGTTTGTTAACACTTTAAATGCAGGTATGCGATATTCAAGTTCAATGATGTTGCAAGTATTTCCTACTCAGGTATCCTTAATGTATTGCGCACGACCTTGGATGGCTTTTGCCCTCCAGCGCAGTTCAATTCTGCCCAGCAATGCCTTTAGGGGCTTGCCTGAAACACAGTTTCAATTGTTCTCATCGAAAGATTGGCCTTATGAGCTGTTGCAGTCTTGTCTAAAAAAACATGCTCCTGTCTGTCCATTTGTGTCAACTATTGACTTGACAAAAATTGGCACTACAATTCTTTTTCCACTAATGGCGCACCACACATCAATTTTACCATCATTAAGGGAATATTAAATTTCTCAGGTCTCCACTAACAATTACTTTGTTACACACATATCCATGAAGGTGGATGCAAACCTTGTCCGTGAAAAATATTAAACGTGGGTTTATTTTGCCACTGTTTACACTTTTGAGAGTCCATTTATAAAATGTATGTTGAAGAGCAATTGCCATAGTTATTTTAGTTTTAGCTTCAACAATTTAGTACCTCTTAGCACAGAGCTATAAGAAATGCCTATCAGTTGTTATAGACGCCTAAGCAATTTTTTGGGGGGAATTCTCCAAACAATGACTTATGTCATTACTGCTATATGGTGAACTTTGTGACAGTGATGTGTTTTAACAATTGAAAATTAGCTGAGTCGATTTTGTAACACTACATCACTTACTTTTTATTTTGGAAAAACATGTTTCAGAAGCCATGTGCTTCCATTGTCAATTCCTTTGGTCGACTGCCAGCATTGCTTGCTGTGATGGTTGTCTCTGTCCCCTGGTGGTGGTTTGATGAGCCTCTGTATCAGTAGGTCGCCTGGTGGGATTTCAAAATTGAAAATGGGGTTCTTGCTTTTCCAAATATATAAACAATGAAAGCACGTGGCTTCTGAAACATGTTTTCCAAAATAAAAAGTAAGTGATGTAGTGTTACAAAATTGACTCAACTAATTTTCAAATGACCTATATTGTTTAATGTTTCTTTTGTAAAAACCTTACGTAGTCTTTTAGATTCCTAACCTGAATACTTCCTGTGGCCTGAAATTTACTGTCAAGTTCATGAATTGTAGTATGGCCTGGAATTTTTACACCTGGAAATCTTTCTGCAAATCATACTTTCACTTGTCAAGCTGACTGAGTTAACGAATAATAAATAAATACACAGTTCACCATAATACACTTTGAGGCTAATTACAGGACAAAATAATAACTCAATCGTAATAACTGAACTACAGAGAAGAGTGTGACCTTGTTTACAGCAGCAGTAGAGAATCACGTGTCCACATGCCCAGTGATAAAACACTGTGCACCTGTTTTTGACTCATCATCATATTACAGGCTCAAGCTGTACTTTTACATATGCAGATCATAAAAAAGCTGGCATATGTTGTGCAAATGAAAAAGAACATGTAATTCTTCATAACAAATCTGATGTGTAACATTCACATGACTTTCTCTACATCCCTGCAACAAATTAGTCTTAAAAAGCTTATACTTCTATTTACTTTATGCTCATCAGAAAAAATTAACAGAAATAGTCTTATTACTTGCTTCCTTGAAACTAGAAGCAAAATAAGGGAGTACCATAGGTTAAAGTGATAGTCAAAAGCTGGTTGCAATGTCAATGAAGTTCCTTTGTTTATATGAATAGGAGTTGACAAGTTCCTGTATGAGAAAAGTATACGTTTTTCATAGCAGAAGCCAAAAATAAGGAATGTCTCAAAAACGACAAACTCCACGAAAAAAATGTATGCAACATAAATTGTGTGTTTTAATGTGCTCTACATTTTTTGTGTAGTAAGTTTTTGTCCATCTCTTACAGTTTAGCAGTTATGCAAAATTCATCCAGAATGAACTACTCTTCAGAGGCTATTCCCAGAAAATTCAAGATATACATTTTATTTGTCAGGTAAATATCTTTAATATATGAAATTTTAATCAAAATTGTTAGAGCCATTTTTGAGAAAATATACATTTTCGAAAAAAGTTCCATGTAAAGGGTAGTTGGGGGTGGGGGAATTTTTCTCAAAATCTTCGTGTCGCATCCCTGGAAGATACTAAACTTAAATACCAAATTTGATAATTTACCGACTTTTCGTTTTTGAGTTATCATGTTCACAGACACAGGGACACACACACACACATGGACCTTTTTGTGAAAATACTTTTTTTGGATATTGGGGACCCTAAAACACACATTTCTGGTGAAACCTGGGTATCAAATTTTTGGGTGGAGTGCAATACCTTCTCAATACATTATGTACATAGTGTGTATAGAGAAAGTAAAAATCTGATGTGATCCATTCAAATCACTTTCTCTACATTGCTGTAACAAATTATTGTTAAAAAGCTTATGCTTCTATATTTTTCATGATAATCGAGAAAAAATGAACAGGAATAGTCTTATTACTTGCTTCCTTGTAAGTAGAAGAGAAATAAGGGAGTACCATAGATTAAAGTGATAGTCAAAAGCTGGTTGCTATGTGACTGAAGTTCCTTTTGTTTGTATGGACTGGAGTTGATAAACTCGTGTATGAGAAAAGTATAAGTTTTTTAAGGGTGAAACCAAAAACAAGGAATACCTCAAAAACTATAAACTCCACAAAAAAAAAAAAAGTATATAACGCAAATTGTGTGTTTTAATGTGCTCTACATTTTTTGTGGGTTAAGTTTTTGTCCATCTCTTACAGTTTAGCAGTTATGCAAAATTCAGTAAAATTCATCCAGAATAAAAATAGTCTTCAGAGGCTATTCCCAGAAAATTCAAGATATACATTTTATTTGTGATAGAAATGACTTTAATATGTGGGATATTAGTCAAAATCATTACCCATTTTTGAGAAAATCAAAAATTTTTAAAAAAGTTCCATGTAAAGGGTAGTTTGGGGTGGGGGATATTTCTCAAAATCTTCATGTCGCATCCCTTGAAGATACTAAAGCTAAACACCAAGTTTGGTATTTTACCGACTTTTCGATTTTGAGTTATTGTGTTCACAGACACATGGACCTTCTTGTGAAAATGCTTTTTTTTTTATACAGGGGACCCCAAAACATTTATTACCAGTGAAATCTCGGTATCAAATTTTTGGGTGAAATGCAATATCTTCTCTATACACTATATAAATAGTACATGTAGAGAAAGTAAAAATAGCTGAGCCTGTTAGGCATATAGTGTAACTCTAACCTAACCATTTTCATTCTGCTGTCACTTAGTGTATAGAATGAATAAGGGGCTATTCATAATTGAAAAATCTGATGTGTTTCACTCACATGACTTTCTCTAACTGTTCTACAAACACACTTCTTAAGATCATTCTTCTTTCTACACAATGCTAATCGAGATAAACATTAGCAGAATGTTCTTATTACTGAGTTCCTTATAAGCAGAAGGCAACTAAAGGAATACACTGTGCTAAAATGTTTTAAAAATGTCAATGAAATTGGCTTGTTTACTTGGTCGGGAGTAGAACAAAAGAAAATGGACATTTGTTGTCTGAGAAAAGTGATTACTTCGTATCTAATGTTGGCAGTGAAGTCTTGCATTCCAGTATTGCAGAATGCCGCAAAATCATTAAACAACTAAATAATAAATTAATACTTTAATGGATACCAGCACATTGCAGAATACAGGATAATGAAACAGCTCACTTTCTAATCAAGAAAGATAGTAAAATTACATCAAATTCATCTGATCCAATAAGTCAAAAGAATCATTATATCAAGATATAATAACAAAATTAAAAAAGATAACGTATTACAAACAAAAGGAAAACGGGGAGATTTTCTTGAAAATCTTTTTCCATCCTTGGAAAATAATAAGCTTAAATACCAAGTTTGGTACTTAATGGTCTTTTAGTTTTTCAGCTATGCTGCACCCACATCGGCCTCCATGGTGTCATGGTTACCATGCTAGCTTCATATACCCAAGGTCGCGGGTCAAACCCGGCGGAGGACGATGGATTTTTTCGGGTGTAAAACTCCTTAGTATGGCTTCCTTCGGAAGGGAAGTAAAGCCGTTGGTCCCGTGTTGTAGATTTACGGCACATAAAAGAACCTCAAGCCTGATAAGAAAGGCCTCTGAGCAAAATTAAGCTGTCTTTCACGCCCAGTATAGAATGGGATGCTGAGAACCACAGCAGTTAAAGAGCGTCCATAAATAACACGCCATTTCATTTCCACCCCCCCACACACACACCTTTTTCTAAAACTGTTTTTTTTTTTGATTCAGGGGGCAAAACATATTTCCAGTGAAATCTTGGTATCAAATTTTTGGGTAAACTACAATACCTTCTCTATACACTATGCACATAGTATGTGTAGAGTAAGTAAAAAGACATAATAGTAATTTACAACTTAACATGTAAACTTAGCATTATGCAATCACAATGAAAGATGTATTGTAATCCTTAGCCAACCAGACAAAGGTCAATTCACAACTGAGTTAAAATGTGCTTATGCAAGCTATGCTAGTTAATTTACTTGCAGTAGTATATATCAAGTCAATCCTTTCGGTGAAGACATTCTCTAAATCAAAGGTAGGTTTCTTAGTATCGAAATAATCAAAAGAACTTGTTAACAAAGCACCATTAAAATGTATTTTTGTGCAATTTTTACTTTCTCTACAGCTACTATGCACATACTGGGTAAAGAATTGTACTATACCCAAAAATTTGTTGTCCCCTGAAAAATGGCAATTTTAGAAAAAAGATTCACGAGTGTATGTGAGAAGGGCACTAGAGCTCAAAAACAATGACATAAGGATTTTCCAGAAAATTCCCCCTTCCCAAACTATCTTTTAGATGCAATAATTTTTGAAAATGTTGATTAAAATACTGTATATTTAAGATATTTACATGACAAATACAATGCGCATTTTGAATTTTCTGGGAACAGCCTCTGAAAACCTCTCCATTCTGGATGACTTTTGCATAACTGGTAAACTATAAAAGATAGACAAAAACATACTACAGAAAAAATGTATATCTTGTTAAAACAATTTAGGTTATACACTGCTTTTGTAGAGTTAACTGTTTCTCAGATATTCCTTGTTTCAGCTTTAAACTCAAACAGTAAGTAGAAACGAAGTCCGTGCCCATGTCTCAGTCATCTTAAATACCAGGCCATAATATCTCGCGAACCAATCAGATGTTAGCTTCATCCCAGCTCTTATAAATACCAGTCTCCGCAAGCTCAAACCATCAGTTCACCCTGAAGACGAGGAAGATGCACTTCTTCGAAACGTTGGTGTCAAGCCAAGTTATTACCTGGCTAGAAGCCCGAGAAGATTTTGAATTAACACGTCGCCAGGAAAGCTATAGTTCTTATTTTAGCTTTTAAAAGATTTCACTATCACTTTAGCCTAGTGCATTCCCTTATTTTCCCTTTAATTAGAAGGAAGTAAATAATAAGTTAGCATACAGCTTCCAAGTTTAAATTATTCTCATGGTTATCTGAATGAGGCCTTGTACCAAATGCCAACTGTTCATGTTCTGCGCATGATCTTCACAATAGCTGAGGAAACATCTTTGCAACTTCACTCTAGAGAAATTTACAGAAATGCTCATTTCTATTTATTTACAACCATAGTAAAATGCAAGATACAAAATAGTAACTCAAATAGATTGCAATGCTAGTTATTAATAGTGAAATTCAGTTGTTCATATGATACTGCTAAGCATTCTTTAGTGGACTTGCATCTGTTAATGTGAGATCTACACAAGTCCAGGCTCATTCTTTATATACTTGGGCCTTCGAAAGCTCATGTTATGAGGGTCATTTTGCAAGTTTTGAGAATCAGCAATAAAGAATTGTGGTAAACCAATGCAGTTGTTCAGATAGTAACAGTACATGCTCCAACAAGGTCAGGACTGCTGTGTATGTGCGTTCAAGTGTTGCTAAGCCAGACACTAGCATGGATCGCCAGCAAAACCATTTCTGTACTATGATTTTCTACAACTTTTACAAGGATTATGCTGAAAGTGTTTAGCAGCTCCTAAACCAGTAATCTGGTGACAATGGGATTTTTAGTTTGAAACTGTGTAGTCAGCAAAGATGCATGAATTGTTGAGTCATACACAGCAAAGATGGATCTCTCTCAATGCGCAATTGTATGTTATGACTACAAAAAGCAGTTAAATGCAAAGGAAAGCCATTCTTCTCTAGGGCCACCATTGGAAATTGGTTCTGTGAATTTTGAAGGAATCGGGAAGTCTCTTGAAGTGGCCCAACAACACCAGTGACCCAAGAAAACATTGATGCTGTGAGGAAAATGATTGAAGATGATCATCTCGCATTTTGTGACCCTAAACATCGGATTGACTGCAGCACAGAACATCATTCATGATTATTTAGGCTTCACCAAGAGATGGGCCTATTTGGTGCCACATTTTCTGACAAAGGGTCAAAGGGCACAAGAATGGATTGGTGTCATTTTATGCTTGAGCAAGCAATTTGACAAAAGACAGTGACCCCAAAATGAAGAGGCAGTATGGTGAGCAACCACCCACCAAAGTTTGGAGACGAAGGAAAGAAGGTGGAGGCCACTTTCTTCAGCAAGATGGGCCTTCTCACCTGCAACCTTGGACACAGTTAATGCTGAGTGACTGAATGCTTGCCAAAGGTATTATAATGGACTGGCTGACAAAGACTGAATCACAACAATGCCTCAGCACACACGGCAGCAAGAACAATTGACTTCTTGGAGAAGGAAAACATGTGAATCTTGCCACATCCATCCTATTCACCTACTGGCAGCCACTTGCAAAACAAACAAAAAAACTCATGGGTGGCATTTTTCTTCCAATAGAGGCCATTGCAGCATACAACAGTGGGCTAAGTGACAGCCCCAAAGAAGTTTCAACTGAGACATTTTCTAAGAGATTCCAAAGGATGGAAAAATCTGTAAGTGCTCAAGGAGAGTATTTTGAAAAGTTGTAATAGTTATTTTCTAAATAAAATATCTTTATGAATCTGCTAAAAACTTTCAGCATTTATTTAGGGAAGAGAAATGCTGCATCATGCATTTGAGAGCTTTGTTCTTAATGATCTACCATTTATTGATGGTTTGCAGAGATTAGAAGAGGAAGAGATTTCCTCAAAAATGAAGGTTTTGTATGCCTAATTATTGATTATTTTTGGATTTTTTATTTTATTTTCAATTTTTTTAAAAATACTGAATACATATTACATAGCAGGCAAAATCGTTTACTAAATATAAAAATAGATTCAGCTCCTTATGTCATTTGGTACTCATTTTATTAGTAATAATTAAAAATTCTGCTCTAAAATTGCTTGGCATTTTTCAGACAGCACTCTGTTATTTGGGCTGGCACTAAAGGGTTAAGCATTTGAAAATGATTAGAAAGGATGAGATGTTGTGTACAATGCAATGAAGAAAACGTTGAAAAGATACAATGATCAGGTCTAAATTTTAAACAGAGAGAGTGTGTGTGTCTCTAATGCTCAGGAGTTAATGATGAAATAATCTCCTCTTGCTTCCCAGCATCTTGAAGTTAGAGTTTCCAAAGCCTTAAGGTATTCACAATTTTTTTATTCTTTTATTAATTTCTTTTTTTCTATTTTAATTTCTTATCTAACAATTTTATTTTCAAATGTTGTCACTTATTCTCAAAACTTTCAGAGCCACACTCATAGCAACACTTGAAAAGGAATTTATCATTTTGTTATAAGGTCAAGTTTATTTTACATTCAAAAACTATATAAATATGTACACATTTAATTGTAGGTGTTCTTCTGCAGTTTTGGAATGTGTTCCTACCTACTTCCAAGGATGTTGAGAGTTACAAAAGAGGAAGGAAACAAAGAAACAACATATTCTAATAAAAATTAACTTTCCACAATGTTTCACAGCATAAGAAAGCGAACTTTGGTCAAACTTACTTGGTGCATTTTTATAGACAAACAGCTACATTTTATATTGTTGTCAAATACAGCAAACTGCATTGAAACAATAATTTTATCACAGAAAAAGAAATATAAAGTAAGTTTCCACATAAATAACAATAGGTAGCAGAGCAACTGGCACATATTCATCAGTTCAGTCCAATGTGAATCAATCATGCAACAGATATATATAAGCTGCTCTGTACCAAATTACAATAAAAACCATAAGAATGCTAATTATGGCAAATTAAAGTTAACATATCCACTAAGATTCTAGTAAATGTTTGAAAGTACTAAGACGATCTTCCTTTGGCAAGGGCAAGACCTAATCCCACGAGTCCTCCAAGTGCGAGTACCACTCCACCAGCAACTGCCATTCCAATAAGACCTTCTGAAACAAAACACAACACAATGTTAAGTCTTTTCACATGAACAAACATACCTATGTATTATATCACAATCACATAAGCATTGTAATTCTTCTTTCTCTATACATACTGTATAGAGAAGGTATTGCACTCCACCAAAAATTTGATACTGAGATTTCACCAGAAATTTATGTTTTAGGGTCCCCTGTATCAAAAAAAAAAAAAAAAAGCATTTTCAGAAAAAGGTCTGTGTGTGTCCGTGAACATAACTCAAAAACGAAAAGTTGGTAAAATACCAAACTTGGTATTTAAGTTTAGCATCTTCCAGGGATGCGACACGAAGATTTTGAGATAATCCCCCACCCCAAACTACCCTTTACATGGAACTTTTTAAAAAAATTTGATTTTCTCAAAAATGGCTATAACGATTTTGATTAAAATATCATATATTAAAGATATTTACCTGAAAAATAAAATGTATATCTTGAATTTTCTGGGAATAACTCTGAAGACTACTTTATTCTGGATGAATTTTATGGAATTGTGCAAAACTGCTAAACCGTAAGAGATGGAGAAAAAGTTGACACACAAAAAATGTAGAGCACGTTAAAACACACGATTTATGTTTATATTTGATATTCCTTGTTTTTTGTTTCCGTTTAAAAAACACTTTACTTTTCTCATACAGGAATTTGTCAACCAGCTTTTGGCTATCCTTTTAACCTATGCTACTCCCTTATTTTGCTTCTACTTACAAGGAAGCAAGTAATAAGACTATTTCTGATAATTTTGTCATGATTAGCATGAAGTAAATAGAAGCATAAGCTTTTAATGTATGTATGTTCTACTATACAGTGGCCACAATGGAAATCTTTACATGGTAATAAAAACAACAAACACTGACTTTACAGGGTTTATTTTTAGCTTCTCCATACAATTAGTACTTGGTCATATTTCCTTAACTTGTATAACTTTCTAGAGTCTCCTAGATTTTCAAAATAGGCTTTGTCCATTTCCACCTATATCTTCTTGAACACCTGCATCTCTTCTATTTTATCTTTCATTTGCTCTCAAGCATTTTCTATTGCATTTAGGTCAGGAGAGCTACCAGGCCAGTCAAGTACAGGTATATTATTGTACCATCTTTGTTCTATGAGCAGGGGCACCATCATGCATAGAGTACTGACGCTGATGAATTTGCCAAAATGTGACCAAATGCTGTTGCAACACTTCTAAATAGTTACTTCCCTTCATTGTTATGTTCTTAGGGAGAAAGTACAAGCCACCTCTACCATAATTACCATTAAAAGCACCCCATACCATCACACTTTCTGGATGTTTATTGGTAAACTTAGGATCATTCTGCGACACATTTTTTGTCCTTCTCACCCTTTTGGACTTTCCTCTGACCAATTTGAAAGTACTTTCATCAGAAAACATTACTTTGTGCCAGGCCTCTGATGCCCAGTGCTGAAATGTACTCTTTTCTTCACCATAGCTTCAGTTAGTAGAAGCTTCTTGGCAGCACACCGAATCGGTAAACCTAGGTCTTTTTGAAGCTGATGCTGGATGGTCCAGATTGCAACACTGTTGACCAGGTCTGCATGATTCTCCGCTGTAATCCCCAGATTAACCATCACTTCACGTTTTAGAAGACCATCAGTCCTTGGTGAAGTCTCTCTATTACCACATGAGCCTGGTGTGGTGCCACATGGCAAGGGTGCTCCTGTTTTTTAGGTCGTAAATAGCTTGTCTTGAAACCTTTAGACCAGCAGCTACAGAGTTCAAGTACGAGTCTGCTCCTCAGAAGTCACTTTGTGTATTACATGCAGAATACACACCTTCAAAAATCACTCAGGTTAAAAATGTGATGGAAACAAATCACTGTTCAGCAAATGACAGAGGTAGACTGAGACTTGAACTGCTAACGTAAGCAACTTGCTGCTGTGCTCTAGAGAATGACGTGATTTGCCTTTTCTGTCTAGTGGTGGGAGAAGAGACTTTCATTGCAGTAAGTTGCTGCTGTGCTCTAGAGAATCACGTGATTTGCCTTTTCTGTCTAGTGCTGGGAGAAGAAGATCATTGTAGCAAGTTGCTGTTGTGCTCTACAGAATCACGTGATTTGTCTTTTCTGTCTAGTGGTGGGAGAAGAAGATCATTGTAGCAAGTTGCTGCTGTGATCTAGAGAATCACGTGATTTGCCTTTTCTGTCTAGTGGTGGCAGAAGAAGATCATTCCAGCAAGTTGCTACTGTGCTCTAGAGAATCACGTGATTTGTCTTTTCTGTCTAGTGGTGGGAGAAGAAGTTCATTGCAGCAAGTTGCTGCTGTGCTCTAGAGAATCACGTGATTTGCCTTTTCTGTCTAGTGGTGGGAGAAGAAGATCATTGCAGCAAGTGTCTGATGTGCTCTAGAGAATGACGTGATTTGCCTTTTCTGTCTAGTGGTGGGAGAAGATCATTGCAGCAAGTTGCTGATGTGCTCTAGAGAATCACGTGATTTGCCTTTTATGTCTAGTGCTGGGAGAAGAAGATCATTGCAGCAAGTTGCTGCTGTGCTCTAGAGAATCACGTGATTTGCCTTTTCTGTCTAGTGGTGGCAGAAGAAGATCATTGCAGCAAGTTGCTGCTGTGCTCTAGAGAATCACGTGATTTGTCTTTTCTGTCTAGTGGTGGGAGAAGATCATTGCAGCAAGTTGCTGCTGTGCTCTAGAGAATCACGTGATTTGCCTTTTCTGTCTAGTGGTGGGAGAAGATCATTGCAGCAAGTGTCTGATGTGCTCTAGAGAATCACGTGATTTGCCTTTTCTGTCTAGTGGTGGGGGAAGATCATTGCAGCAAGTTGCTGCTGTGCTCTAGAGAATCACGTGATTTGTCTTTTCTGTCTAGTGGTGGGAGAAGATCATTGCAGCAAGTTGCTGCTGTGCTCTAGAGAATCACGTGATTTGCCTTTTCTGTCTAGTGGTGGGGGAAGAAGTTCATTGCAGCAAGTTGCTGCTGTGCTCTACTCTAGAGAATCACGTGATTTGCCTTTTCTGTCTAGTGGTGGGAGAAGATCATTGCAGCAAGTGTCTGATGTGCTCTAGAGAATGACGTGATTTGCCTTTTCTGTCTAGTGGTGGGAGAAGATCATTGCAGCAAGTTGCTGATGTGCTCTAGAGAATCACGTGATTTGCCTTTTATGTCTAGTGCTGGGAGAAGAAGATCATTGCAGCAAGTTGCTGCTGTGCTCTAGAGAATCACGTGATTTGTCTTTTCTGTCTAGTGGTGGGAGAAGAAGATCATTGTAGCAAGTTGCTGCTGTGCTCTAGAGAATCACGTGATTTGCCTTTTCTGTCTAGTGGTGGGAGAAGAAGATCATTGTAGCAAGTTGCTGCTGTGCTCTAGAGAATCACGTGATTTGCCTTTTCTGTCTTGTGGTGGGAGAAGATCATTGCAGCAAGTTGCTGCTGTGCTCTAGAGAATCACGTGATTTGTCTTTTCTGTCTAGTGGTGGGAGAAGATCATTCCAGCAAGTTGCTGCTGTGCTCTAGAGAATCACGTGATTTGCCTTTTATGTCTAGTGGTGGGAGAAGATCATTCCAGCAAGTTGCTGCTGTGCTCTAGAGAATCACGTGATTTGTCTTTTCTGTCTAGTGGTGGGAGAAGGGACTATCATTGCAGCAAGTTGCTGCTGTGCTCTAGAGAATCACGTGATTTGCCTTTTCTGTCTAGTGGTGGGAGAAGATCATTGCAGCAAGTTGCTGATGTGCTCTAGAGAATCACGTGATTTGCCTTTTCTGTCTAGTGGTGGCAGAAGAAGATCATTCCAGCAAGTTGCTGCTGTGCTCTAGAGAATCACGTGATTTGTCTTTTATGTCTAGTGGTGGGAGAAGAAGTTCATTGCAGCAAGTTGCTGCTGTGCTCTAGAGAATCACGTGATTTGCCTTTTCTGTCTAGTGGTGGGAGAAGATCATTCCAGCAAGTTGCTGCTGTGCTCTAGAGAATCACGTGATTTACCTTTTCTGTCTAGTGGTGGGAGAAGATCATTGCAGCAAGTTGCTGCTGTGCTCTAGAGAATCACGTGATTTGTCTTTTCTGTCTAGTGGTGGGAGAAGGGACTATCATTGCAGCAAGTTGCTGCTGTGCTCTAGAGAATCACGTGATTTGCCTTTTCTGTCTAGTGGTGGCAGAAGAAGATCATTGCAGCAAGTTGCTGCTGTGCTCTAGAGAATCACGTGATTTGTCTTTTCTGTCTAGTGGTGGGAGAAGATCATTGCAGCAAGTTGCTGCTGTGCTCTAGAGAATCACGTGATTTGCCTTTTCTGTCTAGTGGTGGGAGAAGAAGATCATTGTAGCAAGTTGCTGTTGTGCTCTAGAGAATCACGTGATTTGTCTTTTATGTCTAGTGCTGGGAGAAGAAGATCATTGCAGCAAGTTGCTGCTGTGCTCTAGAGAATCACGTGATTTGTCTTTTCTGTCTAGTGGTGGGAGAAGATCATTGTAGCAAGTTGCTGCTGTGCTCTAGAGAATCACGTGATTTGTCTTTTCTGTCTAGTGGTGGGAGAAGAAGATCATTGCAGCAAGTTGCTGATGTGCTCTAGAGAATGACGTGATTTGCCTTTTCTGTCTAGTGGTGGCAGAAGAAGATCATTGCAGCAAGTTGCTGATGTGCTCTAGAGAATCACGTGATTTGCCTTTTCTGTCTAGTGGTGGCAGAAGAAGATCATTGCAGCAAGTTGCTGCTGTGCTCTAGAGAATCACGTGATTTGCCTTTTCTGTCTAGTGCTGGGAGAAGAAGATCATTGTAGCAAGTTGCTGCTGTGCTCTAGAGAATCACGTGATTTGCCTTTTCTGTCTAGTGCTGGGAGAAGAAGATCATTGCAGCAAGTTGCTGCTGTGATCTAGAGAATCACGTGATTTGTCTTTTCTGTCTAGTGGTGGGAGAAGATCATTGCAGCAAGTTGCTGCTGTGCTCTAGAGAATCTCGTGATTTGCCTTTTCTGTCTAGTGGTGGCAGAAGAAGATCATTCCAGCAAGTTGCTACTGTGCTCTAGAGAATCACGTGATTTGTCTTTTCTGTCTAGTGGTGGGAGAAGATCATTGCAGCAAGTTGCTGCTGTGCTCTAGAGAATCACGTGATTTGTCTTTTCTGTCTAGTGGTGGGAGAAGATCATTGCAGCAAGTTGCTGCTGTGCTCTAGAGAATCACGTGATTTGCCTTTTCTGTCTAGTGGTGGGAGAAGAAGTTCATTGCAGCAAGTTGCTGCTGTGCTCTAGAGAATCACGTGATTTGTCTTTTCTGTCTAGTGGTGGGAGAAGAAGATCATTGCAGCAAGTTGCTGCTGTGATCTAGAGAATCACGTGATTTGCCTTTTCTGTCTAGTGGTGGGAGAAGAAGATCATTGCAGCAAGTTGCTGCTGTGCTCTAGAGAATGACGTGATTTATCTTTTCTGTCTAGTGGTGGCAGAAGAAGATCATTGCAGCAAGTTGCTGCTGTGCTCTAGAGAATCACGTGATTTGTCTTTTCTGTCTAGTGGTGGGAGAAGATCATTGCAGCAAGTTGCTGCTGTGCTCTAGAGAATCACGTGATTTGTCTTTTCTGTCTAGTGGTGGGAGAAGATCATTGCAGCAAGTTGCTGCTGTGCTCTAGAGAATCACGTGATATGCCTTTTCTGTCTAGTGGTGGGAGAAGATCATTGTAGCAAGTTGCTGCTGTGCTCTAGAGAATCACGTGATTTGTCTTTTCTGTCTAGTGGTGGGAGAAGAAGTTCATTCCAGCAAGTTGCTGCTGTGCTCTAGAGAATCACGTGATTTGTCTTTTCTGTCTAGTGGTGGGAGAAGAAGTTCATTCCAGCAAGTTGCTGCTGTGCTCTAGAGAATCACGTGATTTGTCTTTTCTGTCTAGTGGTGGGAGAAGATCATTGCAGCAAGTTGCTGCTGTGCTCTAGAGAATCACGTGATTTGCCTTTTCTGTCTAGTGGTGGGAGAAGATCATTGCAGCAAGTGTCTGATGTGCTCTAGAGAATCACGTGATTTGCCTTTTCTGTCTAGTGGTGGGGGAAGATCATTGCAGCAAGTTGCTGCTGTGCTCTAGAGAATCACGTGATATGCCTTTTCTGTCTAGTGCTGGGAGAAGAAGATCATTGTAGCAAGTTGCTGCTGTGCTCTAGAGAATCACGTGATTTGTCTTTTCTGTCTAGTGGTGGGAGAAGATCATTGCAGCAAGTTGCTGCTGTGCTCTAGAGAATCACGTGATTTGCCTTTTCTGTCTAGTGGTGGGAGAAGAAGTTCATTGCAGCAAGTTGCTGCTGTGCTCTAGAGAATCACGTGATTTGTCTTTTCTGTCTAGTGGTGGGAGAAGGGACTATCATTGCAGCAAGTTGCTGCTGTGCTCTAGAGAATCACGTGATTTGTCTTTTCTGTCTAGTGGTGGGAGAAGATCATTGCAGCAAGTTGCTGCTGTGCTCTAGAGAATCACGTGATTTGTCTTTTCTGTCTAGTGGTGGGAGAAGATCATTGCAGCAAGTTGCTGCTGTGCTCTAGAGAATCACGTGATTTGTCTTTTCTGTCTAGTGGTGGGAGAAGATCATTGCAGCAAGTTGCTGCTGTGCTCTAGAGAATCACGTGATTTGCCTTTTCTGTCTAGTGGTGGGAGAAGTTCATTCCAGCAAGTTGCTGCAGTGCTCTAGAGAATCACGTGATTTGCCTTTTCTGTCTAGTGCTGGGAGAAGAGACTTTCATTGCAGCAAGTTGCTGCTGTGCTCTAGAGAATCACGTGATTTGCCTTTTCTGTCTAGTGCTGGGAGAAGAGACTTTCATTCCAGCAAGTTGCTGCTGTGCTCTAGAGAATCACGTGATTTGCCTTTTCTGTCTAGTGGTGGGAGAAGAAGATCATTGCAGCAAGTTGCTGCTGTGCTCTAGAGAATCACGTGATTTGCCTTTTCTGTCTAGTGGTGGGAGAAGATCATTGCAGCAAGTTGCTGCTGTGCTCTAGAGAATCACGTGATTTGCCTTTTCTGTCTAGTGGTGGGAGAAGTTCATTCCAGCAAGTTGCTGCAGTGCTCTAGAGAATCACGTGATTTGCCTTTTCTGTCTAGTGCTGGGAGAAGAAGATCATTGCAGCAAGTTGCTGCTGTGCTCTAGAGAATCACGTGATTTGTCTTTTCTGTCTAGTGGTGGGAGAAGATCATTGCAGCAAGTTGCTGCTGTGCTCTAGAGAATCACGTGATTTGTCTTTTCTGTCTAGTGGTGGGAGAAGATCATTGCAGCAAGTTGCTGCTGTGCTCTAGAGAATCACGTGATTTGCCTTTTCTGTTAATTATGCTACTTTGTTTCTTAAAAACAATGAAGAGAATCCCGTCTTTTAGACACGCAAATACATAATTACTTCACACATATACAAAATGACTTGACTGCCTCCGAGATTAAGTTATCGCAAGCTGACTTATCACCTGGAGGTCTCGGGTTCGATTCCCAGCTGTAGCTGGGAATTCTCTCTTTAATCAGAATTATTATGTATCTCCCACAGTCTGGAAGTATGAATTTGTGTATGCTTGATGATATAAAAATATTAATCCTATTAAAAAAAAAAAAAAAAGCTTAAAATACACTTGCTAATTATTGTTTTTAACCCAGAATATGTAATAGTTTTGCAATCTGTAATGGTTGTGGTATTCAATACCCTCTCACTATTTTTG
The DNA here is from genome assembly GCA_030762935.1 of Hymenopus coronatus. Lineage (NCBI taxonomy): Eukaryota > Metazoa > Arthropoda > Insecta > Mantodea > Hymenopodidae > Hymenopus > Hymenopus coronatus. The sequence goes on along the minus strand of CM060886.1, from coordinate 142,482,261 downwards.
TGTTTTTAACTGTTGTTAGAATATATGTATATATGATTTGAACTTTTCTACTATCTTTTTCGATGAGTCTATAGTAACCATATATTATGTGTATACTATATAACTAAAATAAATGAATGATAACTATGTAAATTGGCGTGCCTAAAACTAAAAACTCAAAGGCACTACAGCCCAAAGCCAGGCCAAGGTTTACCACCTGACTGCTGCATACAGGCATCATGGATGGGGTGCAGTACTGGAGGGTGGGATGTGGTAAATTGACATGCCCAGTAATTTAAAATTACAGGCTACAAGCAGTTACTAGTCACCATTACCTGTTGTCCATTTCTGAAGTAAACTGTGAGACTGAGAACTGAAACTCTTTCAGAAACAGATACAAATCATCTCTCTGTTAAGGATGTATTTCAATGGAAACGTCCACAATTGACAGGAGCAAGTTTAAAGTCATTACTGGGCACAGCATATTGATACAGTGACCGTGACATGAAACAAGCCTAGAGCTCACTTTAATCACAATATGCTGGCTGAATTGCCAGGAAATGTCTTTCTGTTTGAGAAAAGCTTAAAACTGAAACCAATTATCCTGAATAAGTCGAAATGGGAGTGTTTTAATGAGATTTACATTTGTTACGCAGTAAGTTTTTTTATATCTCTTATGGTTTGCTAGTTATACAAAAGTCGTCCAGAATGAAGAGGTCTTCGAGGACTATTTCCAGAAAATTCAAGGTATACATTTCGTTTGTCATAAAATTTTGTAAAAATAAGGTAGTTTACCCAAAGTCTTTAAGAGCCATTTTTAGAAAATCAAAATTTTCGAAAAATGTTTCACATAAAGGCTAGTTGGGGGGTGGGGAGATTTTCTTGAAAATCTTTGTGTTGCATGCTTGGAAGATGCTCAATACCAAGTTTGGTATTTACAGACTCATTTTTGAGCTATACTGCCCACAGACACACACACAGTATCAAATTTTTGGGTGCAATATAATACCTTTTCTATACACTATGTACATAGTATGTGGGGGAGGAGATAAAATATCGCTGGTTAGTTAAAAATAAGTGAAGTCACAATGTGCAAAATTGACCAGGAAAAGAAGAATAAATGCATTCCCATTATCATTAATGGATTATTGTGAACCAAAATCTTGTGTCCTATATAGCTTCCCATTCTCGGGTTATTATGAAATAGCCTTTAAAGTTTACAAATATGTAACAATCAAGAGGCATCAAAAGCTTTATACATCTGGGACTTGTCAAGGTAATTAAAAATATTGCCATATTTCAGTCCATGCAGCTCACACCTTCAACCACTTTAGCTGGCCAGGAGATGGTGGGCTAGTTAACCATCACTACTGAACACTTGCACTTGACAGTTAAGTTGTTATACCCACAAAAAACAGATGGAAAGCTTTACCTGTTTGACTTTCTCAACCAATCACAAAGCAGCATTCCGGTCGGGCAGACAATGCGAACTGCCACACCGTTCCAACCATGTGCTCAGTTTGTCAACTCCTCACACTGTTCTGTGCAAGCTATGCATTATTTGTTGTTATTGGTGATAGTATTGTTGGTGTTTGTACACGAGGGAACACAAGACTTTCACAATTATAGAGGTGGACAGACTTTTGCGGAAGGTGTGGCAAGGGTGGATGCGGCTTCATGGAAGAAGAAAGTGCACAAAATACGAAAAGCACAGGAATTAGATGCATTCACTTACTATGTACACTGTTTATATTCGTCGTTACACGATAGAGACAATGGTAATGAGCTGTTGTTGTTTACTAGTTACTCTGGCAATGTAGCCAACCTTATGCGAAACCACCCAAACTGTCAAGCGCAAGCATTCAGTGGCGGGGGTATACTATATCATTGCTACAGTATATGCATGCATGGCTGAATGTAGGATGAGAAAAAGTATTTGTTTTTGCAAGTGGCAAAACCGTACACAATTGACCTAGCCTGGTCTCTAAGTTACTTACCAGAGGAGAGCTTAGGTGTTGAATGCCCCAACATTACTGTTAATATACTCTTACAATAAACCGTACATTATGATTTTTGTGATTCCTCACTATCGCTTGCTGTGCCCCTCTCCCACCAGTGACATCATAGCCATGCGGGAGAAGGCATAATGACACAATCTGCAATAGTTGAGTCCACAACGTTCTATACAGCTTTTTCATTACCCCAACAGGGCATAATTATGTATTTGAGTCCACTTGGATACTGTGGTGGTAGCATGTCTGCCTCACATTCAAAAGGTCACAAGTTTGAATCTCGCTTAGGGTGAGTTACCAGGATAAGGTTTTCCCTTATCCTGAGAAGACAAATGTCAAGTAACTTTAAGCTCATGGACCCCAAGATCATTTGAGAATCATTTCACCAATTTCATTCATTGCTCAATATGACCAACCAGGTTAAAGGACGTTTAAAAAAAAAATATATATACATAAAATATGTATTTGGCAACAAACAACATTTTATTATTTTATTGTTACAGAAAATCTTGTTAGGATAATCACTGACTCAGGTATACACGTTCATTGTAAACCGTTATGTATTAGACTGCAGTCTTGACAGTATCTATCATGTATTATTGTATGTTTCGACATTAGCAGTTAGGGAAATGTGCACAACTATAACACTAGGAGGCGCACTTGTACACAAATACCTTATCAAAGATTAACCAAGTCACACAACTCTCATGTACTTCTGGGATTAAACATGTACAACAAGCTGGGCTTGAGTCAAAAAGAATTATCTGTAAATATCTTTAAAGCTAGATTATATAAGCTGCTAGTGAATTATCCTGTTTATACTATTAATGAATTCCTGAATATACTATATTTTAACTTGGCATTGTTTACTTCTGTACAAATTGAATGACAATAACATTTAATTTAATTAATTCAAATATCTACAAAAATTCTATTGTCACACAAGCTATGCCTATTATTATTGATTCATTATTGGGAGTGGCTGTAATTATATCAATTTTTTTGTAACTTGCAGCAGATTTTTGCTTTTCATGGTAATCTGAGTGTAAAATTCTGTGAACACTCTAAATGTATATTCACAACCCACTACTATTTATTAAGTTATCTCTTCAGCACCTTCCGTAAGCTTCCCTTATATTTATCTGTTATTCTTCAGAAGCAATACAACCAACACTAAACTTTTATAAATCTGAAAACATCAAAATTCTACAAAGCCAAAATTGCAAATTTACTAAAATTCTATTTAATTAGTCATACCTTTCTCCATTCTCTTTTTTATCAATGTCTCCAAAGTTTGCACCTGTTGATTGCCTGGCTCTATTTGAAGGAAAGCACGAACAAATTGCAAAGCTTTTGTATACTCCTGTAAACAGATAGTAATTTTCACTTAGCTTTATAAGGTTACTTTTCTCCTATTTATGGCAACTGAAAATATTTTTGTAGACATTCTTGATTTTTACTTTCTTTAGCCCATATGCAACATGTACATAGTGGATAGAGAAATTATTGTATTCCACTAAAAATTGTGATACTGGGATTTCACCAAACATATGTTTTGAGGTCCTCCAAGTCAAAAAAAGCATTATTAAAAAAAGTCCATGTGTGTGTCTGTGGACAGCATAGATCAAAACCGAAAAGTTGGTTAAATACCAAACTTGGTATTTAAAGCCTAATATCTTCCAAGGATGAGACATGAAAATTTTCAAGAAAATCTCCCCACCGCCAACTACCTTTTACATGGAAAATTAATTTACAAACATGTTGGAAGAGAAACCATGGATTTTGCTCTCATTTCAGTGGAATTTTCTAGGGAAAAATACTAAATTATGCACTAAATAAATAGCACTTGAAACATTGCTTAATTTGGGTAATCTCTGATATTTGTTACACTTTTTGTTGCACATTTAAGAATACTCCAATGTTGAGGACTCTTACGCTGCTGAGGGCAGCCGAGAGATTATTTTCACAAGGAGAGGAGTGGTGTAGTTGCAGCTGAAGACAACAAAGCATAGCCAACAGGTTAGCTCATCTAAAAACCCTATCATCCATGCAACAAGTACAATTTTACGTCAATTTTGTAAAAGTAATACGTAACTAAGGAAATCTATTATGGGTTTAAGTCTTACGTGCAATCCAGATTTTAAAGTGTTGAAAACATTAACATGTTTGCTTTTAAATCTGCTAGATACTTGGGGTCTTAGCCATTGCTGCATGGTCTCCTCTACTTATAAAAACATCCCTCGATTTGCAGCTTAGGGTCCTAAAAGTTTAAAACAGACCAGTATGCAACAACAAAGCAGCTCTCATGGCAGAATAATAAAAGTACCAAATCAGGATCATGAATGGAAGTATTGCTCTATTAAGATTTTGCAACAAAAAATATGAGAATACTGATTCAAGATCAATAAGATTTTATTACTGATTTGTAGCTTTCCTGCCAAGATAGCATTCTAAGCCAAACTAGTATAATATTTTTATGTGGTGCTGGTGCTCTAGCATGGCCAATGGAGGTGATATAAGGAACTATCGATATCGTATATAAAGCAGCAAAGTGATCGGTTAGGGTCCCCAATATAATGTATTCCTTTCATGTACAATCAGTAAATATGACAACTGTGAAACAATGAAAAAAAGACATCAGGGACCCCAACAAATCAGTACTACCCATAAAACAACACTGCTATACTTCATTTCATACCGCTTACCTTTATTCGAGCATTTCCTATTGCAAGATAATACAAATAATCTCGCTTCCCTTCACCATTTCCATTTTGAAAAAGATCCTCCAGAAGAATAATGCCTTTTCTTATGTCTGCTGCATATCTGCTTCTAACCAAACACCATGCATATTCAAATTGGGCTTTTTGTGTCACCTTTCCTTGATGAAGCTGCTCATGATATACCCGTTCAAATTTCTGAAAGTGTTAGATGAATATCTCATCAGTTAAATACCTGGACGTTCTTTCCTAAAAATTGTTAACATTTTAGCAATTCGGGTTTTCGTTAATAAAGATAAATTAAATCAATTGAGCATTCTCAGCTGATGAAAAAAAAAATGATATATAACTCACGTGTAATTTGGGAGATGAACTCAGCTGTAAATGGTTGTGCAATAGTACCTATTCTATAATATTTCATATACATAGGACAATTTTTGTTATTTTACTTACTCTCAGATCATCTGAGGATACAACTTCATCTAACACATCTTCCATCTTTCAAATAAAAACACAGCACATGAAAACTAATTTAATCGTATTTCCGAAACTTCACTTCTGAGTCACCATTGCAAACATTAAACTTCAGTTGCCCAGTGCTCCTTTAAAATTAAAGCGAAACTGCCACTTCAGTCGGTTGTGGAATAGTAGCATGATTCTGATACTGAAAAGCTTCGAGAAGGCCGTGAAGCACATGCTCAAATACGTCATCTGAATTATGAAAAAAATCTTCATAGCTTTATAATTATATTAATTAAGTAATGGCTTACTACACTAAAATAAATTGTAATAGTTCTAAGCAACTTAAATATGAGTAATATGATTAATAGCATTAATTACTTATAAACAAAACGTCGTCTGCTTTTTCACATGTTTTCTATCCTGATCTTTTCAGTAAATAATAATTTTTGGAACTTTTAGAGCTTAGTGATTCCATTATGTTGTTTTTGCCACATTTTTTAACTTTGTAACTTAAAAGTTGTTTTTGAAAGTAATATATTCGATCCACGTTCGACCTCCAAAGCTCAAATAAGGCATTGTATCTAAAATAGCTTTCTACATTTAAAAAATTCATTCGTCAATAAAATTGTCAAAAAACTTTCTGTATTCTCTTTAAATGCTAATATTTAATTGATGATTTACTATTTTGACTGAAAACCAAGATTAATTTTCTTCGCCGCAAAAGGCCAAGGTTGGCGGCAGCTAACACACAAGGAACACAGATTAAAACATGGCAGCTGGCGGCGAGGATTTCGAGACATGGCTCAGTTCAAAATTGCGGGCTCTCAACACCGACGAAAGTGTTTTCGGTAGCTACATTAAAGGAATTCTTGAAGGTGAGGAATCGATTGACGAAAAGCATGAGGCATTGGAAGGAATACTTTCTGAGATAACGGTAAGTTAACACTCATAATTCTGAATTTTCAAATGAGGTTAGGTTCTCAAAAATGGTGTGATTGCATAGAAAATATCCCGGCGTTCTGAAACAGGGCAATTATATTTGCATTTTGAAGTTTTTTATCGTTATAGGAAGAGGGTATAACAGCCCACTGTCATGAAATCCTTGAGAAATGGAAGGCTATAACCCAATCCACCAAAAATGCACAAGAAAATAATGTTGGAACAGAAGAGATGGAGGTTAAGCTTGCACGCCTGCTAGAATCTCAACCACGGCCAGCAGCAGTACAGCGAACATATACAGAAGAAGAGAGACGCATACGCGAAGCTATTCTAGCACAGTATGGTCAGGTAAAGAGGTGTTTACTTGTAAACCTAGTTGCATATCGAAGACCTTGAACTTTTGGACATGAAAAAGTGTTTTTATCAACTAAAATAGTAACAAAGTTATGAATTTAAACGTTTGTTTGAACTAAAAAAATATTTTTACTTTATTGAGTTAAAATAATTAAGATGCCTTCTGTTATTATCATAACGTCCTTGAACTTGGTTGATCATATTGGTAATTATAGAGAACTAAGTCGCAGCGGAGAGAGTTAGCGGCCCAACTTGTAAATAATTACCATCATATTGAACGACGAATGAAATCGGTGAAATGATGCTCAAATGAGCTCGGGGTCCATGGCGCTTAGTTACTTGACATTCTTTTCAGGGGAAAACGCCGGAAAAAACCTCAGGTATCTCTCTCTAACCGAGATTCGAACTCGGGACCTCTTGAATGTGAGGTAGACAAATTTCATTTGTAACTAGCAACACTGATGCAACCAAGGATTTCTACTTTTCTATGCAAAAATCTGAAAAGGTGTGACTGTAGGTACCATCTTAAATATGATAAAGTTTTCCTGCCCAGTTCTCCACACACTGACATTCAAAGACCTTTCAACACTTGGAAGAAAAAAAACTTGGGTGTTGTTTGAAATTGTTGAATATTGGAAAGATTTTGTTTACCTTTCTTTCTTTGGACATTTCTTTTGTAGGAAAATTTGGCATAATGTCAACAATCTTGCCGCTATTGTGCATGTATAGTGGCTAGTGACAAATAATGGTGGGAGTGAAATCTGTTAAGACTGCTAAGTTTTTAACTTCTTAGGATCATTAAAGTTTAGCTTCACAGACCCCTCGACTATACCCAGCTGTTGTTCTGCAGTCACTGTCTTTGGTCATGAATGCCCCACTCCTCAAATTATACAAAACATCCAAAGACTATGCTTTGTGGCATAGGACCATCTTTTGTGACTAAGTAACTTGCTGTGTTTTTCATTCAGATGTTGGCAGCTCTTGCATAGGAACAGCACAGCCACAAAGTTCAAGGTAAGTTTCTATAGAGGGTGTGGAACAAATTTCTGATTTGTTTTGCTGAAGAGGGGGGAAAATGAACCAGTAGTTTTGCTTAATTAGAAGACATTGAAGAAAAGGACAATCTATTAATTTAAAGCAGTTTCCTGAGAATTACTCTTTAAATAACAGAAAATTATACAATGCTGAAGAAAGGTAAACTAAAAAGCAAAAAGGGAAAGAGATGTGTAATGAGTTTCTCTTCGATCCTCTATTTTTTTAAATTAAATCCCCAAGGGCGATAGTTGTTTCAAGCATGATTCACTATCTTTGCATCATAAGGACACTTAAGAAAATTAATGAAAAGCCTTAAATGTACTTATGGTATCACTGTTCATGCTACAGATAGTATACACCAGTTTTTTCACCGAAAAAACATTTACATCCACATGAATTTTCAACCCAATGCAATTTACTTTTATATAACTACTAGAAACTATTCCTATGAAAACTTATTTTGTTATATGCTTCATGTTAGAAATAAACCTTTACAGAAGGAGTTTCGTAGTTTCTTTATATGCTTCACTGAGGTAAGGGGAATGTAGGGGTAAAATCTGATGTGTTCATGACTTTCTCTAGCTGTTCTATAAACAAACTTCTTACAAAGGATTATTCTTTTTTCTACACCATGCTAATCGAGATGATCATTGGTAGAATGCTCTCATTACTAGGTTCCTTACAAATAGAAGGGAAATAAGGGAATACACTAGGCTAAAGCGATAGATGAAAAGCTGTTGTTATGCGATTGTCATTGCAAATCGCTTCTTTGCTTGGTCAGGAGTAGAACAAAAGAAAATCGGACACTCCCTGTCTGAGAAAAGTATAAAAGACACTTTCAAGAATCAGTCGTTGAATTAGTAATCAAGAATCAATCATTAAATTAGTAAACACGAGTGCAGTTTCTTCACAAACTAATGACTATCATAAATCAAGTCTTCAGATGGCAATGTAGGGAAAGTTATTCTTGTTGTACCGTGATACACTGTGTGCACCATAAAGTAAACAGATACCTGCTGTATTTATGCTACATTTTTATAAGCTGGCCAAGGTGAGTGCAGTCCTGCAGTAGGAGCAGAGAGCAGGCGAACTAACGTGATGAAGCAATATGACTTCATGCATACACCGTGAAATGCTGTATAGCCCAGTTTACTTCACTAACATGCCGCGCATTCAGGGACTGATGGACTGCAAAGCGTGTTATTTATAATCTTTTGTGACAAAGACAAGAAAATACATATTACAAATGCTACTGAATGTGTTGTAGCTTCTGCCGGTTAGAATAAGACAACAATGTGTGAGATCAAAGGTGGGACGAGCAAAATAGCATTACTTCGCAAGATTGGTAAAACTCTTGCAACAAAGTCAATATGGACAAGTGCGCCATTAGAAGAAAATATCAGGAGTCTTACAAGGTTAAAAATAAATCCCTGCACTACGAAAATTATCGAACTTTTGCAAGAAGAAAATTAATTTCTTTGGATGTAAAAGAAAGTTTAGGAAAATATTGAAATTTAAAAAGTGTAAAGATAAACAGAGTTTACTGAGAGAACACTGACATAGTAGCTGAAAGAGCATATTTTCTTAGAATGCTATTGGGCCAATAACAGCAAATGACTGGAAAAACTCGGTTCAGAAGGTGAAAAATATTCAAGAAACATTTTGAAATAGAGATACACTAATGGAAAGGATAATAATCAATCCAGGATTCGGGAGAAGAAATGGCCACTGGATCGGAGACAGACACGACAGTGGGACATGTCACAGAATAATGCCAAGTATGCGAGAGAGTGAAATAGATATACAAATTTATTGTATTGTAATGGATGAATATATATACGATTTTAACACACACAAGGGAAATGTCATCATGAACTATCGCTTGTGCTTTCCCAACTGGACTGTACAGGCACACAGCGAAGCCATTACATGTACAAGTGGTGCTCTACTCGTCTTGGCCAGCTTATATAAATATCTCCTGCTGACCTTGGGACTCATGTTCAACTCTTACCTTTCCCAACTGGACTGTACAGGCACATGGCAAAGCCATTACATGTACAAGTGGTGCTCCCTGGTACAGGACTCTACTCGTCTTGGCCAGCTTATATAAATATCTCCTGCTGACCTTGGGACTCATATTCAACTCTTACCTTTCCCAACTGGACTGTACAGGCACACGGCGAAGCCATTACATGTACAAGTGATGCTCCCTGGTCCAGGACTCTACTCATCTTGGCCAGCTTATATAAATATCTCCTGCTGATCTTGGGACTCATGTTCAACTCTTACCTTTCCCAACTGGACTGTACAGGCACACGGCTAAGCCATTACATGTACAAGTGGTGCTCCCTGGTACAGGACTCTACTCGTCTTGGCCAGCTTATATAAATATCTCCAGCTTACCTTGGGACTCATGTTCAACTCTTACCTTTCCCAACTGGACTGTACAGGCACACGGCGAAGCCATTACATGTACAAGTGGTGCTCCCTGGTACAGGACTCTACTCGTCTTGGCCAGCTTATATAAATATCTCCTGCTGACCTTGGGACTCATGTTCAACTCTTACCTTTCCCAACTGGACTGTACAGGCACATGGCGAAGCCATTACATGTACAAGTGGTGCTCCCTGGTCCAGGACTCTACTCGTCTTGGCCAGCTTATATAAATATCTCCTGCTGACCTTGGGACTCATGTTCAACTCTTACCTTTCCCAACTGGACTGTACAGGCACATGGCGAAGCCATTACATGTACGAGTGGTGCTCCCTGGTACAGGACTCTACTCGTCTTGGCCAGCTTATATAAATATCTCCTGCTGACCTTGGGACTCATATTCAACTGTTACCTTTCCCAACTGGACTGTACAGGCACACGGCGAAGCCATTACATGTACAAGTGATGCTCCCTGGTCCAGGACTCTACTCATCTTGGCCAGCTTATATAAATATCTCCTGCTGACCTTGGGACTCATGTTCAACTCTTACCTTTCCCACCTGGACTATACAGGCACACGGCGAAGCCATTACATGTACAAGTGGTGCTCCCTAGTCCAGGACTCTACTCGTCTTGGCCAGCTTATATAAATATCTCCTGCTGACCTTGGGACTCATGTTCAACTCTTACCTTTCCCAACTGGACTGTACAGGCACACGGCGAAGCCATTACATGTACAAGTGGTGCTCCCTGGTACAGGACTCTACTCGTCTTGGCCAGCTTATATAAATATCTCCTGCTGACCTTGGGACTCATGTTCCCAACAAGACTGTACAGGCACACGGTGAAGCCATAACATGTATAAGTGGTGCTCCCTGGTACAGGACTCTACTCGTCTTGGCCAGTTTATATAAATATCTCCTGCTGACCTTGGGACTCATGTTCAACTCTTACCTTTCCCAACTGGACTGTACAGGCACACGGCTAAGCCATTACATGTACAAGTGGTGCTCCCTGGTACAGGACTCTACTCGTCTTGGCCACCTTATATAAATATTTCCAGCTTACCTTGGGACTCATGTTCAACTCTTACCTTTCCCAACTGGACTGTACAGGCACATGGCGAAGCCATTACATGTACAAGTGGTGCTCCCTGGTCCAGGACTCTACTCGTCTTGGCCAGCTTATATAAATATCTCCTGCTGACCTTGGGACTCATGTTCAACGCTTACCTTTCCCAACTGGACTGTACAGGCACACGGCGAAGCCATTACATGTACAAGTGGTGCTCCCTGGTCCAGGACTCTACTCGTCTTGGCCAGCTTATATAAATATCTCCTGCTGAGCTTGGGACTCATGTTCCCAACTGGACTGTACAGGCACACGGCGAAGCCATTACATGTACAAGTGGTGCTCCCTGGTACAGGACTCTACTCGTCTTGGCCAGCTTATATAAATATCTCCTGCTGACCTTGGGACTCATGTTCAACTCTTACCTTTCCCAACTGGACTGTACAGGCACATGGCGAAGCCATTACATGTACAAGTGGTGCTCCCTAGTCCAGGACTCTACTCGTCTTGGCCAGCTTATATAAATATCTCCTGCTGACCTTGGGACTCATGTTCAACTCTTACCTTTCCCAACTGGACTGTACAGGCACACGGCGAAGCCATTACATGTACAAGTGGTGCTCCCTGGTACAGGACTCTACTCGTCTTGGCCAGCTTATATAAATATCTCCTGCTGACCTTGGGACTCATGTTCAACTCTTACCTTTCCCAACTGGACTGTACAGGCACATGGCAAAGCCATTACATGTACAAGTGGTGCTCCCTGGTACAGGACTCTACTCGTCTTGGCCAGCTTATATAAATATCTCCTGCTGACCTTGGGACTCATATTCAACTCTCACCTTTCCCAACTGGACTGTACAGGCACACGGCGAAGCCATTACATGTACAAGTGATGCTCCCTGGTCCAGGACTCTACTCATCTTGGCCAGCTTATATAAATATCTCCTGCTGATCTTGGGACTCATGTACAACTCTTACCTTTCCCAACTGGACTGTACAGGCACACGGCTAAGCCATTACATGTACAAGTGGTGCTCCCTGGTACAGGACTCTACTCGTCTTGGCCAGCTTATATAAATATCTCCAGCTTACCTTGGGACTCATGTTCAACTCTTACCTTTCCCAACTGGACTGTACAGGCACACGGCGAAGCCATTACATGTACAAGTGGTGCTCCCTGGTACAGGACTCTACTTGTCTTGGCCAGCTTATATAAATATCTCCTGCTGACCTTGGGACTCATGTTCAACTCTTACCTTTCCCAACTGGACTGTACAGGCACATGGCGAAGCCATTACATGTACAAGTGGTGCTCCCTGGTCCAGGACTCTACTCGTCTTGGCCAGCTTATATAAATATCTCCTGCTGACCTTGGGACTCATGTTCCCAACAAGACTGTACAGGCACACGGTGAAGCCATAACATGTATAAGTGGTGCTCCCTGGTACAGGACTCTGCTCGTCTTGGCCAGTTTATATAAATATCTCCTGCTGACCTTGGGACTCATGTTCAACTCTTACCTTTCCCAACTGGACTGTACAGGCACACGGCGAAACCATTACATGTACAAGTGGTGCTCCCTGGTCCAGGACTCTACTCGTCTTGGCCAGCTTATATAAATATCTCCTGCTGAGCTTGGGACTCATGTTCCCAACTGGACTGTACAGGCACACGGCGAAGCCATTACATGTACAAGTGGTGCTCCCTGGTACAGGACTCTACTCGTCTTGGCCAGCTTATATAAATATCTCCTGCTGACCTTGGGACTCATGTTCAACTCTTACCTTTCCCAACTGGACTGTACAGGCACATGGCGAAGCCATTACATGTACAAGTGGTGCTCCCTAGTCCAGGACTCTACTCGTCTTGGCCAGCTTATATAAATATCTCCTGCTGACCTTGGGACTCATGTTCAACTCTTACCTTTCCCAACTGGACTGTACAGGCACACGGCGAAGCCATTACATGTACAAGTGGTGCTCCCTGGTACAGGACTCTACTCGTCTTGGCCAGCTTATATAAATATCTCCTGCTGACCTTGGGACTCATGTTCAACTCTTACCTTTCCCAACTGGACTGTACAGGCACATGGCGAAGCCATTACATGTACAAGTGGTGCTCCCTGGTCCAGGACTCTACTCGTCTTGGCCAGCTTATATAAATACCTCCTGCTGACCTTGGGACTCATGTTCCCAACTGGACTGTACAGGCACACGGCGAAGCCATTACATATACAAGTGGTGCTCCCTGGTACATGACTCTACTTGTCTTGGCCAGCTTATATAAATATCTCCTGCTGACCTTGGGACTCATGTTCAACTCTTACCTTTCCTAACTGGACTGTACAGGCACATGGCGAAGCCATTACATGTACAAGTGGTGCTCCCTGGTACAGGACTCTACTCGTCTTGGCCAGCTTATAAAAATATCTCCTGCTGACCTTGGGACTCATGTTCCCAACTGGACTGTACAGGCACACGGCGAAGCCATTACATGTACAAGTGGTGCTCCCTGGTACAGGACTCTACTCGTCTTGGCCAGCTTATATAAATATCTCCTGCTGACCTTGGGACTCATGTTCAACTCTTACCTTTCCCAACTGGACTGTACAGGCACACGGCGAAGCCATTACATGTACAAGTGATGCTCCCTGGTACAGGACTCTACTCGTCTTGGCCAGCTTATATAAATATCTCCTGCTGACCTTGGGACTCATGTTCCCAACTGGACTGTACAGGCACACGGCGAAGGCATTACATGTACAAGTGGTGCTCCCTGGTACAGGACTCTACTCGTCTTGGCCAGCTTATATAAATATCTCCTGCTGACCTTGGGACTCATGTTCAACTCTTACCTTTCAGCTGAAGGTGAACATAAATAAGAAGTAGCATTTAAATATTTATATTATCTATTCGTTCTTAAGTTGATCCTCATGAAAACAAAACACAGGTAACCAGTGCACCTTATAATGTATTCCGCTGCCGCTGAATCCTTGCACGTGACGGTAAGGTTGGCTGTGCTGCCTTTGCGACATTGCCAGAGTAACTAGTAATCAACAAATGTCTGTATTGTGTGTAAAGATGAATATGAACAGTCTACATAGCAAATGGATGCAGGTGTATAATGAAACTAATTTGTTACTATTGATGTTAAATTAAAATAAGTTATACTATAACGTATGTAGCATACATTACATGTTTACGACAATGTAGAACAAATTAGTGCTAAATAGCTTGTTACAATGAGAGAAAGGTATAACAAAGTGATTTTCACCGGTTTAGAATTCTAATGGCTCAAGCCCATCCAAGTCTCCATAGTCATCGTTCTGGGAAGCATTATCATCACCAAGACGTACCATTAGTGGTTCACATTCACTAATGGTTCCGCCTAATTCTTGTGCTTTTCATATTATTTTGTGCACATGATTCACTTTCTTGTTCCATGAAGCCGCGACCACCCCTCGCCACACCTTCCCGCAAAAGTCTATTCACCTCTATAATTGTGAAAGTCTTTGTTCCCTCACTTATAAACAAACACCAACAATAATAACAAATATAAATAACAACGAATAATACTTAGCTTGTACAGAACAGCTCAACGCACGTGTTAGGAGTTCACAAACTGAGCATGTGGTTAGAAATAGTCAGATATTGCAACAGTGCGGCATCTAAATTTGTTTCCGACCGGAATGCTGTTTTGTGATTGGTTCAGAAAGTCAAACGGGTAAAGCTTTTCATCTGATTTTAGCTGATGTACCAACTTACTCCCAACTGTCAAGTGCAAGGATTCAGTGGCAAGGGTGTAACTTTCCGCCATTCATACGAAAAATACTGTCATATTTTCACAGCGACATGGCATATTGTAGTGCAAAATGAACAGAGCCCTTATTCCAACAACTTAAGCAGTGACTAAAATATTCTGTTGGATATAATGATGATAATATTAATGGTCATGACAAAATAAATGGGTATACTGTATTAATAACTTTAAAAGTCACAAGCGAAAGAAATAACATGTATGCCATAACTTCTATTTTTTCGCTCTCTGGAAGCGACTCTATTCCCTCTAGATCAGAAAAAAATTATCTGAGGTGTTTGTGCTGCTGCTTTACAGTCCAGGTTATCAAAATCACTGTCACTCACGTTATCCATCTCGCCTTTCAATGCATGTAGTGTTTATCAACTGTTTGAAATTTTGCACTATTATGCAAATTGCATTCTTTACAAAATCGTCTCTGAGTCACCACAGATTTTTGTTTGTAAGCACTTTATATTTGTAACCGAAACTATATTTGTAACCGAAACACCAGTGAACTCAGATGTTAATTTCACCACTTCTTTTACTGGAAGCGACCGATATTTCTCACAAAACTTACAATACTATAGATTTTCACCACTAGTCAATGGTTTACCAGCCTTTACTTTATGTAACTCAAAGATGCAAGAGCAAGTTAATGTCCTCCATGATTCTAAACAGCAGCAACCATCATTGTGTAAACTATATTATGGAAATCAGGTAACTCTACGAATTGCTTGTTGGGATTTGTAGCACTGTTAAATGATACAAATCGGCTTCAATTTAATTCTTAAGTATTTGTATAGAATACTATACCATTTAAGAATAAATTCAATTGTTAACATGGGTTTACATGCTTGTATGCACTACTACTACTGCACTGCACTGACCACTGGGTCTATTTTGGCACGGATCAGCCTAAGAGTGAGTAAAATTTAGTTTCACACATTCATGTATTCCACTTAATTGAATTCAATGTGTCATTCAGAAAATTTTAGCAGACAATGGAACTGAAGATAAATGCTCTACTGGGTTTTAATTAACATGACTCAACAACAAACAGTGATACCGATGAACTGTTAAAAAAAGATATTTGATACAAAGAAATTCAGGCCTAGTCATTGGATATACAGATACAATAAAGCCAAAACTATAACTGAGGTGGAAACAAAGCATATTATATACCGAAATTGTGCAAGAGATTATACTAATTCAAAATCTTCTCAGGCTTCTAACCAGGTAAGAAAACATTACTAAACATTACAAAAGTAGAAGTGAGGTAGAATTACAGCTATATGAATTACCCTTGAAACTAACCAAAAAATTAGGAAGCATCATTTCGGAAAATTTGGAAAGCAATCTTTTGGCCGAACTAAGCATCAAAATGAGAAACAAAATTTTAACGCAAAAATGTAAACTTGAAAAGCTGTGCAAAAAACAAGGGAAAAGAACACCAATTAAAAAATCCACACCACAAATGAACGTCAAAAACCTATTGGATCGAACTTTCACCAAATCAGAACTGGATTTCTTAAATAAAGGGATGAAAACTCAAAACTAATAATCACCTTACATTTGGCATCTACAGAAAACCTACCCACACCAACAGCTATATAAAACAAAAGAGTTACAATCCCATTCCCCATCAGCATGCTTTACTCAACAGCCTTACACACAGATTGGTAAATGTACCAATGGACAAAACAGAATACCAATGTGAACTTACTAAAATATTGGACATAGCTACAGAGAATGGATTCTGGGCAGAACTGGTGTACAAAAAAGTTAATAAGGTCGAAAATAGGAAGAGAATTAAAGAAGTCGGCACACTCACTCAAAACCAGAAAGAAAACAAGATCTACAAGAAGTTTACATACCACCCTACAACTTTCTTCAATTCCAGAGGATCTTCAAAAGACATAACATCATTCTAGCCCCAAAAAACAATTACTCTATAAAAAAAATGTTAAATTCTAAATTAAAAGATGATATCCTACAAGAAAGCAAACCAGGAATATATCAGTTGAGCTGCAATGACTGTGAAAAAATTACATCGGCCAAACAAAAAGAAATATAAAACAAGGGCAAAAGAACTCAAACAAGAAGACAAATCTGCAGTAGCTTGGCATTTTTGGAAAGACAAACACACCATAAATAGAAGCCTAAAAATCCTCAAAAACATCACAAGGAAGACAGAATTAAAAGTTTGGGAAAACATATATATATATTTGGAAAAACAAGAATCGCGTTTTCAATTTCGAAATCCCGCCAGGCGATCTGCTGATTCAGAGGTTCATCAAATCACCACCAGGGACAGAGAAACCACCACAGCAAGCAATGCTGGCAGTCGACCAAAGGAATTGACAATGGAAGCACGTGGCTTCTGAAACACGTTTTCCGAAATAAAAAGTAAGTATGTAGTGTTACAAAATTGACTCAACTAATTTTCAAATGATAATACGAGGTACGTCCAGAAAATAAGTTCCGTTTGGTAATAAAATTAAATTGTGTACAGATACAGAATAATTATTTAATGCAGAAAATTCTACAACTCTTGAACTACTTTTCCACATAAATTTTGCAGGCGTTTGTCATAGTGTGGCACAAGTTTTTGTATACCTTCTTCATAGAAGTTTGCTGCCTGTGTCTTCAAAAAGTTGGAAACATTTTCTTTCAGCACTTCGTCATTATTGAAGTGTTGACCGCCAAGGAAAGACTTGAGATGTAAGAACAGATGAAAGTCGCTAGGAGCGAGGTCAGGGCTGTACGGAGGATGGTCAAACACGTCCCAATCAAATCCCTGTAGGAGGTTTTTCGTCACATTTGCAGTGTTTGGTCGTGCGTTCTCACCATTGAATCACTCATTGCATTTTGTACGTAAACTTCGCAAATTTGCCGATAAATTTCAATTGGTTTCACTTTCCTAGCATTCAGAAAACGAATCATAGATCTGATTTCACAAGCGGCGGGATTTTCAATGAACACCGACATTGTAAACACAACAAAGCATATGTGGCTGACAGCGATCTCAAAATGGCGCACGTTTCTTCTCCTTGATACAGAGTGTCTACCGCGCATGTGCGGAACTGCGATTGCAGCGCTGCAGCGGAGATAAATTGAAACGGAACTTACTTTCTGGACGTACCTCGTATAACATCAAAATACTGGAATGCAAGAGAGCGAATGGCTTCACTGACAACTGCTCAACATTAGATACCAACCAACCAACTTTATTAATTCAAAATTATGAATAAGCCAAGATTTTTGCATGGCCCCTTGACATTCCTATACAAAGCAATGGTAAAAATTCTTTTATAAATCAATATTTTTTTTGATAATTTGATATAATATTCAATGAAAGTGAGTGAAAAAATTATAGGCGGGTCAAATTTGCAGGATAAATTCCAGGAATTGTGCCATACTGTGGTCCCATTCCTTTCCTTGATAAATTCCAGAAATTGTGTCATGCTGTGGTCCCATTCCCTTTCCTTGTTAAATTCCAGGGATTGTGCCATACTGTGGTCCCATTCCCTTTCCTTGTTAATTCCAGGAATTGTGCCATACTGTGGTCCCATTCCCTTTCCTTGTTAAATTCCAGGGATTGTGCCATACTGTGGTCCCATTTCCTTGTTAAATTCCAGGAATTGTGTCTCATACTGTGGTCCCATTCCCTTTCCTTGTTAAATTCCAGGAAATGCATCATATTGTAGTTGCAATTCCCTCTCCCTCTGATAAGGAATGTGGGTTGCTCAAGCTTCTATGTGCAAGTCTAGGAACTTGTCAGCCAAGGCACTTGTTGTCATTGTGAACACTGCACCTCTTTTCATTTTGTCTATCTGCAGTTACATGTTGGCCTATGTTTGCAGCAAATAGCTTCCCGTGTACAAAATGGGCATTTTTAAGCAGTGTACACAGTTACATCAAAATTGTCAGTGTGTTGAAGTAGTGAACTGAGGCAACAATGCCTCTCTTCAAACCTAAACGCGTAAATTATGAAACCCTCACTTAGCTGAATAGACAGCAGCCATTTGCGAAGTGGAAAAAGGATTTTAAAAAAATCTGATATGTTCCATTCACATGACTTTCTCTACATCTTTGCAACAAATTATTGTTAAAAAGCTTACGCTTCTATTTATTTCATGCTAATCGAGAAAAAATTAGCAGAAATAGTCTTATTACTTGCTTCCTTGTAAGTAGAAGCGAAATAAGGGAGTACCATAGGTTAAAGTGACAGTTAAAAGCTGGTTGCTATGTGAATGAAGTCCTTTATTTGTATGGACATAAGATGACAAATTCCTGTATGAGAAAAGTGTAAGTTTTTCAAAGCTGAAACTAAAAACAAGGAATATCTTAAAAATGATCAACTCAACAAAAAAAATGTATATAACATAAATTGTGTGTTTTAATGTGCTCTACATTTTCTGTGTGGCAAGTTCTTGTCCATCTCTTACTGTTTAGCATTTATGCAAAAATCCATAAAACTCATCCAGAATAAAGTAGTCTTCAGAGGCTATTTCCAGAAAAATCAAGATATACATTTTATTTGTTGTGCAAATATCTTTAATATATGACATTTTAATCAAAATTGTTAGAGCCATTTTTCAGAAAATTAAAATTTTTGCAAAAAGTTCCATGCAAAGGGTAGTTGGGGGTGAGGGGATTTTCTTGAAAATCTTTGTGTCACATGCTTAGAAGATACGAAACTAAATACCAACTTTGGTTTTTAACGGCCTTTTCGTTTTTGAGCTATGCTGCCCACAGACACACACATACATGGACTTGTTTCTAAAAATGCTTTTTTTTATTTGGGGGGGTCTCAAAACATATATATCCAGTGAAATCTCACTATCAAATTTTTGGGTACAATACCTTCTCTATACACTATGCACACAGTATGTATAGAGAAAGTAAAAAAGTGTGACATCACAAGAGACTTTGGAATCCCCCAGAATATGTTGTCTATGCACCTCAAAAGTAAGGATAAAAGTTTGAACAGTGTAGCTACAAACGGTGGTGAAAGAAAAAAAAAAGCAAAAGGGCCTGAAACCCTGACGTTGATGAGTGTGTTAAAAGGTGGTTCAAGCAGACATGCGATAAAAAAGAATTTGGTAAGTGGGCTGCTTATCACAGCAAAAGCAGCGGAATTTGTACAGCAATTGGGAAAAGCAAATTTTAAGGCATGCAATGGATCGCTAGAAGTGAAACAGCATTTCCTTTAAGAGTGCTTGTGGAGGTGTTAACCAGCAAGCAGCTAGTGATTGCAAAATGAGTGTGGGAGTGTATTCAATGTCAACGAGACAGGGCTGTTTTATAAATGTACTCCAGATAAAACACTTACATTTAAAGGAGAAGAATGTAGTGGGGAAAACTTAGCAAAGAACATATCACACTCCTGATTGGTTCCAATAGAGATGGCACTGAAAAGCTTCCAGCCAATCCCCGGTGCTTTAAAATGTGAAATCTGAACCTAATAAACAAGCTTGGATTACCAATGGATCGTGGAGTAATAAAAAATTTCAGGCATCTGGTAGTTCAGAATCTTCTGTTAGAAGCGAATTTGGACAAAATAAATGTGCTTGAAGCAGCTGGTATGTGTAGTAGTACATGGGACCAAGTAAAACCAAACACCATAGCCAGCTGTTTCCAAAAGGCCGGCTTCTGCCATATTGGACTTGAAGGTCTTGTAGAAAACGAAACGATTGTGCCTTCACCTGAATACTGGGAAGATGTAAATTCTGAAACTGAGGATTTTGTGCACATGGATGATGAAATGTCAGTTTGTGGGCAGCTAACTGATGGTGGCCATTTTGGGCAACATCATGAACACATAAGCAGATGAAGAACCAGAACAACCCATGAAAACAAATCCTACAATTGCTAAGGTCATGGATCACTTAAATCAATTAAGGTGTTACGTTGAGGGACAACGAAATATGACTGAAACAATGTTCCAATCATTCAATAAACTAGAAGTGTTTTGTGTGAATTAAAGGTTAAATGCTAAAAAATTAACAATGACATCAAGTTTCTTTAAAAAAAACTATGAATCTGAACTTAATGTGAGTTTTAATATTACAAAACTGTAAGTACACACTCTAATGTCCTTCCTATAATTTCATTTAATTTAGACCTGTTTTAATTAAAAATATTTTTAAAAACTCAAGCCTTTGTAATTCGTTAATCCTGAATAATTGGATTGTTTTTCTTGGTCCCTTCAACTTCAGATTAGCCAATTTCGACTGTATTAAAAAATCTAATGTGTTCTATTCACATAATTTTCTTTATCTGTTCTGCAAATTATTCTTACCAAAGATTATTCTATTATCTACTTCATGCTAACCAAAATAAACATTACCAGAGATGGTCTTAATTACTTAGTTCCTTATTAGTAGAAGGGAATTAAGGGAATACACTAGGCTAAAGCGACAATCAAAGCTTTCAAAAGCAATTGTTATACTTTGTTATTGAAATTTGGTTCTCTTTCCAGGCGAGTACTAAAAATAGAGATGAAACAAAAGAAAACTTTCTGTTTGAGAAAAGTTTAAGTAGTTTAAAGTTGAAACCAACAACAATGAATGTCTCAGAAAACTCCCAAAAAAATGTATAAGAAAACTTGTTTCGTTTGTAATAAATATATTTTAAACGTATGGTATTTTAATCAAAATCATTAGAGCCATTTTTAAGAAAAATCAAAAAAATTTTACAAATGTTTTTATGTAAAGGGTAGTTTGGTGTGCAGGGGTTTTCCTGAAAATTTTCATTTCTATCCAAAATATTTAAATAAAATAATTTAATCCATATTTAAATATAATTCTCTCTAATCATAACCCTAGCACCACCTTTAAATTTATTAGGAGAAATTGGTTTATTAAATAAATTGTTGGATGAAATTGAATAGTAATATTATTTCTAATAATAATTTCATACTGAAGTTAAATACCAAGTTTTGTATTTAACCAATTTTGTTTTTTGACCGTTAGGCAGGTATACTCTGCTTTCATTCATTTACACATTTAATATGGATTACTCTTTGGAGAAATATCACAAAATGAATATTTAAAAGGTATTTATTTATATTATAAAACAAACTGATGTATACCATTAATATGACTTTCTCTACCTATTCTTTCAAAACCTTATTCTTCTATCTGCTTCATGCTAATCAAGATAAACATTAGCAGAAATGATATTCAAATAAAAATGAGGAATTTCTCACAGGAAGCGTAATTCAATAATTATAATTAATGATAAGTCACTCTAACTTCACTTTACCAGGAAGCAGCATCTTAGGCTAACGACTGGTTTGGTGAGCTGTGCATCATCTTGGGTTCCTCTATCATGATATGTTCCATCCACATGACTTTCTCTCATCTCTGCAACAAATTATTGTTAAAAAGCATATGCTTATTTTTACTTCATGCTAATCGAGAAAAAATTAACAGAAATAGTCTTATTACGAGCTTCCTTGTAAGTAGAAGGGAAATAAGGAACTAGCATTGGCTAAAGTATTCGTCAAAAGATGACTGCTATGTGACAGCAGTTCCTTTGGACAGGAGTCAACAAATTCCCGTATGAGAAAAACTAAGTTTTTACTTTCCCTATACATGTACATAGTGTATAGAGGAAGTATTGTATTCCACCCAAAAATTTGACACCGAGATTTCACCGGAAATACATGTTTTAGGATCCCCTGAGTCCAAAAAAAGCATTTTTACATAAAGGTTCGTGTGTGAGTGTCTGTGGACAGCATGGCTCAAAAACGAGAAGACCGTTAAAGCCCAAACTTGGTATTTAAGTTTGCTATCTTCCAAGTATGCGACACAGAGATTTTCAAGAAATTCCCCCCACCCCAAACTACCCTTTACATGTAAAAAATTTCGAAAATTTTGATTTTCTTAAAAAATTGCTCCAACAATGTGGATTAAAATATTGTATATTAAAGATATTTACCTGACAAATAAAATGTATATCTTGAATTTTCTGGGAATAGCCTCTGAAGCCCACTTTGTTCTGGACGAATTTTACGGAATTTTGCATAACTGCTAAACTGTAAAAGATGGACAAAAACTTACCACACAGAAAATGTAGCTTACAATAAAACATGCAATTTATGTCATATACATTTTTTTCATGTAATTTATAATTTTTAAGATATTCATGGTTTTTCGTTTCAGCCTTGAAAAACACTTTTTTCATACAGGAATTTGTCAACTCGTGTCCATACAAACAAAGGAACTTCAGTTACATAGCAACCAGCTTTTGACTATTGGTTTAACCCATGGTATTCCCTGATTTTGCTTAGACTTACAAGGAAGCTGGTAATAAGACTATTTCTGCTGATTCTTTCTTGATTAGCATGAAGTAAATAGAGGCATAAGCTTTTGAACTGCAATTTGTTGCAGAGATGTAGAGAAAGTCATATGAATGGAACATATCAGATTTTTTAAAGCTGAAACCAATATCAAGGCATATCTCAAAAACGATCCACTCCACTAAAAAAACGTATATGACATAAATTGTATGTTTTAAGGTGATCTACATTTTCTTTTAACTAAGTTTTTGTCTATCTCTTACGGTTTGCCAGTTACGCAAATGTCCGTAAAATTGATCCAGAATAAAGTAGTCTTCAGAGGTTATTCCCAGAAAATTCAAGATATACATTTTATTTGTCAGGTAAATATCTTTAATATAGAATATTTTAATCAAAATCGTTACACACGCACGTGCACACACACAAACACACACACACCCACACACACCAGCAGCGGAGGATGATGGATTTTTTCTGGCATAAAAATCCTTAGCATGGCTTCCTTCAGAAGGGAAGTAAAGCTGTGGGTCCCGGCACTTAAAGGAACCTCAAACCTGATAAAAGAGGACTTTGAGCAAAATTAAGTGGTATTTTGCTCCCAGTATATAATGGAACGCTGAGAGCCACAGTAGTTAAAGAGCATTCATAAATAAAACTTCATTTCATTTTACACACACACGTGCACACTCATACAGAGAGAGAGCTTTTTCTTGGACTCAGGGGATTTCAAAACATATTTCCGGTGAAATCTTGACATCAAATTTTTGGGTGGAATACAATACCTTCTCTCTCCATTATGTACAGAGAAAGTAATAAAGGCAGACCCACGACCTGCTACTACACATCCTCCTTCATCTCTGGCAGCAATCCAGCCACATAATAGACCATTGTAAACAAAGTTTTGAGTATGGCAACATATTGAGTTGAGTCAGTAAAATGACATAGTGAAATACTGTTGCTAAATTATGCAACAAATTATGGTAATCCCAGTGATGAGTAATCAACACAGAAAAAGTGATGAGAAAATAAAGGGTTTAAACTAAAAGATAAAGCTGACCAATCACGTTGTATACTAGCCCTGAGGTCCTTATAACAGAAGGTACTTGCTACCCTGACCCAGAACCCATCTTCAAAAATCTCATATTGCAAAACACAGTATCTGCACCAACCAAGCAGTACTGGAAATATGGCTTTTTGTAAGGTAAGAACAATGTTAAACTTGTTATTAGAGATCAAAAACAACCCTCCGTAAAACAAAAAAAAACAAAAAAAGATGATAACTTCCTGTGTTCCATTCACAAGACTATCTCTACATCTCTGCAACAAATTATTGTTAAAAAGCTTATGCTTCTATTTACTTCATGTTATTCGAGAAAAAATTAGCAGAAATAGTCTTATTACTTGCCTCCTTGTAAGTAGAAGCGAAATAATGGAGTACCATAGGTTAAAGTGATAGTCAAAAGCTGGTTGCTATGTGACTGACGTTCCTTTGTTTGTATGGACAGCAGAGTCTTATTACTTGCCTCCTTGTAAGTAGAAGCGAAATAATGGAGTACCATAGGTTAAAGTGATAGTCAAAAGCTGGTTGCTATGTGACTGACGTTCCTTTGTTTGTATGGACAGCAGTTGACAAACTCCTGTATGAGAAAAGTATAAGCTTTTCAAGGCTGAAACCAAAAACAAGGAATATCTCAAAAACGATCAACTCCAGGAAAAAATGTATGTGACTTAAATTATGTGTTTTAATGTGTTTTACATTTGTTGTGTGATAAGTTTTTGTCCATATCTTACAGTTTAGCAGTTTTGACTTTCTCTACATCTTTGCAACAAATTATTGTTAAAAAGCTTATGCTTCTATTTATTTCATGCTAATCGAGAAAAAGTTAGCAGAAATAGTCTTATTACTTGCTTCCTTGTAAGTAAAAGCGAAATAAGGGAGTACCATAGGTTAAAGTGATAGTCAAAAGCTGGTTGCTATGTGACTGATGTTCCTTTGTTTGTATGGACAGAAGTTGACAAATTCCTGTATGAGAAAAGTGTACGTTTTTCAAAGCTGAAACTAAAAACAAGGAATATCTTAAAAATGATCAACTCAAAAATGTATATTGTGTGTTTTAATGTGCTCTACATTTTCTGTTTGGCAAGTTGTTGTCGATCTCTTACTGTTTAGCATTTATGCAAAAATCCATAAAATTCATCCAGAATAAAGTAGTCTTCAGAGCCTATTCTTAGAAAATTCAAGATATACATTTTATTTGTCAGGTAAATATCTTTAATATATGATATTTTAATCAAAATCGTAAGGGTCATTTTTTAAGAAAATCAAAAATTTTGAAAAAAATTCCACGTAAATAGTAGTTTGAGATGGGGAGATTTTTCTCAAAATCTTTGTGTCGTATTGCTGGAAGATACTAAACTTAAATACCAAGTTTGGTATTTTACTGACTTTTCGTTTTTGAGTTATTGTGTTGATGGACACACACACACATACACAAACCTTTTTCCGAAAATGCTTTTTTTGTTAGAGCGGACCACCCTAAAACATATATTTCCGATAAAATCTTGGTATCAAATTTTTGGGTGGAGTGCAATACCTTCTCTATATACTCTGTACATAGTACGAGTAGAGAAAGTAAAAAAGATATATGATTGAGCTTCCTATACCTTATTTACTTCTTGCTACTTCAGGGTCACTGCTGAAGGTTAGTTGTAATTAATGTGACTATTTCGTTCATGACACGTGAAGTAGCCAATTCAGTACATTGGCGCGTAAAATTCCAACCAATCGGAACTCATTATTTCTGCATTTTAATTGTTTGTTTTTTTTATCATACCCACATGCATTTGTTTTCTTTCTGAACTAATGTTTGTCATAATAATAATAGTATCAATGTGCAGTGATATTCACGTACATAATGGCAGAAGTTGGAAAGTCTATTGCTGAAATAGACATATTAATTGAAAAGTCAAAGCTGCAGAATACTAAAAATCTGATGTGTTACACTCACATGCCTTTCTCTAGCTACTCTACAAACAAACTTCTTGCAAAAGATAATTCTTCTTTCAACACCATTCTAATTGAGATAAACATTAGCAGAATTTTATTACTTAGTTCCATATAAGTAGACTGGAACTAAGGGAATGAACTAGGCTAAAGTGATAGTCAAATGTTTTAAAAGCTGTCGTTATGCGATTGTCATTGTAAATCACTTCTTTGCTTGGCCAGGAGTAGAACAAAAGAAAAACGAACACTTCCGTCTAAGAAAAGTATAAGTACTTCACAATTGAAACGAATAACAAGGAATACCTCGGAAATGGTAAGCCCCACGAAAAAAACGTTTATGACATAATTTGGGTATTTTAACAAGATCTACATTTTCTGTAAAAGTAAGTTTTTGTCTATCTCTTGCGGTTTTCTAGCTATACCAAATTAAGCAAAATTCATCCAGAATAAACAGGTTTTTAGAAACTATTCCCAGAAAATTCATCATATACATTTTATTTGTGATAGATGGGGCTTTAATGTGTGGTACTTTAATCAAAATCGTTAGAGCCATTTTTAAGAAAAACAACATTTTTGAAATTTTTTCAATGTAAAGAGTAGTTAGGGTGGGGGGATTTCCTTGAAAATCTTGATGTCAAAAATACTAAACTTAAATACCAAATTTTGTATTTAACCATCTTTTTGTTTTTGAGCTATGCTGTCCACGACAGACACACACACACGCACCTGCTTCTGAAAATGCTTTTTTTTTATTAAGGGGGTCCCAAAACATGTATTTTCAGTGAAATCTTGACATCAAATTTTTGGGTGGAATACAGTACTTCTCTATCCCTATGTACATTGTGCATACAGGGTTAGAGAAAGTAAAAACAACAGAGAGAGTATGTGGAACCAGTTTACTGAATTCTGTAAGCAACGAGGCCATAATCTCTTGCCAGACTCAGGATTTTGGCACGTTTTTGAATCTGAGGAAGTGTAATGAATATTATTCTTCGTGTCCATATTGGCTTATCATTGTTATTTTATTCACTCTAGCTACAACTTTTCTCTGGATAAAAGTTGGAGCTCTCGTTATATTACTTATGATATTCTTGGGGAAGTTTATTTAGATATATTTTAATTCAAAATCTTCTCGGGCTTCTAGCCAGGTAAAAACTTTTTGAATTAACACGTCGCCAGGAAAGCTTTAGTTCTTATTTTAGATATATTTTATTTGAGTTTCTTTAGGGTTTCACAATTTGTTAGAAATATTCCATTGTTTCTTAGCAACATAAAGAGGAAATAAAAAATATGGTGTGTTCCATTCACATAACTTTCTGTAGCTCTTCTATATACAAACTATTTATGTACACCATGCTAATGAAAATAAACATTAGCGGAATTGGTCTGATTACTTGCTTCCATAAGTAGAGGTATACAGAATGCTAAAGCAATAGTCAAATATTTTAAAAGCTGATAGCTATGTGAAACAATTGAGGTTCGGTTTGCTTTGCATTGTCCCGTTTGAGAAAAGTAGGTGGCTTAAAAATGAAGACAAAAAACAGAATATTTCGAAAATGGTCAACTATACAAGGAAAACATATATGACATGTGCTTTATCGTGAACTACATTTTTTGTGGAGGAAGATTTTGTCTATCCCATACAGTTTAACCGTTACACAAAATTTTGCAACACATCTCCAGAATAAAGAGGTGTTCAAAGGCTATTCCCAGAAAATTCAAAATATATATTTTATTTGTGATATAAATACCTTTAATATACATTATTTTAATAAAAATCATTTGAGCCATTTTTGAAGAAAAAATCTTCAAAATTTTGCCAAGTTTTGTTTTTTGAGCCATGCTGCCCCCCCCCCACACACACACAAGTTTTCTAAACATTCTGTTTTTATTCAGGGGGTCTCAAAATACATATTTTCAGTGAAATCTCGGTATCAAATTTTTTGGTATGTGTAGAAAACGTAAAAACTAATGTGTTCCATTCACTTGACTTTCTCTATCTGTTCTGCAAACAAACTATTTTTACAAACGATAATTGTTTCATTGACATTGCTAAATAATAGAATGCACTATGTGAACGTGACTGTGTCATTGAAGTTCGGTTCTCTTTCCATAAAACAAGAGAGAGAGATGAAACAGATGAGCACTTTCTGTTTGAGCAAAGTTGAAGCATTTTAAAATTGTACTAATAACAAGGAATATCTCAGAAATGTTAACTCCACAAAAAAAAAAATTTATACAACATAAATTGTGTGTTTTTACATCTATGTTTTTACTTTCCCTACATGTACCCTGTACATAGTGTATAGAGAAAGTATTGTATTCCACCCAAAAATTTGATATTAAGATTTCATCGGAAATACATGTTTTGGGGCCCCCTAAATCCAAAAAAAAAGTTGGAAAAAGGTCCGTTTGTGTGTGTGTGCACACGCTTGCGTGTCTTCCAAGGATGTGACACAAAGATTTTCAAGAAAATCCCCCCACCCCAAACTACCCTTTATATGGAAAAAATTGAAAAAATGTTGATTTTCTCAAAAACAGACTATTTCTGCTAATTTTTTCTCAATTAGCATGAAGTAAATAGAAGCATAAGTTTTTGTCTCTCTTATGGTTTACCAGTTATGCCAAAGTCATTCAGAAATAAGAGGTCTTCAGAGGCTATTCCCAGAAAGTTCAAGATGTACATTTTGTCATATAAGTATGTTTAATATACAGTATTTTAATCAAAATCGTTAGATCCATTTTTTAAAAAATTTATCATATGAACAAATGCTCCATGCAAGGGGTAGTTTTAGGGCGGCGGGGGGGAGGTGGATTTTCCTGAAAATCTCCATGACAGTTTTTGTAAGATACTAAACTTAAATACAAGGTTTGGTATTTAACATGCACATTATATACATGCTGGAGAAAGTAAATCAGAACACTAACAGGGTGAGTTCCAATACAACATATGAGTTTCTTTTGGAATACCTGAATGTTAAGTTACACTACACAATAAATAAAAGAACTTTTGTTTTTGAGTCTAATAATTTTCATACTGTAGGCCATCTCAGATAATGACTGTGCAGTGAAATACACTACAAAGTTACTGACCAAAGATGTGAATTATCATTTGATGTACAGGATGAACACATGTATTGCTTCACACAGTGTAATCCTGATGCATGTTTATAAATGATGGATAACATTATTTCAGATGTCCGATGAGGAAGATGATGAAGATGCAGAGCGTACCAATGAAGGTAAGGAGAATGGTTTGGTAAGAAACACAAATGCACATGTTGTGCATCAAGCTGAAAAGGAGAAACGTGAGAAAGCTAGACTGGAAAGCCAAAAGAAGAAGGAAAAAGATAAAGAGGACAGGTATGTTTCCTAGATAATAAAATATTTTATGCTTTTATCCTGAAATACAGAATACAGTTATAAATAGGGATAGCATCTTGGGGACAGAATCAAAGTTTGTGCAGCATGGTATATAATTGTGATGTGTTGATAATGTAGTGGCACTAATAGAAGGAAAATGGCAATGGTAGACTGTGATTGATATCAAATATCACTGATTTACAGGAACTAACCATTTTAATATTTACATACATTCAATTGTTGTGGTGCAACAAGTTATCAGCGTCATTATCTGTTTCATTTTTTCTCTACATAGATTACAATGCACACAACATACATTCGTAATGTCTGAAATGTGAATCGGCTCCATGCTTTATATGCTCGACATCACAAGATGTGATTGGAGCAAAACGTAAATAGGACAGACACATCCTCGACTGTTGGGTAAGATGCTCCATCAGCACATTTCGTGTTGAAAATGCAACACTTTTGTCTTCACTTTCTTTTTCACAGGGCTCGTAAGTTCATCAACAGCTTTCAGGGCTCAAGGCATTTCAATGTTGGATGTTTCCAAATTGTCATAGATGTATCTGCAAAGTTCTTCTGTATCAGTTGCAAATCTTGATGCAATCCATTTGAAGCAAGAGATTTTACAATCTTGTTTGAAGAGCTGTACTATCATCAAAACCTGTAAAACAGTATTGTAATACACACCTGCACCGAGCCACGTTCCCTGACATGTTACATGCAACGTGTGCAGGTCAGTCCCTACTCGGTAGGTGTCAGTATGTGTTGGCCCCCAAGATGCTATCCTTAGTCATAAGGTTTTACTCAATGGAAAACTGTGGTGGAAACTACAAGGCTTATACTGAAAGTAGTTTAACAACCCATTGTTAAAATTCAAATTCCAACGATGTAACAAAAAGGACAAGATTTTAATCTACAAACTTAACACCACATATTTTTGGCTCCATTTGCTTATCACATGAACACAGGCAGTATTTCCTAAAGGGCAAACATCAATATTTTGTTTCAGTAGCATGCTGTTGAATCCTTTATTAAAGAGGGAAAATCTATTGCTGAAATTTACTTTAGACTTCAATGTGCCAATGGAAATGTTTGCATGGCAGCTAGCAGAGTTAGATATGTAAAGCTCCCTAGAAAGAATATTAGGCGCCTCTACATCTTCCCAACTTGGCATCCTCCAACTACCATCTTTTTGCTGTTAAGGAATAGATGAGAGGCCAACAGTACGAGACGGTAGAGGATGTTCACAAAGCAATGCATCAGTGTCTTCGTACAGCTGGAACAGATTTTCAAAATTTGCAATGGCAAAATCTGATGTGTTCCATTCACATGACTTTCTCTACATCTCTGTAACAAATTATTGTTAAAAAGCTTATGCTTCTATTTACTTCAAGCTAATTGAGAAAAAAATAGCAGAAATAGTCATAGGTTAAAGTGATAGTCAAAAGCTGGTTGCTATATGACTGAAGTTCCTTTGTTTGTACGCACAGGAGTTGACAAATTCCTGTATGAGAAAAGTATAACTTTTTTAAAGCTGAAACCAGAAACAAGGAATATCTCAAAAACGATCAACTCCAGGAAAAAATGTACATAACATAAATTGTGTGTTTTAACATGCTCTACATTTTTTGTGTGATAAGTTTTTGTCCATCTCTTGCAGTTTAACAGTTATGCAAAATTCCATAAAATTCCTCCAGAATAAAGTAGTCTTCAGAGGCTATTCTCAAAATTGAGGATATACATTTTATTTGTCAGGTAAATATCTTTAATATATGACATTTTAATCAAAATCATAAGAGCCATTTTTAAGAAAATCAAAAATTTCGAAAAAAGTTCCATGTAAAGAGTAGTTTGGGGTGGGGAGATTTTTCTCAAAATCTTCATGTCGTATCCCTGGAAGATACTAAACTTAAATACCAAGTTTGGTATTTTACTGACTTTGTTTTTGAGTTATCGTGTTGATGGACACACCCACACAAACGTTTTTCTGAAAATGCTTTTTTGGTTACAGGGGACCACCCTAAAACATATATTTGTGGTGAAATCTTGGTATCAAATTTTTGGGTGGAGTGCAATACCTTCTCTATATACTATGTATGTAGTACGTGTAGAGAAAGTAAAAATTCATACTAAGAAATGGAGAGTGTTGAAAAGTGAGAGAAAAGTCTGTAGATTACGAAATTGTACTTTGGTTTCTCTAAAAATAAATATTAAAAGGTTTAAAAATTGTTGCTCACTACTTTCAGTATGACCGTGATATTTTATACAGAGGTTGAAAAGAAGTGTGTCATGACACACATGATGTAGTAGTTGGTTCAGCTTAAAACTAACTTTGCAAGAAATAGATAAATATTGCTCAGGCTGAGGTCTGTAAGCGGATGAAGAAAAACTCAAGAAAACTGAATAAAGGAAACAAAGATGGTGCTTGACTGCATTTATTTAGGAATTAAAATGGAATGGAGTTAGATGAGACAAACAACTAGATTTGCACTTGCAAAAGGAGAAGCAGTAAATCAATAATGCAAAATATAAAATATTTTAATCAGATGGAATCGTTTAATGAGTCAAAATTTTAAACTCTTTAAAATTCTCTACTGACATGATCTTTTTGAAGACTAGTTTCAAAGAGCGTCCTCCGTCTTTTCAGCTAATTTGTGTCTGGTTCCACTAAGAGTTGTGCTGCCATTTCTCGTCTTTGTTAACTGGATGATGCCATCTATTTATTCCATATTGTGTTTGCCACTATACATATAAATGTTTCTTTGCTGATAAATAATTCTGATGTATTATATTTTTGCAATTGGAAAGCCCGCCCCTCTGAGCAGCAGGAATTTGTCTCTTTCAATGGCACGGATTTTATCATTTCTGTAACAATTTCTAGCAAATAAATGAATAAATAAATATACAGGTGTTGTCTATAAAATCAGGTTCCCAATTTATTTTCACAATTAATAACATGTTTATTAGCTTTGAATAATAAATTTTTGGACCTCTTAGACTTTTTCCTTTTTTTCAACATAATCACACTTCAGATCAATGCATTTTTGCATGCAGTGTACCATCTTTTGTATACCTGCATCATAGTACTCTCCTGCCGCGCAACTTAGGTAGCTTAAAACATTTTCTTGTGGTGTTTGTTTAAACTTCCACAGCTTCTGCAAATCTGTATGGGATTGTTGGCGCAGTGCACCAAACTCTTGTCCCAAGTGACAAGAATTCCTCGCCATCAGTTTCGTAGGCCTGAAGAAATTCACAGGCCACTTCAACATGTTTCTGTCTGTGGTCTTCCTTAGGCATTCCTGGGATCTACCTTGCACAGATCTTGGTATACCCTAATTCATGTTCTGTCAACATTTTGTGAATGCAGTTGTTGCTGACATCAGGAATTATCTCGTAGAGCTCCTGAACCATCACCCTTCAATCTTTCAACATTTGCAATTGTTTCGTCCAAAACCAATGGCCATCTAAGGACATGTGAACGTTTGTCTTTGAATTCGCTGTACCATTTGCACATGTACTGTATACTCATACACTGTTCTCCGTACACTTCACGCAGTTAGGAATGTATGTCCACACAAAAACAGAATCACAGAGCGTAATTTGCACCTGGCAGGAGTAGCGAGTGGAAGGGGGGGGGGGGAGAACCAAGTTGCCAAATCTCACGTAACAACATTCCCCATGACTGCAGGTCCTTGGGAACTTTATTTTATGGACAGCCCTCATACTGGTTATCAATATGCACACTTCCTTTTGAATGGGGATATCAACTGGAACGTTTACAAGCCCATATTTATTTATTAAATCTTAATCCAACATCAAGATCATAATCTTCTCTTTCGATAAAAACTCTCAAAAGAAATTATGTTGTTATCCCTAAGGTAATTTAATCTTTTGTATTCCTCCTGATGCAGGTCCTTGGGAACCTTATTTTATGGACATCCCTCATACCTGGTTATTAATATACACGCCATTTAATCTCATTTCCATTTTGGCACTATTCTCAGGTTATTGTGCATTAGCCTTTATTATCACTATATGCTTAGAATTTTAAGATATAAAATACCCTAAGTATGATTTGCAATGTTTTCAGAGAGAAACAAAAGCAGCTGCAGCAGGAAAAGAAAGAGAAGCGAAAGACCCAGAAGGGAGAGAGACGAAGATAGCAAGATGGTCGAGCAAATGAGTGTGTGTGTCTGTGTCATTGTGTTGATGTGTTAATTTATTACAATTGGATCTTAAATCACAAGGCTAATACGTCTGGTTTGAAATTTTGGTGCATTAATCATTGTGAGCATTAGTACAGTGATGGACACAGCTGCTGTGGGACCTCATGCTTTGGAATGTCATAATTCTGGGGCTCAGGTTGCAGTTGCAGTAAAACATGTCAAGTGACTTCAATATCTGAATAACAACTCCAAGCTTCAGAGTGACATCCGTCATCATGACAAGCAAAATACTCGCAATAAAGATCAAAGTTAACAATACATTTTTATGGGAATATTTGAAAAGAATATTAAATACAGGATACTTTTTATCAATATCAGTTTTGTTTGTGGCAGTTATAAAGGATGTTTTATCTCAAACAACACTAAATTAGAACAAAATGACATATTAGATTTAAAACTTTCCAGGTATTTTATTTTACTATCACTTCCAATATAGTTACACCAATTATTTTATATTGTAAGTGGTTTGAATTAAAGTCCTAAGTTTATATTTCACTTCAGTTGATACTAACAATGAAACAAAAAAAATAATTTCAACTTACAAATGAGAGCATTGATGCCCATAAGCTTTTGTTTACATGTTTTGATTATTGAGATAATATGAAGCTATAAATTTTTCCATAAATGATTAGGACAGTGAAAATTTTTAAATTCAAATTTCATTTAAGAGCAGTAACTCTCAAAACAAATCCTTTGAAGTAAATGCTTAAGTAAACAGTGCAAATTGGAAAATTAATTGAACATTTAATTGCCTCAATTAAATTAGGTGATTTTAATACATAAAAGGTCGCTTTGGGTGGCTCAGTTGGTTAGGCGCAGGCCTTCTGATCACAAGGTTGCAGGTTCAAACCCAACTCAGGCTGATGGTTTTTAAGTATGCTTAAAAGCAACAACCCCATATCTGTGTATATATATGGTTATTGGCAGTGTCATTAATTAAATTTTGTAGCCCTTCATGGTTACCATTCTAGAACGCATTCTTATAACGAGTGAGTCAGAAAAGAACGAAGTGGCTGCATCCTTTATGCTCGTTGTCACCTGCATGGATGAAACCATACAGAGATGCTGAAACTGGCCCCCGTCGTCCTTACATTTTGGCACGTCCATCACTTGCCGTAGTTCACCTTGAGATGCGCTGGTAATTTCCTGGCAGATATTTGGTTTTAATCTTCCAGGATGTGTGGGTTTGTCCTGTACACTTTATGCTATAAGTTATCACAGGGGTTAGGTTGGGGGACCGAGGGGGCCAAAAATCTCTTCTGATAAATCTGTCCTGAAATGCACTTTCAATTGTTCTCATCGAAAGCTTGGCTGTATGAACAGTTGCGGAGTCTTGTTGAAAAAAGGCAAAATCATGCTCTCTCTCTGTTACTTCACTAAAAAATGGGGGGGAATTGTATTCACATATGTAAGGGTGAAAACTGTTGACTGGAAAAAAATTGACCCTGTAAATCTTTCTGCTCAATGTTTCTGCAAGTCATACTTTCACTTGGCAAGCTGACTGAGTTATAAATAAATGCATGCTGTGCAGTAGAAAACATGCTCAGCAATAATACACTCTGAGGCTAAGTACAGGACAAAATAATAAATCACTTGTAATAACTGAACTACACATATCGCTTCCAGAGAAGAGTGTGACCTTGTTTACAGCAGCAGTGCAGAATCACGTGTCCACACGCCCAACGGGAAAACAGTGCGCAGCCTTTGACTCGCTCAGTATTTTGGGCAATAAGATATTTCAGGAGATCCCTCATCAACTTGTTACAACTGATATCGTAACATGATGAATTTGTATTGTTTCGTTGGTTCAGTCTGCAATTTCCTAAGTAATCAGTTAATTTAAGTGAAGTTTAGTTTCACAATATTTCATTCTTTGTCTTTTCAATTTCTATTTTATTAAGGACTGTTGAATGAAAACAAGTCAGTTACCAAAAAGTGTAACTGAACAAAATATTGCCAAAAAAATGTTCTCCATAATTGTTTATACTTTTCCCATTGGTTGATAATGATCAGTCCATTCTTGTAGAAGATTTTAGACTGTTAACAGATTCACTATTTTAGGCAATCTTACTGTACAACCTAATGCTTATAAATGCCTTTCTTTTTAAGTAATGCATCTATGAAATTTGGAAAATCCACAGTGTATAACAGGCTGTTGCAAACCAACTTGTATGGGCATAGTCAACCATAAAGCTAAGAGCAGAGCTGCATGATGAGCGTGGTAGCTGATACAGCACTGGGCAAAATAATACAACAGTATTTGTGTCGTGCCATTTCATTTCAGCTGTGATGATAGTTTGCATGTTGCACACAGACCCCTGTGACTTGTGAGTTACTCACTAGCTCATTTGGCTTGCACCCAAACTGGAATAGCCTGATGTATAAGTATCTTGATTGATGTTTGGAGGAATTTAGTGACAGTGACGGTCAAATTATATGTTTTATTAATTTGTTATTTATTAATTAATATTCAATGTAAGTGACGTAGTGCTAAAAAACCAACTCAACAAATTAATAAAACATATATAAGTACCTTGTTGAAATTTATTGTAGTTATTACACACAGTAAGCAATAGCTTTTTCACAATTTAAAATTCTAGTTAGCATAGTTTTGTAAATAAAAAAATGTTTACTGTGTAAATTCATCATTCTATTAGAAATACTCCACGTGATGCATTTTTAAAAATATTCACATAAAATTTTGTTTTACAGTAAATAAGTTTAGAAACAGAAAAAATATTACTTTTACACTTGATTTATCAAAATTGCAGCATTATCTTAACAAAGTAATTTTCATTTTCTGTAAAGCAATTTTAAAAGTCAGTACAAAAATTTTGAAACATTGCATCATAGTGAGCATTTTGAATATGGAAATATATTGGGGGAAAAGTCTTCAAACAAGGTTTAAAGTTGGAAGTGTCTGTTGATAAGCTTGCGCCTACCCCTCTATAGCTTCAGTTAATTTGTAGTTCAAATATGACAAGTGGTAAGCATACTGAACACTTAGAATTCGTATTAAAATATGTTTATTAAACATAATTTTTAAATTTTTATAACATTTTTGCAAAAATTTCACAGATGCATCACCATAAGTATATTTTGTAAGCTGTAGGTTTTACTTAAGAAATTTCTAAGTTTCCCATTGTAATACCAAATTGACTGGCATAGATTTGAAAAAAACTTAACATGCTTTGGGACATTGCATCCAGTGCTGGACTTCTTGATTTTTCTTTTTTTTTTTTTTTACCAAGGGATAGTTTGTGTAATGCTGTTGATGACTTTGCGTCTGCGAATTGTTCAGAGAGTTTTAGACATTAGTTTCATATACATTGAATGAATGCCATTGGGGTAAATATGTTAACAGGTATGAGAATATTTTTAAGATAGTAAATGTTCTAGAGTGACTTAATGGTACTGACCCATTTTCATTAGACTGCTCCAAGACTTCAAGATTTAAATGTTTGACAGAAATCTGACATTTCCTTTCCGTAACATATAGCAGGTAATCCAAAAATGTGTCAATCATCTACGCATTGTTTTGCCTGTCTGTCCCTCAGCGCTTGTCATCTGCCACTATCACAGAAAGGCGCGGATGAAACCATGCAACATTTTTTTTTTTTTTTTTAAAGGCTTTACTTACCAATGTTATTAAAGGAGATGCTGAAAGTGGTCACTGCTGTTGTCCATAAATTTTTGGTACCTCTTTAGGAAACTATCACTCGCCATAGTTCACGTTGAGAAATGCTGGCAATTTGCTGGTGGATATTTTGTTTTAATTATTCCAGGGTTTGTACACTTTATGCTTTAAGTTTCTGTGCTGAAACACACTTTCAACTGTTCTCATCATAAGATTGGCTGTATGAGCTATAGCAGAGTCTTGCTGAAAAAAGGGAGCAAAATTATACACTGTCTGTTAATTCTCAAATAAAAAAGGGGGGAATTGTATTCACGTATGTAAGGGCGTCTACTGTTGACTCGAAAAAGAATTGTGCTTATAACTCTCTACCCTCACACCATTCACCAATTTTTTCGTTACGAAGGGGTTTTTCATGAACAACATTAGGATTCTCAGAGATCCAATAACGATTATTTTGTGTACACACACATCCATGAAGATGGAACCAAGCCTCGCCCGTGTCGGCCAATTTTGCCATTGTTTACAGTATTGAGAGACCACTCACAACATGTGTTAACACATACGAATACATGCTGTGCGGCAGAAAACAAATGCTGAGCCATAATACACTTTGTGACTAAGTACAGGACACTGGTAACAACTCAACCACACGACATCACCGTCAGCTCAATACTGCACTTTCAGAGGAGGCAAAAGCAAGTCAGCACCGTGACCGTGTGTGCAGCAGCTGTATGTTGTAATGTTTCTGTGTGCACAGCAGTTCAGATGTCTTTGGGTTGCACGGTACTCTTTCCTGCCCAAGAATGGGTCAACAGCTTGACATCTTGTCAATGCATCAGTTTACCCTTCGAAATTCAAGGAACTGCTACTGTAAGCAAGGACCTATCTTTCATGCACCTGTATTGAGTATTTAAAAAGTGCATATTGCTAACAAACTGAATGCACTTATACAAGAATGGATGAAGTAATGCTATGACTAGAGAGCGAAAGATTACAAACTAAAAATGCTGATGTGTTCCATTCACATGACTTCCTCTAGCTTTTCTGCAAGTAAACCTTTCTTACAAAATTTTATTTTTTTATGTACATCATGCTAATCAAGATAAACAGTATTAGAAATTGTTTTACTACTTGCTTCTTTGTAAGTAGAAGGGCAATAAGGGAATACAGCGATAGTCAAATCCTTTAAAAGCTGGTCGTTATGTGAAACAATTGAAATTCTGTTCTCTTTTCTTGCTAGGAGTAAAGAAAAGAGGGAGCAAAGAAGATGACATGCTGTTTGAGAAAAGTTTAAGTAGCTTAACATTGAAACCAATAATACTGAATATCTCTGAATCAGTTGACGCTACAAAAACGTGTACATGGCATAAATTGTGTGTTTTAACAAGATTTAAATTTTTGTGTAGTAAGTTTTTGTCTATATCTTACAGTTAACCAGTTACACAAATTTCAGCAAAATTCATCCAGGGCATTGTTCCCAGAAAAATCAAACTATACCTTTTATTTGTGATGTAAATACCTTTAATATAAAATATTTTAATCAAAATCATTAGAACTATCTTTAATAAAAACATTTTCAAAAATTGTTCTATGTAAAGGGTAGTTTGAGGTGGGGGAAATTTTCATATCACATTCTTGGAAGATACTAAACTTGAATACCTTTTCAATCTTTTAGTTTTTGAGCTATGCTATCCACAGTCAGAAGATGATTGGAATGCATTTGAAACAGATGCAGATTAAGATTGCTTCATTCTCTAAACTATCCATAGAAAAGCTGTGACATTGTCAAAAGAAGTCAGTCATTTGTATTGTGAGATTTATCACTAGTGGATAGTTGTACAGTCACTTAACAATCTTAGTAGCCTTTAACATTAATAATGTAGACCTAAACATGAAAACACAAAAGTTGAGGCAAAAGAATAGTGTTTTCCTAAAATCCACTGTCTAGTTATGACATAGCTTCTATTATTAATATTGGATAATGGCAGGATACCCAGTTTGGAATCAAAAATGTTGATATTGCTTGAATTATGGTTCCAGGTTTATAATTAAAAATTGGCCACATTAACACCCAGTAGCTTCTGATGTTAATTTAATATCCTTAGCAGTAAATATGCTCAAAAAGAAAGAAAGAAAGTGTAATACATTGAAAACTACAGTTTCTTTCACCACTTTTAATTGATTTGCCATTCTGTGAGCGGCAACAAACTTGGCCATAATTGCAACTTAGCAAGAACAGTAAACAAGTAAGAATACCAGTGGCTGCTTGGCCATAATACATAAGAGCTACTTATTTAAATTTTAATGAAATTAAGAATGAGAATCCACGCAACAAAGCTCAAAAAATTAAACTAAAAATGAGGCAAACCTAAGACACTTAAGCTTTGATATTTTAGGTAGTTAGCTAGAATGTATTTCATAGGATGCTTGCCACATCACCAGACAGCCGACTCTAGCTAAAGATGCAGGAAATAATCTCATGAAACATGTTCTAGGTAAATACCTATAATAACAAAGTTTAAATGCCTCAAGTTCGACTGGTTTTTACTTTCTCTAGCCCATAGTGGTTAGAGAAGGTACTGTATTCCACCCAAAAACTTGATACTGGGATTTCACTGGAAATATATGTTTTGAGGTCTCCTGAGTCCGAAAAAAGCATTTTTAGAAAAAGATCCATGTGTGTGTCTGTGGACAGCATAGCTCAAAAATGTAAAGACCATTGAATACCAAACTTGGTATGTAGGTTTGGTATGTTCCAAGGATGCAACACAAAGATTTTAAAGAAAATCCCCCCACCACAAACTACCCTTTACATGGAAACATTTTCAAAAATTTTGATTTTCTGAAAAATGGCTCCGAATTTAATTAACATCCCATATATTAAAGATTTACATCCTGAATAAGATGCATATCTTGAATTTTCTGGGAATAGCCTCTGAAGATGAATTCTGCTGAAGTTTGCTAAACCATAAGAGATAGACAAAAACTTACTGCACAAAAAATGTAGATCTCATCAAAACACACAATTTATGTCCTTTAAGTTTTTGTTGTCGAGATATTCCTTGCTATTGGTTTCAATTGTAAAGTACTTATGCTTTTCTCAGGCAGGAAGTGTCCGTTTTTCTTGTGTTATATTCCTGGGAAGAAGTGATTTGCAATGACAATCGTATAACGATAGCTTTTAAAACATTTGACTATCATTTTAACATAGCGCATTCCTTTAGTTGCCTTCTGCTCATAAGAAACTAAGTAATAAGAACATTCTACTAATGTTTATCTCGATTAGCGTGGTGTAGAAAGTAACTAGTCTGTTTGAAGAGCAGCTAGAGAAAGTCATGTGAGTGTTAGTTTAGTTTTATTTAAAGGAAATTATTATTATTTATCTTTATCATTGGTAGAAAAAGGAGGATAATATTTGTAGTGCAATAATAAACTATTTTTATTGTTTTGAAAGGTGCTTTGCATTGTAGGGAATGCATTTGTTTACACCAAGACCTTTTCTTGGACTGAATTGAGTATAATGCACAAACTTTTTTAGTGTTAATTTTTTAAAATTGATTTAATGGTATTCTGTACAAAAATATGTCCAATGTATAATATTTCCTTTGAGTCAAAAAGTGCTAATCAGGACATATAGCTTTTAATTGTAGTCAACAAAATCATCTCTGTTGTGTATAACAATTACAAGCATCTAAACACAATAACAATGCCATCATCATATGTCAAAATGGAACTGAAGAAGAACAAATTAACATTTCCAAATACAGAAATGAGAATGATGAAAACCTACTAAAAATGTATTCTTTGCTTTAATATTATGAAGGATGAATATTGTTTGTAATTAATCAGAATGCTTCATTCATTGTGGGAATGAAGTAATTGAAGGCTTGTTGTGATGTCAGAATTGACTCGCATGAAGAACTGAAACTGCAATCTGAGCCCAAAGAATACTGTGTTTATGATCAACATTTTTATAATGTGTGCCAAAGATACTTTATAGTTTTGACAAATAGCTTTTAAAAGGAAATGTTTGACAAGACTCGGGTAGCAGGGTAAACGATATTACAGACTGCATTGTAAAGTTGCTCATGGGCCCCACATGCTGTGTCCATACACACTTCTGTCCCTGCTTTCTCACCTGTAGTTGGCAGGATAGGTATAGTGCCTCAAATGCAATGAAATATGGCTAATTAGAATTAGGATGAAAAGTTGTCGTGTTTTCATGCGTATGTAATTAACACTGGAATTCTTCATAAGCAATTTTCCTCCTTAGGAAATATATATTTCTTTTGGAAATTTTTTATTGACTTATCAGAATTTAAGTATTTACCCATTTTATTATTGCATAGGCATTAAAAATAACATTTAGATGAAACAGTAATGTATTATGATAGTTAAGCACATTGAGGGCATTATAATATGTGCTTTTGTTGTTTCCAAGATTGTTCATAAAGTTAAGATAATTCTAGTTGTAAGATTGAGCCAGTTAAGTATAAACGTAAACTAGCTGTCTTCCCCCACCATGTTGAGGTGAATCTTTATGTAAAATGTGCATATTAGGATTTTAAAAAATTAGCATCTAATCATTTATAAAGTAATATAAGCTGCACTT
Source organism: Hymenopus coronatus (assembly GCA_030762935.1). Classification (NCBI taxonomy): domain Eukaryota; kingdom Metazoa; phylum Arthropoda; class Insecta; order Mantodea; family Hymenopodidae; genus Hymenopus; species Hymenopus coronatus. The sequence continues at coordinate 142,440,302 of CM060886.1, read as the reverse complement.
TTTTATTTAGGCATTTTCAGAGAACCACACTTCTCCACTTCATAAAATATTATCATATTTTGAATAAGTGGTGACAAGAGTAATTAATAAATAAGAAATATATTAATAACAAGCACACATACTGTAGACAGGGGGAAGAGAATTGACAGAAGCCATGACCACACTGAATGCTCTAATTGCCTCATGAGGATGGAAAAGTTGCTCCACCTTTTCTTGTCATTATTTTTGTCTAGAATGTTTTAATGGTATGAAAGGTGCAGCTCTTTCTGTTTTATAGTGAACCAAACCAAGCATAAAATTAGATTAATTTTGGTATTATTCCACATAAAAAAATTATATGTTCAGAGTTATTTTGCGAAGAAACAAAATAGCTCTAATGTCGGAGTATGATTAATTGGTATTTGTACAAACAAACAGGTTTATGGAATAAAGATAGAAAAGTTTGAGGGCCATCCAGAAAGTGACAGGCGATTTGACATAACTAAACCATAACGTAAGTTATCAACACAAAACTTTATTTACAAAGTTATAGTACCATACTCTATTTATCAACGTAATCTCCATTCTGTCAAGGTATTTATTGTCACATGCTACCAGTTTTTCAATGCAAATGTTATACTCTTTCACTGCTAAAGATATGAGCCAAGATGTCACTGTCACTTTGAGGTCTTCATGGCTGGGAAAGCCTTTCCGTCCAAAGTGAAACACCGGTTTTTCTTAATTCTTTTATCAACATTTGCTTTCAACTCTTCCATAACAATTGATGAACTTCCACTCTGGTCTTTATTGTACACATTAATTCTTCCTTGATTACTCTAAATTATTTGCAATTTTCCTCTGAAGATTCATTCATTGCATTATCATCATACACTTGCGTTGTTTGACTATAAAATTCGATTGGCCAAACATTTTGTGCATTCAAAAAAACAAATAAGTTGTTTGGCAGTAAAATCCTATACCATAAATTTGAACACAAACTGTAAATAGCAGGATCCAGATGTCCTCTTATACTACAAGTTAGTATAATTGTCTTAATTTAAGCTTGGTTTAGAATTTTCCCTCAACTTTAGGATGAATAATACAAGGGCTTCCCCCCCCCCCCCCTGCAGATGTAGTTTCTCCATTTAAATATTTGTATGCCTTCCAAAGAAGTCGCCTCCTATTTTATTGTTATGGCAGTCCTTGAACCTAAGAGCATCTTTGTCAGGTCCTTAAGAATCATTTCACTGCTTCTCAAATGAGATGCCCTGGAGCTTTAGTGACTTATCATGATGGATGCTCCACCCAATCAAATGAAGTTGTGGTCATTCCCACTTCCTCAGTTTAGCCAATACTGAAATGAACGCTGTAACAGCATGCTGGTAAATCATTCCAAAAGTGAATTTTATCAATTTTTACTTTCTCTAGCCCCATATGTACAATGTATATTGGGATAGAGAAGTATTGTAATGCACCCAAAAATTTGATACCAGGATTTCACCGGAAATATATGTTTTGGGGTCCCCTGAGTCCGAAAAAAGCATTTTTAAAAAAAGGTCCGTGTGTGTGTGTGGACAACATAGCCCCAAAACAAAAAGACTGTTAAATACCAAATTTGGTATTTAGGTTTAGTATCTTTCAAGGATGCGACACAAAGATTTTCAGAAACATCCCCCCACCACAAACTACCTTTTACATGGAAAAAATTTCGAAAATTTTGATTTTCTTAAAAATGGCTTAACGATTTTGATTAAAATCCTGTATATTAAAGCTATTTATGTCCGAAATAAAATGATTATCTCAAATTTTTTGGGAATAGCCTCTGAAGACCTCTTTATTCTGGATGAATTTTGCCAAATTTTGCTTTACTGCTAAACCATAAGAGATAGAAAAAAACTCACTACACAAAAAATGTACATCACGACAAAACACAATTTATGTCCTTTACATTTTTGTTGTGGAGGTAACCATTTCCGAGATATTCCTTGTTATTGGTTTCAATTGTGAAGTACTTAAACTTTTCTCACACAGGAAGTGTCCGTTTTTCTTTTGTTCAACTCCTGGCCAAGCAAAGAAGTGATTTGCAATGGCAATTGCGTAACGATAGCTTTTAAACATTTGACAATCACTTTAGCATAGCACATTCCCTTATTCCCTTCTACTTATAAGCAATAAGTAATAAGAACATTCTGCTAATATTTATGTCAATTAGCATTGTGTACAAAGAAGAATAAGCTTTTGTAGGAGGTTTGTAGAGCAACTAGAGAAAGTCATGTGAGTGTAACACATCAGATTTTTTATTTATGATTGAATAGCTTTACAGATGACTGTTGATAAAGAATTGGTAAACAGCTACATAATTTGCCGATGTTGTCCATAAGGGCTCCTAGAATGAAACTAATTTTGTACACGTGTGATGTAATTAGATTGGGAGTCATCTAGAGCAGAGGTTTCACCGAGGAGTACGTCCTGTGGTAGTCTTCTTTTGAATGCCAATTGCATATGTCGGAACTGATGGGACAACTAGCTCAAAATAATCAGCATATAAAAACCAAAGTTTGTTTATTTGTTTACTCTCCAAAAGCTTTAGCTCTAATTTACAGAAGCATGTAACAACAAATATTCACAATTAATATATAAACTGTTAAATAAGTAAAATGTTTTAAAAATATGACTAATAAATTGATTAATCCACTTCTTTGGACTGACCACTCATTCCAGGTTCTCCATTCTGTGGTTTTGTAACGTTGGCTCCCTGACAAGCTTCTGACCCCCTAGGCAAGTGCGTGTAAGTCTAGGGGGGTTGTCAGTCCTAAAACATCATGGGGAGGGTGTGCTGACTATGAAAAAAAAATTGATTCAACTTATGAAAGCAACATTTTGTTTTGAATATCTGAGTTATATGTGGTGTGAAAGACATTTGGCCGAAGTTAAAATGTTATTCTAAATTAAATCTCTTTATACCATATATTGGACACTGATAAAATAAATGTTTGACATTTGTACAAGAATTTAGGCAGGAACATAATGCTTCATCTGAATTAATTATTTAAAAAAGTTCAAAGTATGATTTGAGTTTTCCTTGTCTAGTCACAAACTAAGTTAATTGGAAAGAAAGCTCATGGTGTTTAACTCTAAATCTCTCTTCAATTGTTGGAAAAAACACTGATTTTGTGAGCTGGCGATTTTACTATCATCCACAATATGTTCCATTCATTAAGCATCTGCTCCTTTAAATTATTTTCTAGAAATGTTATAAAATGTGCAAAAATCTTAAAATTTGTTTTCAAGAAATGTTAACAATTTTCACTGGTTGGTAGTCTTAACACATTGAAGCCCAGGCGTTTTGGTAGTTGAAGTGCCAAGAAACCCAGGGTTTTTATGCCTTCTTTGAGTTATTGCATCAATTAAATCTGCCGAAAAGTATTGGGACAGTCTAAAAGTATGGCATTCAAGGATTTCTCAATAAGTAAGAAAATAGCCATAACTTCCGTATTAATACTTTATTTTAAATTTACAAGTATCAAATATAATATAAATGTATAATTTTGAAGCTGCTTACAGTGAAGGCATAATCAAATTGAATTAATTGAAGTGGTACTGTTAACACACACTTCACTTACTTTTATTGAGTAGGACAATTGTTTCGCGGACCATTGCCCGCATCCTCAGCTGTTGAACCACTACTAGCAGTTCAATTAAATTTATCAAATATAAGTTTGAAAAAAAACTGCGTAAAGCTGCTTACACTCCATTTATTCAAAGTTCGAAAAACTCTCCCTCAGAATCGGAATTTCCGAGAGCTTCATTTCACAGAAATTGAGGAAAATGCGGCATTTTAACATTTAAGAGCACAAATATAACAAGCAGATGACACCACCTTCAAAGAGAAGAGCACGACTACCCGAGAGCAGCCAATATTACTAAATCTTCTAAAATTCCTAATAGTTGACTAAAGCAAGGACAGGTAGCAGCACAAATCAGACAACTAAATGATAACTGGTGTATGTTCTTTGCCACATAGCCCAAGACCGAGTTAAGGTCGTGGAATTTAATTAAAAGTGTTAGAAACACCTGCCCGAGCTATGCTCGGGCGTGGGTCTCATGAACATTTAGATGGCCCAAACTATACTCAGGCTTGAGCTCCAAAGTGTTAAGGTTTAAATAAGCTGTCCTGCACTGAAAAAACTGCCTAAGATTTCAAACATCAGCACTTTTGCTCTCTAAGGCTCCTCTAATTTTCAAGTACAGCAAAATGTTTGCACATGACACTACCCTCTAAATAACAATGAATCTAAGTGTATTGATAGTTTCCTTGTTAGTGGTATGTATTCATTAATTTTTTAACTCCTTTCCAGAAATATAAATAATTTTTACTATTCATTGCATTTGAAACACTAGCCTGTTTGTAAATTACGAATTTCCCTTGCATCTGCCTCAATGAGGGAAGCCAATAGAACTGTGGATTGTTAAATAATAGCAAGGTTTTCCTTGTGAATGTGAAACTCCCAAACTTATAACTACATGTTGTATGCCATTAAAGTTAGAAAGGATATTCTGAATAGAGAATTTTACATTAGTAAATCAATACAGAAAAGAAACACACACTCCATTCGATAGTTATGTACGTGAATGTTTCAATTGGAATATAGATTTCAGTGTATTGATATTTCTTCATTAACCCAAGATCTGTGCTTGAAAGAATAACATTTTTCTGGGTAAAGTACATGCAAACAGTTAGTGCCATATTTGTAACAATTATTATTCTGTCAGATCTGAATCTTTTATGAAGGAAAATGCTTTTATAATCAACAAAACTGCATTGAACTTGAAAATTCTGTATAATATTTTTATACATTAACAGATGATTTGTATGTATTTCACCATTTTGAATTTGTATTCCTGCTTTTGATATGAATTTTTGCTTGTAATTAATTTTAAGTGTGATCAGTTTAGAAGTAATTTAAACATGGATAAAAAAAAATTAAATAACTGTTGCTTGATAATGTGAAACAGTTTTGTGCATGGCTCTATTGTATACAACAACAAAAATTGTCAGATTTGCACAGTGAAATGAATTCCTGGAGTAGAGATTTATCAGAATATTGCTAAGTGAAGAGATTCAGATTTTTTAAAGAATATTGTATATTATGATATTTTAACTGCTGTGTACAGTATTTGTAAGAGCAATAGTTTTATATAGGAAATCATAAAAAGTTGATTTTTCTTAGAAATGTGAAGACTGAAAGGAAATGTGAACATGACGACACTTTTTCTTAAATCTCTAATAGAGCGTTCTGCTTCATTATAAGAAATTAAATTGAGGGATCCCAGTTCTTGAAACTAAAACCTAAGATATGTGCTTCTTAAAGTCAAAAAAGGTTGTGCGGCTTAAGTTGAGGCTTAAGCAAGGTATTTTCTGCCTTTCTTCCATGCTTGGCTTTGCTCTGTTTAATATTCAGCCAGTAGTGGACATAATGTGGCTGTTGTAATTCATTTTATCCTGAAGAGCTGCCAACTTTTCAGGGAAAAAAATACTGGTAGATAGAAATGACATATATAGGTTCATTAAATTATAAGGTAACCCCTCTCAGGCCTCTCTCCACTGCATGAGAAAGGGAAGTTGTGCCAGCAAAGGTGCACTGGAGTCCTTACCTTACAGGCAAACCCAAACAGGCAGTTAACAGATGTTCTCGCTCAGCAGCAGAAATCCCTGTGTAATCTACAGAAGTTTAGTGATAACATCATGCAAGAAATCACAAGGATTCCTGCTGCTAAGCTTAGATGAGTGAGCAAGAAAATTGTGCTGCCCATATGTGAGCAGAAGGTCAACATTAAGATATGTATTTTAGTGTGACTTTCCTGGCAACTCTCGGATCTCTAGCGCAGTGGAGAGGGGCTACCTTATAATTTAATGACCCTATAGATTAAGCATGTGGCGTGCAGAGGCCAGCCATTAGGCTTAGGCACAGGGCCACATGATTTAACCTGAGGTTAGGTTAATATCAAATAAAATATCAGGACATTTAACATCCCTATTCTTGCTTGTAATTGGGTCAGCAGTTTGCTGCAAATTTCTCAATCTTCTATATGCCACATCTTTTTTTTTCACTTCCGAGGACGGGTACATACGTTTTATTTGTTAATTGCAGAATTCAATAAATAGTATATCCAATATAATCCTGAAGGCATGTTGCTGGAACAAAGCATGTTACTCGCCCACCAGACAATTTTGGTGATCTCACTTAAACAGGGAAAACTAGTACCATATATTGAAGCACAAGGTTGTGAAATGTTGCAAAAGTTCCATAAATCAATGTTGCTAATATATAAAAATGTAACAAAACTAATATGTTAATAATGAGTTTAAAGTGATACACACAAGATTGTTACTTACATAGGATCTGTCCCACATGACCAGCTGCATGTAAGTAACATTTTTGATGAAGCCTTGTGACAAATAACTCGTATTGCAGTATTACTAAGGTAACTATGGTAAAAGTTGAGGGAAATAAGACCCCTCAGCTATGTCATGATCATTTGGGTTTGTGTTAGCTACCTTTCCGTCATTCTAGAGACTGCTCGACTCCTCTACTTACAAAAAAATCTCTCGACTACACTTTGCAGCTTAGGGCACTGAACCCTCAACTATGCTATGCACCTTGGGGACCTAAATTACCCATGTTGGTGTACACCATATCTGCACTATGTTTGGCTTGCCGATGTTGGCAGCACAAGGACACCAGAGGCAATATCCCATATCTCAGGTGGGACGCATGTGATGGTAGTGTAGAAACAAACAAAAGAGCAAATACAATGGTTGTTTCTTTGGTTTTGGCAACTATTTATTTTCTGGACACATACCATACATACTGCATACAATCTGTTCCCAGCGATGTGGTAACTGTGCCTAATTTCTAGATGGTACATAGAGGCCGATCAACTGCACTGAATTTCTTCCCATGCAGTGGTTCCTTCATCCTAGTTGCAGGGACTTATGGAGGGGGTAGATCACCTCTCAACCCCAGCGATGGAACATCTGCTACACGTGCCCTAGCAGTGTCCTTGGGTTCTTGCTCGCCGAAACAAACAATAGTACTCTGCCTTAGGGGAACGACATGCTTTAAGATAACACCATCCCAGTCATAGGCTAGGATTGGTAAAAGTCTGCAGAACTGTTGTTTTTTGTGATGATGTTGCCATTCGGACAATTGACACTTACACTTTGATTCATAACATTTTGCCCAGGTCTCATCAATGATGCTATGTCTTAAGAAGGACTCTCCTTCCCTCTTATAGTGTTCCAAGTGTGTATGAGGAGAGTACAAGCAAATGCAGCCAGCAATGGCAGTTGGACCCGTGAGATTGAAAATGAAAGCATAGGCTTTCGAAACTAGTCCCTCATAATAACAATGTAAGTGACGTAGTGTTAAAAAACCAACTCATCAAATTAATAAAACATATAATTTGACCGTCACTGTTACTAAATTCCTCTCAACATCAATGTGTATGAGCAGTTTCATGTCGCAGAAATTTCCTCATCTCCGATAACTCATGTGGAACCCATTCTGAAGCAATTTTTTGCATCCTAGGGTAGATGTTAAGGATTGAGTGCAAAGTCGAAAGTGTGCAGTTCCGCTAAAGCAGACATTGTCTGCACATCATTCTCGCTAACTGGAAGATGACCAGATCTAGACAAATGTGATGCATTTTTGCGTCCTCCTTTAAAGGCTTGCCACTTCGGTACGGCAATGCTCTACACCACAAGCTTCTCGCAATGTTGTACATTTCTACCTCTGGCACATTCAATTTTCAAGCAGATTACCTGCTCCTGCTTTGAAAACATTGCACTATGTAATACTGCAATGTCTAGATGACCTTTGATTCATTATTGCGTGAGAAGGGATGGGGGAAGGCAAGTCCATATGCCCAGATGGAGTGGAGGCACCTAAATTACATGTGCAGTAAATAATTGCATTCCTAGTGTTATTTGGATTTCATAATATTGTTGTCAAAACTAAAGAAAGAACCCTTGTATATGGCATAAATGCATTAACTCATGCTATGTAAATGTTAGTTGTGTGTTTCTCCCATATTTTTTCAATAAAATTATACAAATGCCTATGTGTTATGCATATAGTAATCTCATCCATGGAAGTAATCGTGAAGAGTGGGGTTTTTAAACTTAAATTTATTTTCTTGGTTACTTTTAAGGAAACATAACATTTAGCATTACTGCTAATGTGGCAAAATGTGTCTGGGATCCCTAAGTGAATAAGCTGAATTGATGGACTTAACTCACGGTCTCAAAATACTTTCACAATGAAAGAGAAAATGTACTAGCAGCAAAAGATTTAACCCTTAATTGCATGATTCATTTTGCTATATATGCTGCTCTTCCTCTAATTCATAAATCTGTATTTATATTCCATTCAGCAGCACTAATGTAGCAAGCTCTGGTCCCAGCAGCTTCATTCAAATATGTCTGTGGTAAAGAATGGGGAGGGCCCAAGTAAAATAACCGGTGTGATGGCACGCCTAGATGCTGACAGAGTTACATTTGACTGCAGTTGCATGGATTTTGCTCTTTATTATATAAAAAAATAACACTACAGTTTTATTCAAAAATATTAATTTTATAATATAAAACAGCTCTGTAACTAGCCTAATTTTATTGCTGAAGGTTGGTGTAATACAAAATTAGAAAAAAGTCCACTAAAAATACAAAAACATTTGATTAATCATCTTTGTTGCATATGTAGAACACCATACAATTAAGGGTTAAAAATTATTTTAACTAATATAAATATAAACTTTATTCTTTAACCTCAATGTGCTATGGTTTTGATATTTTAAAATACATTTGTAAAATTATGAAGAAGCAGCAATTTGTGAAGGATGTAGTGCTGACGGAATAATAAAGACATTATCACAGATGTATATCTTGCATGCACATATTTCAGAAACTAATACTAGGTGTTTATTCATTTTGGGTCTTTCAGGACAATTAGTTTAAAACTGATGATGTCAATTGCAGAGATTGTAAAAGAGGATCCCCTAACTGCACCACCAAGAATCCAGCACTATGTACATAAATATTCAGATGCAGTTCTTAGCATTAAGAATGTGATTGCAATGAATATGAACATTTGAAAATTAGTTGAGTCAATTCAAAATCTTCTCGGGCTTCTAGCCAGGTAATAACTTGGCTTGACACCAACGTTTCGAAGAAGTGCATCTTCCTCGTCTTCAGGGTGAACTGATGGTTTGAGCTTGCGGAGACTGGTATTTATAAGAGCTGGGATGAAGCTAACATCTGATTGGTTCGCGAGATATTATGGCCTGGTAATTTAAGATGACTGAGACATGGGCACGGACTTCGTAGAAAACTATTTATAGCATTTATTCGGCTAATGTTTTGTGTTTGAGCACGCACCTGCTAGAAAATAAGTCTTGGAAGACTGCAGGTACAGGATTAGGTGTTAAGGCTCTTTATCATCGGTGTCCATGCTGAACTTAATTGTAGGCCAGAATCGCGATTTAGATTATTTGTTTCAGATGAGATGGCTAAGGCTTCTTTTACTCTCCTTTCCCAGTAGTTCGAACACTTTGCCACTATGCCACTAACTACTGGGAAAGGAGAGTAAAAGAAGCCTTAGCCATCTCATCTGAAACAAATAATCTAAATCGCGATTCTGGCCTACAATTAAGTTCAGCATGGACACCGATGATAAAGAGCCTTAACACCTAATCCTGTACCTGCAGTCTTCCAAGACTTATTTTCTAGCAGGTGCGTGCTCAAACACAAAACATTAGCCGAATAAATGCTATAAATAGTTTTCTACGAAGTCCGTGCCCATGTCTCAGTCATCTTAAATTACCAGGCCATAATATCTCGCGAACCAATCAGATGTTAGCTTCATCCCAGCTCTTATAAATACCAGTCTCCGCAAGCTCAAACCATCAGTTCACCCTGAAGACGAGGAAGATGCACTTCTTCGAAACGTTGGTGTCAAGCCAAGTTATTACCTGGCTAGAAGCCCGAGAAGATTTTGAATTAACACGTCGCCAGGAAAGCTATAGTTCTTATTTTAGTTGAGTCAATTTTATAACACTACATCACTTAATTTTTATTTCGGAATATATGTTTCAGAAGCCATGTGCTTCCATTGTCAATTCCTTTGGCCAACTGCCGGCATTGCTTGCTGTGATGGTTGTCTCTGTCCCTGGTGGTGGTTTGATGAACCTCTGAATCAGTAGGTCGCCTGGCGGGATTTCAAAATTGAAAATGTGGTTATTGTTTTTCCAAATATATATGTTTTCCTAAACTTTTAATTTTGTCTTCCTTGTGATGTTTTTGAGTATTTTTGGGCTTCTATTTATGATGTGTTTCTCTTTCCAAAAATGCCAAGCTACCACGGATTTGTCTTCTTGTTTGAGTTTAATATTTCTGTGGAAATAAATAAACAATATTAAACTCAAATATACAGATGCGCTCTTCTACAGTCCTCCCCAAAACATAACATAAATTGTGTGTTTTAATGTCCTTACATTTTTTGTGTGGTAGGTTTTTGTCCAATTCTTATGGTTTAGCAGTTATGCAAAATGCCATAAAATTCATCTAGAACAAAGTAGTCTTCAAAGGCTATTACCAGAAAATTCAAGATATACATTTTATTTGCCACTTAAATATCTTTAATATATGATATTTTAATCAAAATCCTTAAGAGCCATTTTTGAGAAAATCAAAATTTTTGAAAAAAGTTCCTTGTAAAAGATAGTTGGGGGAGTGGGGGATTTTCTTGAAAATCTTCGTGTCACATCCTTGGAAGATACCAAACTTAAATCAAGTTTGGTATTTAACGGCCTTTTACGTTTTTGAGCTATGCTGTCCACACACACACACACACACACACATGGACCTTTTTCCTAGGACACAAAACATGTATTTCCGGTGAAATCTTCGTTTGAAATTTTTGGGTGAAATACAATACCTTCTCTTTTTTTTTTTTTTTTTTTTTTTTTGGTAGTGTTTAACGCCCACTTTAACTACTTATGGCACTGCAGGCGGAGACACTAATGACACGTGAATAAAGATGGAGCACTGGTGGAATGTGATGGCGGGGGAACCCAGAGAAAACCTGCACCACAAATCTTGCATGCGGTCGCTTGGGATCGAACCCAGGCCACCTAGGTGAGATATACCTTCTCTATACACTATGCACATAGTACGTGTAGAAAAGTAAAAAGTGTAGCCATTTGCAGTATTTGTGTACATTTTTCTGAATATTCTTGTCCCCTTCTGCGTAAAGAAAGTCATTTGGTTTGATACTAGCACTCCTGGTGATTAGCTACCAAATCACCACTTTTCTAACCCTCCTTCTTTCCTTGTGATTTTAACAAATATTCATTGGCAGGAAAGTCTGAAAATAAACAAACACCTGGTATTAAGAATTTTTAAAAATGCAAAGGAGCATGTTAACAATTGTAAATCTAGTTATATTCTTAAATCCATGTTTGATTACTACCTTTTCTGATATTAATAAAGCTTATAATTTCTTAAAGGAGGCCTCATTAAAACTTTCAGCAGCCCAAGTAGAAGCATTAGTGCTGAGCAATACAAATTGGAAACAAACCATGCTGTACCTTTCTATTATGGCATTACATCAGTTTTTAAGTAAGCCAGTGATCCTTTATTCCATAACTTTTAAAAAGCTAAATTGTGCATCTGAGAATATTACCCCATCCCAACTTTTGTTCAATAACAATAATGTTCTAGAAGTCCTCTTAGGGAAACTGTGCAGGTCTAGCCTTGGGAATTGGAATTTAATCTGAGGAGCAAAAGTACTAATAAACAAAACCAGCAGTCATGCAAAGCCTTTCTAAATTAATAAACAAACGGATCCTTTGAAGTTGAATATATTAAAGACACTAACAAAAGTAGGAGCCACTTTGGTCTTGACATTAAACCCTTCAGCTTGTCTACAGTTCTGAAGAAGTTATGTCCTCCAATTGGCTGATACTGAATATGTATTTGCCTTAAAACACATTAGGAATCACACAAAGTATGTTAAATTCAGCTGTATTCATTCAACAATTTCTGGATTTAAGCCAAAAATAGGCAATTTTCACATCAAATTTTACAACCATAATATTCCCAGTATTATGAGAAATGCATGTACCAAACTTTGTAGCGTTACTTCAATTCTAAATCACACCAATTTTAGCCATTTTAAAAAATTGCAAAAAATTCAAATGTGTTTTTAACAGAAAATAATTGGTGCCTCTTATTTTCTCTAGGGCAAGAGTTTATCTTAATACTTGGATAGACTTTCAGGGGAAAAAACTTCAAGGTAAACAGTAACCTCATATACAAGTAAAACAAAGGAAGGTCAGAGATACATCAGTTGCTTAAATGGACATATTTCACTTGAAATGCAATTTCTTGTAAATGCACTTTTTTTGGAATTAGAAAGGTTTTTCTAGAAAATGATGCAGGATATAACACCAAAGTTTTATTATATTTTAAAAATAATATTGTGTATGAAACTGTATTAGTTTGAGGCAGAATTAAATTTGTTACAATGAACACGTGAAAAATTTGTGTAAACTCTGTAACAAAAATGCACATGACATTGATTGTTTTATTGAGATCTACATTTTTGTATACTAAGTTTTTGTCTATCTCCCATGGCTTACCATTATTCAGCAAAATTCATCCAGAATAAACATGTCTTCAGAAGCTATTCCCAGAAAATTCAGAATATACATTTTGTCAGATAAAATAGCTTTAATATATCGTATTTTAATAAAGTCATCAGAAAAACAAAATTTTCAAACATTTTTTAATGTAAAGGTTAGGCTGGGGTGAGGGGGATTTTCTTGAAAATTGTGTCGCATCCTTAGAAGACACTAAACTTAAATACCAAGTTTGGTATTTAACAGTCTTTTAATTTTTGAGTTATGCTGTTCATACTGACCTTTTTCTAAAAATGCTTCTTTTTTTTTGGACTCAGGGGACCTCAAAACATTTCTGGTGAAATCTTGTTATCAAATTTTTAAGTCAAATATAATACCTTCTCTATACGCTATGTATGTAGAGAAAGTATAAAACACAGTGTTGCAAGGGCTTCCATAATGCCCTATTAGTTCCAAAAACCAAGCTGTGTTATTCAGAGAATTTCTAGGGCAACTAACTTTGGCCATGTGTATCTTTGCCCTACATTTTCTAGCATAAACAACTTTGGCTACCATTAACCTCTCATTGTAATCACTTATGAGAACTAAATGTTACATTGTATACAATTTTATTCACATATATTCTAAATGGAAAAAAAAAAAAAAAAAAATGGACAATTTTTTAAACAAGACTAGAGAAATGTGTTAGCTGGAGCCCTTGAATTTTAATTAAATGTTGTATAAATGCTTTTAGGTTCCATCTAGGTGAATACATAAAAACTGCTTTAATGCTTTTTAAAAGTACAAATAAATCCACTTTTCAGCAGATAAATTTTTGATACATGTTACTTAACTGAGCAAACATTTAAGAAACTTCCAATTTCAGGTTTAAAAGTCATGCTTTGCAGGAAGTTGTTAATATGAATGAACCAAAATAAAGTATTTATTTTAATAAGCTTGTAAATTAAATGTTTTATGCTTTTAAGTTGGCAGACTTTTTTCTTCTTTACATATTTCATCCCCCTTCCACAAGCAATGGCAGCATTGTTTTATGAGAGGCCTGCTTTTTCATGTTCATTGTGTAGTTCTGCTAATCTACCTGTGCCACCCAATCTGTAATGGAGGAAAATGTAAAATGGTAATGGATTATTTTCATTTCCAACATTTGAGGAGTCTATTTTCAAAATCTGAAAAAAGTAATATTCAATGAAACAGAAAGACTGATTACTTACCTGATTGCTTATTAGCATTATTAATTTTACCTAAGTGGATTAAACAAATTATGTACAGACTTAAAATCTAATTTAAACCAGAGCTGAGGAAACTACCTAAATGTTTCAAACTGTGTCACTTGTACAGTGTAGCTAAGGTAGAGATTAAATATAATGTTTTTAATGTAAACGGCTGTGTTTTAGATTTATTGGATTTTAGCTATGTTCATTAAAGGTTATTGGCTTGTTTTCTGATCAGAATGTTCCTAATGAGATTCATCTACAGGAGCATTGATTAACATTGTATTTGTAAAAATATCAAATCTTATTATTGTTGTTTTCAGTGTGAATGGAAAGGTATCATACTATGTAAGAAAAGTAGGAAAGTCATGTTTTGAAACTAGACCCCTCATAGAAGTGTTGATTTGTTGAACAATTATGTATTATATACAAAAGGTACCTGTTTATAAATTAGCTATATGGAAATTATATGATGTTGACCAGCAATTAAAAGTGAAATTGATACTCTTTTTATACTAATGGAGATTCTGTAGCATGTTTGACAAATCAAAGTAAGTATGCGTGCATAACAAAAGCAATAAATTTATAATTAACAGCAATCAATCAAAAGGGGGCAGTTTAGACATATCTAGACTGAGACTTTGCATATTGTAGGATACCCAGTGTGAGGTGACAGTTTCCCCTATCACTTGCATCGCTAGGATGCAATAGGTTCAAAGATATGCATGGGGGAGAGGGAAGTAGGTGGTCTCAGGGTTTAAGATGCAGGAGGATGTACATTTGGGGTGAGATCGGGAGCTATAAATAAGTACACTAAGGGTGCGAGAAGAGAGTGCTTTTATTTTGAAATTTTGCAAATATGCACTTAGATAGGAGGTTGCATATTTGCGACCAACCTTGGTTCAGAAGATACACCTATCATCCTTGTGCACACAACAAATTTCAGATCATCTTCAAGAATTATAACATCACCTTAGCTCCGAAAAACAACTACAGCATTCAGAAACTGCTATGCCAAAAATTAAAGAATCCTGTCCCAGTAAACAAAAAACTGGGAATTTATGAAATTGAATGCTCAGACTATAATCTAGTATACATAGGAAGGACAAATAGAATTTAGGAAATCAGATTAAAAGAACAAATGAGAAACCTAAACAGAAAAATCAGCAGTTGCCCATCATTTCTGTCATCAGGACATGAAATCACACCTAAAATGAAGCTGCTAAAACCAGCCTATAAACACACACAATTAGATGTCTGGGAGATCTACATCATGAAGAAAACCGAACCATATTATGCATTTTGATTTACCGCCATACAGCAACCTTTGGAAGTTTATAGATCTAGCACCAGATTTGATACACCTCCACCCTCGTCATTGATGCCAAGGAAGTGAAATTCAGTCGAAATTAAGGGTTGAAAATGGGAACAAGTCCCATTAAGTGATATTTTGATTTACAAAACC
Organism: Hymenopus coronatus; assembly: GCA_030762935.1. Taxonomy (NCBI): domain Eukaryota; kingdom Metazoa; phylum Arthropoda; class Insecta; order Mantodea; family Hymenopodidae; genus Hymenopus; species Hymenopus coronatus. The sequence continues at coordinate 142,424,948 of CM060886.1, read as the reverse complement.
TGACTCAAATTCTTTTCATTTAATAGTGCTTTTACTAATAAATAGCATACTTTTAAGAATATATGGCTATGGAGCAAAAAGAGAGAAAACCCAAATTCTACTCCACTCACATAGTATATTTTGATACTTTTGAAGCCAACACTAAAACACTGTTGACATGGGTGTTTTAGGTAGTGTTTAATGCCCGCTTTTACAACTTGTGGCACCGCAGGCGATGACATGGGTCTGGAGAACAACTGACAGTATCACTAGCTCAATTGTAAGGGCTCTCTTTGACCTCCATGCTTTGCCAGTATTGCTTTAAGAGGACACTGCTATGTCAGCATTTCTACGTCTTGCCACTAATATCGATTGCTGAAACTGATGCAATATTGCCTCTTGCTAAATGAAATATAATTTATTCAAAGTGACCCTACATTAATAATAATGTTAGCCAGTTGCTTACCACTAATGGACATGATAGTTTGTTAAACTATGAAGCCTGGGACTTATAACATTAACATTGTAAGTCACCATTGGGTGTGTGATCATAAAATATTGGTGGTTTACCACATGCGAGTCATTTAATGCTGTGTCGGCATGTTGCCATGGTAGCTCAGTGGTTAGAGCATCCAGCTAGAGACTGGGAGATCTGTGGTTCAAATCCTGGCTATGGCATTGAATTTTTCAGTTTGACTACCTATTCAATCTAAAATTTCACAGTTTTGAAAATGTTCTGTATACAGGGTGATACAAAAATACTTTCACAAAGTTTGGGGACAGGTACCTCACATCAATACAAGGAAAAATGTTAGGTTCAAAGTGCTATTAATCAAAACATTTTAAACCAACACATTATTCTATTTTTGACCTTTTAAGCTTGTTAGGAGGTGTTCTTCACAAATACCACTTATACCAAATGTCCTCCTTTTGCATCTAGAGACGCATGCACTCGTCGAAGCATGGAATGTCAAATACTCTCAATCTGTGCCATTGATTTTGCAGGCTTCCATGACATTATTAAGAGTTTCCTCATCTGGGAGGTCTGCAGTGGTTTAAGATAAAAAGATAGAAATCCAAAGGATCGGGGGAATGTGCAGTCCATGGAACTGGTCCCCCTCTACCTTTCCATTTGTCATGCTACCAATTAGTGCACTTCGAACAATAAAACTAAAATGTGCTAGAGCATCATGCATAAACCACAAGTTTCTTATTAGCAGAGGCACATGAGTCTGAATGAAGTCGCTGTAGACAGCACTTGTAAGACGTGCTGGGGGAATGTGTTACACAAATGTTAACAAGTAGCCATGGCAACACAAGGCCAGGGTAAAATATGTCAAAGCCTTCTATGGAAGAGTGCAGAAATAAATGAAGTTATTAGGTTGGACCTGGAAACCTGTTAAAGGTGACTTTCATTAATAAATTGATAATGCGAAAACAAAACATTTTAGAGCATATGTTTATATGAAGCTATTGTTTCGTTGTCAGGAATCCATGCCCAATATTGTGAAAGTATATTTGAATCACTGTGTATTCCCATAAAGGCTTTTGGTGCATAGTTTCCTGCAAATCCTCAGTCTAGATATAATACCCCTCCAGATATGGAAATCGCTCAAGACTGGAATTTTATGTACATACTTTATTTGAACTGTTTACTGCCATCAAAGGAATTAGGTGCTGATGTAAAGGCAATCCATGTTTAAACTATTAATGTGCTGATCAGTTTAGTTTTTGTGATGAATTCTTATGGCAATTAGATTTCCTCTCTTCTGCAGTACCAGAAGATTGGGTGATTTTCTGTTTGTAGCAGTTTATGAATTGTTTTTGCTTCTGGCTGTCATTCAGAGCAGCTTGTGATTATACTCTTGTCAACCATAAACAGCATGTGCTGCTGATGGTACATAAATGATTTGTTATGGTTGTTATGCTCACCAGAAGTAAAATACATTGCAATCAAAAGCAGTTCATGTTGTTTTTCTTCCCCTTCCTGTACTTTAACATTTTATTATCCTGGAATAATGCCCTGGTTTCTTTAACAGTTGAATTTTGATCTACACCAATAGTCTGAAACTATAACCAGAATTTCCTTGTCAATATGTTTTTACTTTCTCTACACATACTATGTACATAGTGTGTAGAGAAGGTATTGTATTGCACACAAAAATTTGATACCGAGATTTCAAAATGAAATGGACGCTCTTTAACTGCTGTGGTTCTCAGCATCCTATTCCACGCTGGGTGTGAAAGGTTGCTTAATTTTGCTTAGAGGCCTCTCTATCAGACCTGAGGTTCTATTACGTGCCACAAATCTTTGCTTAGAGGCCTCTCTATCAGACCTGAGGTTCTATTACGTGCCACAAATCTTTGCTTAGAGGCCTCTCTATCAGACCTGAGGTTCTATTACGTGCCACAAATCTTTGCTTAGAGGCCTCTCTATCAGACCTGAGGTTCTATTACGTGCCGCAAATCTTTGCTTAGAGGCCTCTCTATCAGACCTGAGGTTCTATTACGTGCTGCAAATATTTGCTTAGAGGCCTCTCTATCAGGCCTGAGGTTCTATTACGTGCCGCAAATCTTTGACACAGGACCAATGACTTTACTTCAGAAGGAAGCCATGCTAAGGATTTTTACGCCTGAAAAAATCCATCATCCTCTGCCATTTTTGAACCCATGACCTTGGGTGTATTAAGTTAGCATGGTAACCGAGATTTCACAAAATGTTTTGAGACCCCCTGGTTCCAAAAATTTTTTTTAGAAAAAGGTGTGTGTGTGGACAGTATAGCTTAAAAACGAATAGGTTTGGTATCTTCCAAGGATTTGGCACGAAGATTCTCGAGAAAATCACCCACCCCAAAATACACTTTACAAAGAAAAAATATATTTAATTTTGTTTTTCTTAAAAATGGATATAACAATTTGATTAAAATACCGTATATTAAAGCTATTTAAATCACAAATAAAATGTATATCTTGAATTTTATGGGAATAGCTTCTGAAATTGTTTTCTTTCTGGATGAATTTTGCATTGTTGGTAAACCGTAAGAGACAGCCAAAAACCTACTACACAAAAGATGTAGATCTTGTTAATGTACACAATTTATGTCATATACATTTTTTCATGGAATTGACAGTTTTCGAGGTATTTCTTGTTATTGGTTTCAGTTTTTCTCATATTGGAACTTGTCAAATGCTGGCCACGCAAAGAATTGGATTTCAACCCCATAGCAGACTCATTTTTAAACATTTGACTGTTTAGCCTAGTGTATTCCCTTCTACTTATAAGGAACTAAGTAATAAGACCGTTTCTGCTAATGCTTATCTCGATTAGCATGGAGTGGAAAGAGGAATAAGCTTATTAACTATAATTTGTTAGAGAGATGTAGAGAAAGTCATGTAAATGGAACACATCAGACTTTTTTTTAATGGCAGGTGCAAATGATAGTATAATAAGGCAAAAATCATTTTTAAAAAGACAGAGACAGAGTGTGTGTATGCGAGATGAGAGAGTATGAGGAGGACGATTTCTATGATGTCATATCTTTCTTCTCACCATTTTTATTTTCTTTAACAATGTACATAGAGAAGGTATTGCATTCCACCCAAAAATTTTATGTTGAGAGATCACTGGAAGTATATTGAGGTCCCCTGAATCCAAAAAAGCATTTTTAGAAAAGGGTTCATGTGTCTGTCTGTCTGTCTGTGAACATATAATGCAAAATCGAAAAATCTGTTAAATGCCAAACTGCAAGTGCTGCATCTTCCAAGCATGTAACGCAAAGATATTCAAGAAAATCCCCCCACTCCAAACTACCCTTTACATGGAAAAATGTTTGAAAATTTTGATTTTCTCTAAGTTGACCCTAATGTTTTGACTAAAATACTGTATTACAAAAATACAGTATGTATGTCTCGATGGTCAAGTGGTCAGTGAGCCGACTTCTCACCCAGAAGTCCCGGGTTCATTCCTGGCTGGGACGGGGAATTTTTCTTTTTACAAAATTATTCCCTATTCCCCATAGCGTATGGAAGTATGTATGTGAGAGTGAATGTGTGTGTGTGTTTGAGAAAAATTGGTTTAAATCCAATGTAAAGAACCTACAGACGAGTTGTTTCTAGTACAAAGCCCCCGATGTGACCTTAGATGTTAAAGGGGTGCTATATAAATGAAACAAACTTTCTGGGAATAGCCTTGGAAATCCTCTTCATTTTGAATGATTTTTGCCCAGCTCTTAAACTGTAACTGTAAAAAAAAATTTAGATCTTGTTAAAACACATAATTTATGTCATAATTATTTTTTTCTTTCTTTGTAGCATTAACAATTTACAAAATATTCCCTGCTTTTTGTTTCATTTTTAAATATATAACCTTTTTCTCACAAAGGAGGTCCTCAGCCAATTCATATCTTATTTGTTTTACTGTTGACCATGGAAGGACAATTGAATTCAATGTCTTTTTTTTTTTAATAGTGTTTTACGCCCGCTTTTACTACCAAGGCACCGCAGGCGATGACACTGGTGATACATGGATGGAGATGGAGCACCGGTGGAATTGATGGCGGGGGAAACTGGAGAACCTGCACCACTTTGTCCACCCCAAATCTTACGTGTGGTAGCTTGGGATCGAACCCAGGCCATCTAGGTGAGAGGCGTGACTACCCAAGAGCAATCAATCTCTATATCTCTGCAACAAATTATTAAAATGAAAAGGCTAATACTTCTATTTACTTCATGATAATTGAAAAAAAATTAGCAATTACTTGCTTCCTTGTGAGTAGAAGCGAAATAAGGGAGTACCATAGGTTAAAGTGATAGTAAAAAGCTGGTTGCAATGAGAGAAGTTCCTTTTTATGGACAGGAGTTCACAAATTCCTGTATGAGAAAAGTATTGTTTTTCAAAGCTGAAACCAAAAACAAGGGATATCTAAAAAACGATCAACTCCACACAAAAAATGTATATTACATAAATTGTGTTTTAACATGCTCAACATTTTTAGTGTGGTAAGTTTTTGTCCATCTCTTACGGTATAGCAGTTATGCAAAATTCCATAAAATTGATCCAGAATAAAGTAGTCTTCAGAGGCTATTCCCAGAAAATTGTGTATATACATTTTATTTTTTGGGTGAATATCTTTAATATACGATATTTTAATCAAAATCGTTAGAGCCATTTTTAAGAAAATCAAAATTTTCGAAAAAAGTTTGATGTAAAGGGTAGTTGGGGGTGAGGGGATTTTCTTGAAAATCTTTGTGTCGCATCCTTGCAAGATACCAAACTTAAATACCAAGTTTGGTGTCCAACGGTCTTTTTTGAGCTATGTTGTCCACAGACACACAAACATGTATGCGCGCGCATGCACACACACATACATACACACACGGACCTTCTTCTGAAAATACTTTTATGGATACAGGGGACCCTAAAACGTATATTTCTGGTGAAATCTCGGTATCAAATTTTTGGGTGGAGTGCAATACATTCTCTATACACAATGTACGTAGTACATAGATTTATTTTATTTCAGTTCATATTAATTTGTTTTGTTTTAAATTACATTTTGAGTTATTAGTTTATAAGTATTATCTGTAAAATAATGATGTATAACAATAATTTGAAAGTGGGAAATAAATTATAATGTTTGCAATATACGTCCTGGTATAGGGAACAAGATGCCAGCATGTTGTATTACAGATTTTATTTTATTTTTTAGTACGTGTATAGAAAGTAATTATGCTTTTTGACTGGTGATACACAATACAGGGTGGGCCATGGGAAACTGTCGATTTTTAAAATAGAATCAATAGTATAAGATTGAAATTATCATTTTAATTTTGTAACATTGAATGCCATTTGAGGATGTGATTTAAATGGCCTCCACCAATTGTAGTCTGTGATGCAGATTCTGTATTGCTATATGTTGTGTGGTATTACAGTAATTTCCTCCGTGAGCTCTTTCTGAGGTACACTACAACTTTGAGATAGCCCCAAAGGAAGTAGTTGCATACTGACAAATCTGGAGAACATGTGAGCCATGGAATGTCTCCTTTTCTTGGAAACATTTCTTTAACCATTGTTGGCAGTATGGGCTGTAGCCCCATCTTGTTGAAACCAGATGGTGGAGTAAGGAAGTCCCCTAACATATCTATAGAGGTCACTGTTACAGCTCTATCATTCTCTTCAAAACAATAAGGACCATGATTCGAAAGCTCGCAATGCCAAACTGTTACATGTGGACAATGAAAAGGGGCATAAATAGCTGTTGTGGATTTGATTACTCCAATAGCAAAAATTTGTTTTTTCACCATACCATTTAAATGAAAATGAGCCTGAACTCTCATTAGCAGGACCATATCATCATTAAACAGGTTCACAGAAAGTAATCCGATTTTTTAACTCTTGAAGCACAACCATCTTGTAGGGATTAAAATGTAAGTCTTTGTGTAGAATTCTCCTAAAACTTGTCCGTGATAACTGTAAGGCAGGTTCTTGTTGAGCAACTTGACTCTTTAAATGTTGTCACAGTGTGTGTGGTTTCTCCTTCGCTGCAGAAGCTGTTGGTATCCATAACTTGATATGTTGTGGGACATTACGACAGTTAGTCACCATTTTTACTCTCTCTACACGTTGCATAGAGAAGGTATTGTAATGCACCCAACAATTTCACTGGGTCCCCCTGAATCCAAAAAAAGCATTTTTAGAAAAATGTCCATATTTGTGTCTGTCTGTGTATGTGGTCAGCATAGCTCAAAAACGAAAAGTTTGGTATCTTCCAAGGATGCGACACAAAGATTTTTAAAAAAACCACCCCACCCCACCACCAACCACCCTTTACATGGAAAAAATGTTGACGTTTTTTATTTTCTCAAAAATGGCTCTAATGATTTTGATTAAAATATTGTTTATTAAAGATATTTACCTCACAAATAAAATGTATATCTTGAATTTTCTGGGAATAGCCTCTGAAGACTACTTTATGCTGGATGATTTTTACAGAATTTTGCATAACTGCTGAACTGTAAGATATGGACAAAAACTTACAACAAAGAAAATGTAGATCTCATCAAAACAGACAATTTATGTTCTTTACATTTTTGTTGTGAAGGTAACCATTTCCGAAATATTCCTTGTTATTGGTTTCAGTTGTGAAGTACTTATATTTTTCTCAGACAGGAAGTGCCTGTTTTTCTTTTGTTGTGCTCCTGGTGAAACAAAGAAGCGATTGCAATGACAATCACATAGCAACAGCTTTTAAAACATTGACTATTGATTTAGTCTAGTGTATGAGTATTTGCTTATTTTCTTCCTTCTTATAAGGAAGTAAGCAATAAGAACATTCTGCTAATGATTACCTCAATTAGCAAGGTGCAGAAACAAGAATAATCTTATGCAAGAAGTTTGTAGACATGTGAGTGTGAGAAAGAGTTTTAAAAAAAAGTTTCCACCACAAAAGCTTTCCATTGCACCATTTTTACAACAATGGCAAGCATTGGTCTTGCGCATTAATTTATTTGTCATATTTACCAACTTATTCAAACTTGAAAATCGTCAGGTTCCTATGTCTACCCTGTAAGACAATAGATTTGCTTTGGCATTGTTGCAGCTGTCACAGGCAGGTAATACTGTGAAGATGTATATTTGTTGTGCAAAGCATTGACTTTGACTTACCACACTTGGAAATTCCTTTTCAGAGATCGGAAACAGCCTTGGTGGGGTTTAGGTGCCACTGCCAAGAGCTGCCCCCAGTTTATTGCAATGCTATCCTGACTGGCTTCCAGTCATACCCCAGGTTCAAGCCTTTATTTTCTAGAGCAACAATAAGGAATATGTGCTATTTCTTTCCTATGAAGGCTTCTAATGGATTTTCGTGCTTTTGGACTTTGGGAAACAGGTTTACACTTATTATAAGTGCTTATGGAAAGCTTATAAAGAGGAGTGGAAAAGATCCTCTAACCTGGTTGATCATATTGAACGATGAATGAAATTGGTGAAATGATGCTCAAATGACATTGCGGGTTCATGGAACTCAACATTTGCCTTCTCAGGATAAGGGGAAATCCCCCTCCCCCCAAAAAAACTTTAGAGTAACTCACACCAAGTGAGATTTGAACTTGCAACCTTTTGAATGTGATTGACATTATTGTTCTCCATAAAAGCCTTCTGCAATGGAAATTAAGATGCAAAGTTAGGGCACATCCATATGAGCAGAATAAGTAGTGCGCTGGGAAACCAAAGATTGGAAACAACATTTGTGGACCGCCTGGGTAGTGTGGTGGTAGCGTGTCTGCCTCACATTCATCAGATCGTGAGTTACCCAGATAAGGACCCCGAGATCATTTGAGCATCATTGTCCAGTATGACCAACCAGGTTAAAGGTCGTTAAAAAGAGTGTTTAGGAATTCAGGTACATAATTTTCTCCTAGTAACACATATTGTTATCTCTACATGATGAACATTACCAGAACTGGTTTTGTGATGCAGTTACTTGTAACCAGAAGGCAAACAGGAAATACACGAGATTAAGATAGTACTCAAATCATTTAAAAGCCAGCCACTATGTGATGCATGACGAGGATGAAAAAAGTGAATAACAACTTCCCTTTTGAGAAAAATCTTAAATATTGGACATTTTAAAATAACTAGGAATATCTCGGAAATGGTTGGTTACCTGTACAGAAAAAAATGCTAAGACAAATTGTGTGTTTTAATGAGATCTTCATTTTATCTCTGTTATGGTATATCTGTTATGCAAAAGCATTTCAGAATTTGGAATCTCAGGGGGCTATTAGCAAGAAATTCAAGATATACATTTTATCTGTCATATAAAATCTATAACATATGGCATTTTAATCAAAATTGTTATGAGCCATTTTGGAGAAAATCAAAAGTTTTGAAAATTTTTCCATGTAAAGGGTAGTTTGGGTTGGGGATACTTAACTTAAATACCAACTTTGGTATTTAAAATAAGAACTGAAGCTTTCCTGGCGACATGTTAATTCAAAATCTTCTCGGGCTTCTAGCCAGGTAAAAACTTGGCTTGACACCAACGTTTCGAAGAAGTTCACCCTGAAGACGAGGAAGATGCACTTCTTCGAAACGTTGGTGTCAAGCCAAGTTTTTACCTGGCTAGAAGCCCGAGAAGATTTTGAACCAACTTTGGTGTTTAAATGACTTCACTTTTTGCTTATGCTGTACACACATGCACACAAACCTTTTTGCTATCTCTACCAAGTAATATATAATATGTAGCATGTAGAGAAGGTATTGTATTCCCCCAAAATTTTGATACAGAAATTCCACTTGAAATACTTGTTTCGAAAACTGAATAAAAAAAAAAAATGTTTAGAAAAAGGCCCATGAGCAAGTGCAAGGCAATCGAATTGAAGATTTTGTTTAATAAATGATCTTTAGTTCTTCATTTTGTACTGCACTACACCCAAATATTCAGAAATATCATTTGTTGTACTTTATTTCTTATTAAATTATGTCAAAATTACTTTTTCACATGTAATAAATAGTATCTTGTGAGTGACACTGTCCTGATTATTACGTGTTTAGGCCACAAGCACATAATTACTGTAATTAAATTTGAGTAAAAGTAGTCTTTTTTTTTTTTGCAGGCAAAATCATCCTGAGTGTGCTTTTGAAATTTTAACACAGAGAACAAATAGATACATTCTTTTGCAAGTTGATGTTTTACAGTACCACCTCTGGCCTTCAAAATTGGGGGGGGGGGGGGCAAAAGTGCCCCTTATTGACATTTTAAAAATCTGGTAAGTCTTCAAGAAGTAGAGACAAGAATAAACTTTTCTAAGAATTGGTAGAAAAAGTTATGTGAATAGAACACGTCCAATTTTTAAAATGTGGTGGTCTCTCTCTCATTAAATTCAGGAAAGTAAACATTTTGAATATCAGTGTTTTAAGGAAATAGACGATTAGAGAAAATAAAAATACACACTGCGGTGAACATCTTCTCTTATAACATTTTGTGTGTGTGTGGGTTAGGGTGGACAGCAGAGCTCAAAAACGAAAAAAACTGTTAAATACCAAATTTGGTATTTAAGTTTGGTATCTTCCAAGGATGCGACACAAAGAGTTTCAAGAAAATTCCCTCATCCCAAACTACCCTTTACATGGAACATTTTTTCAAAATTTTGATTTTCTCAAAAATGGATGTAATGATTTTGATTAAAATACCTTTATGACAAACGAAATATACATCTTGAATATAGTGGGAATAGCCTCTGAAGGCCTCTCCATTGTGAATGACTTTTGTATAATTGGCAAAAGTAAGATATAGACAAAACTTCTACACAAAAGAGTATATCTGATTAAAATACACAATTTATGTCATATAAACTTTTTTTGTAGAGTTAACCGTTTTCGAGATATTCCAGGTTATTGGTTTCAGTTTTAGCCACTTAAACTTTTCTCTTTCTTCTTGTTTCTCGCTTGTTTATTCCTGGCAAGCAAAGAGATTGGAATTTCACATAGGACGAGACTATCACTTTAGCCTGTGCATTTTCTTATTTTCCTTCTGCTTACAAGGAAGCTAGTAATAACACTTGATTGACATGATGTAGATAACAGATTCATGTTTTGAATAAAAGGTTTGTTTGTGGCTAGAGAAAATCATGTGAATGGAACACATCAGATTTTTCTTTTTAAAATATATTTGCTACATTCATAACAACATTTTATAATAGTTTTTGTTTAATTTGGGTTCCTTTCTTTGCTTTCTCATTGCCATCCACTCGACAATGAGATGGACTCCATTGTAATACAACTTTTATTTTTGTCCTCTGGCAAACTGTGCAGGCCAAATTTGCCGAGATGGTTGCAAGAAACTTGAGTTTTAAACTTGAAGCATCACACTGGATGTAAATTAAAGCACAAATATGTTGGATTGTTGTAAGGAAATAAGAAACCAGTGTAAATTTGTCAACAGCGTATCTTTATTAATTTGATTATTAAGTTTATTAAAAAGTTATTTATACTAAACATTTTATACAGTTGGTGAAAAATTCAATCCAGGTTTGAGGCCTGCATCTTGAATTTACAAATTAGGAGACAACTGTAATGAGAGAAAAAAAAAAAAAAAAAATGAACTTTTACTTTGAATCTAACAAACTGATGATGAGTAAAAATACTTTGCATCTGTTAAGTATTGTTAGGAGAATGTGCTAAAACAGAGCTTATTATGTAGGTAGATACTGGATCTGGATCCACTACAGTTAATACATACAAAGGTTATGTCCTTGCTGCAAATGACTGTTGCATACAATATGGAAGATTCGAAAATGTTGAACATTTAAAACTCGCTCTCAGTCATTTACAACTATGGTGACGATGAACAACACTGTGCATAGCTTATTGGTCCAGGGTAAATATATAGGATTTGTATAGGCCATAACATTTGAGTATCTGTACCCCTTGTGAGAATCATCAAAATAATTTGGCAGCTTTGGCCCAGACTTTTTAAGTATCAAGCATATGTAATTATTACAGGTGGAATTTTTTTGTGGGACACTACACTTATGCACCAGGTTGGGGTCGCTAATAAATATACATTCTGCACAGAAACAAATGACTGCCACAGTGCAACATTTGTCTTGCATAAAACTTGGGTATGAAGTGAGCTTAAGGAAAGATCAGGTTTTCTGAGGCTTAACCTTTTTCCCTCAAAAAGACTGGAATATAAATTAAACATCAAATGAAGCTGCTTAAAATAGCATCTAATTTTATAATATTAAGAGCTTGCAGATGAAAAATCATCTTATAAATTCAAGTTCATTTTCCACCAGAAATAGCACCTTGCAATCAATATTTTTCTCTAGTATCCATTGATCCTTTATCTTTCATTGTGCCATGTTTGTTACTGACATGTTGCAGTCTTAATATCTTTCTTCATTCTTTCTGACGTGGATACTCACACAAATTTTTTGAAGGTTACTTTCTTTGTATTAATTTGGACAATTTGAAGCAAAGTAATAAATATGTGACTACACCGTATGAATTGGCTTGAAACTCTTATATATTTTACACACCACTTGCTGTTAACTGTTCCAATTTAACTATTCGTATTGGTTCAGGTGACCAACACAGTGAAGCACTTGCAGCTTATAGTAAACAGTATACTCAAGCTCATAAATAATTTCTCATACAAGGTCTGTTCAAAAAGTTCCGGAACATTTGTAATTTTGCGCATATGGAGTATTGGAGCAAAATGTGGTTGGCATCCACCGCACACGCCTGTGTTTGATGTATAACTGCCGAAAGTTTCATTGTTGTATATCTGTTAGTTATCGTTCAGAGCTGTATTGAATAGAATGTTGTGTTGCACAGTTTGCAAATTTGGAGGTGGCAGAGCTAGAGGAGCAACGTGTCAACATTAAATTTTGCGTGAAACTCAAGAAAATCTTTACTGAGACACACCAAATGATGCAGATGTGGGACGAGTGCTTAAGCCGTACTCTGTGTTACGAATGGCTCACGCGATTTAAAAATGGCTGGGTGCAAGTTTAGGATGCCCTTTGACATCTACCGACAATGCTCATGTCAGGAACACCAACGAAATTGTGCGTGCGAATCGAAGACTGACTGTCCGAGATGTTGCAGAAGAATGTAACATTTCAGTTGGATCCTGACACAGCATCTTGGAAAGCATCATGTTACCACCAAATTCGTCCCACCGTTCTTGAGTCAAGACCAGAAAGATGATCGCCTCGCAATCTGTGAAGAGCTTTTGAGGACGAGGTGTTCCTTAAGAGAAATCACAACTGGTGATGAGACTAAGGTTCAGTCTTCACAAAGATTCTCCAAGACCAGGTCAGGTCAAATGTCAAAGTTTTCTTTGACTTTAAAGGATTAGTTCATCATGAATTCATCCCAGAGGCACAAACTGTTAATCGAGGACTTGTTATGGAGAAAATGGCCTGAAATGTGGTGAGACAATTCCTGGCTCTTGCATCACGATAACGCACCCGCACGTTCATCCCTGTTGGTGCGTGACTATTGCACAAAAACGATATCACTGTGCTGCCTCATCCTCCGTACTCTCCAGACCTGGCCCTGTGGACTTTTTTTTTATTTCCAAAGTTGAAAACCGCGTTGGAAGGACAAAGATTTGCAATGATAGACAAGATAAAAGAAAATTTGCAAACGGCGCTTTGCGTGATCCAGAAGGAGTCTACCAAGACTGCTTTCGGAAGTGGAAATGGCTTTGGAAGCAGTGTATCAATTTGGAGGAGAGTATTTCCAAGGAGACCATGCACAATAAGTGAAAGGTAAGCATAGAACATTTTGTGGACAAAATTCCGGAACTTTTTGAACAGACCTCGTATTTCTTCTTGAACTAAGTGCTCATGGAAAGAACTACATGAAGATTGTGGTATATGAGAGTTAGAGCTGGAAATTTGATAGAAGCTGTACCCATTGCACTTTTCTCTCTCTTTTTGCATTTGCTTGAAATTTAAAGTCAGATTATAAATGAATGACGCTCAAATTTGCCTGGAAGTCCTCAGAGCTTAAAATTAATAATATTCATCTTCTCAGAATAAGGGAAAACTCCAGAAAAAAACCTTGCCTGAGATGGAATGTGAATTAGACACAGCATCCATGCACTAGGAGACAAGATGTTTTCTTTCTCATTCAAAAGAGTGGAATTTTTAGCAATAATGTTACATTGCATACATCACCTTTTAGAAATCCCATTATTTTCTTTACTAATCGAAATGAAACAGCTTTAGAAATTATGAGTAGCAGCTACCTTACGCTTCATTCCTAATTCTTTAACCACTGTTTAGTAGAATATACCTGCGTGAAAGTTTGGTGCAGGATGTAAACACCACATGATGATTGACTGGTTGCAATTCTCAGGTTGTTTTATGGATATTTCATCATGTATTAAAGAATTGGGGAAGGCCCAATGGTCTACCTGAACATGGCAAATCACTCATATCAATGTGGCCAGGCCATCTTTGGAACAATAGAACTGTTTTCATTCTGTGCTTTCTCCGACAGCTCTCCATAGATGACAAAGAAGTTTTAAGCTGTTACAATTGACTTTAATGCTCTATTAAGCAAAGAGTATGTTTTCACTTCCATGACCCATGACAGGCCTGTTCCAGCTCTCAGACTTATCTGAGATTGAGTACACCACAAAACTTCAGAGCAGAGTTGCAGAGGGAGTCCAAGATTATACAACAATACTTGCTTGACCCACGACAGGCCTGTTCCAGCTCTCAGACTTATCTGAGATTAAGTACACCACAAAGTTTCAGAGCAGAGTTGCAGAGGGAGTCCAAGATTATACAACAATACTTGCTTGACCCATGACAGGCCTGTTCCAGCTCTCAGACTTATCTGAGATTAAGTACACCACAAAGTTTCAGAGCAGAGTTGCAGAGGGAGTCCAAGATTATACAACAATACTTGCTTCCTGCCACTTCATTCCCAATACTTTTTCAGCTCTGATGATAGCTTGCCCTTATAACTTCCTGATCTAGGGGTAACATAATCAACCTCTGGTTCATGGATTCAAACCAGGCAGAGGAAGGTGTAAAAATACTCGGAATGGCTTCCTTCAGAAGGGAGGTAAATCTGGAAAAGAGCATCTAGAAATTGCTATGCTTTTACAGGGTTATCATTCTTCATGGAGGGCCGCGCCGTGGTTAGACCATTCACCTCGATCCCAAGCGACCGCATGTGAGATTTGTGGTGGACAAAGCAGTGCAGGGGCGGGTTTTCTCCAGTTTCCCCCACCAATGCATTCCACCGGTGCTCCATCTTCATTCCATGTATCACCAGCGGTGCCATGGTAGTAAAAGTGGGTGTTAAACACTATAAAAAAATTCTTCCTGGTCCAGGGGTAACAAGCTAGCCTCTGGTTCCCAGGGTCGAGCTTCAAACCAGGCAGAGGACAATGGATGTTTTGGGCATAAAAATACAAAATGAAATAGTGTTTCAACCCCAATATAGAATGGGACCTAATTTAAACAGCATCCATAAATAAAACTAGCGTTTTATTTTTCACTTAGTTGCATTTGTTGGATGGTGAAAGAAATGTTCAAATGGGCTTAGGATTCACAGACCGAGAGTTACCCAGCATCTGAGATAAAGTGAAAATGCCAGAAATACCTTATTGAAAACCTTGGTATGAGCTCAAGACCTCAGGAATATGAGACAGAAATAAGGAGATGGGCCACTCTATTTTCTTTAGTTCACAATTTGCACAAATCTGCAAACTTTAGGGTATACTTAAATGGCAATCTAATAGCTGAGAATTCCTCAAATTTAAGGTATTTTATTCTTAGGAAGAAAAATTCCAGGTTGTAAATTTCTTAATGTCATCTGCAGTCATTTTAACTTGTAATGCAGGAGCATAAAATAAGGTATAACTCTTTAACATTTGAAAATTGGACATAAATGCTTTAAATCTCTTCATGTGAGTTAGTATAATAAACTTTTTACTCTCCATCAACTGAAAAAGTTGAGACTTCACAAAACTGGTTTCAGAAGTGCCAGTTCAGAATTAATTGAAATTTGTGCCAATGCCAGAAGGCATTATTTGTTAACTATCAAATCCTGACAAGCAAGAATCATAATAAAACAGTTTGTTTAGTAATTTATCCATTCATTTGGCACTTCTTACAACTAACACATCATAGTTATATAAATTTATTCTCTGTAGAGAATTCATTTCCTGAGGTTTTTTAGCCTAGGAGTGGATTGATTTTTATGGCCTCTCTATGTTTATTGGTAGTTTTAAGGGCACAAAAACTTTGGAAAATTAGACCAGACTCAAAATATTCAGTGCTAAGCTGGGAGTTGATGCTCTATCACTTGATCTACATGGTCCCTAGAAAGTGACCAGTTCTGGACAACAATGGGCAAATGGATATTCCACAAGTTACAGTTGGAATGCCTCTGACTCTACCTGGTTTCACTCATAACCTTCAACGGTTCCCTTGCCTGAGAGCCCCAAAAGCAGGATGGAAACAAAGTTACTTGTGTACACCCCATAAGGTGATGGTGGGGGTAGCAGTTACTAGTGCCTGTATCATAACCCTACCGAGTCCAACCCAATCTGAACAGCTACCATTCAGGAGAGGCCCAGCATAATTCTAGTAACAGCAGAGTGCTAGGTGTCCAAGTGCTTGCACCAAAGCAGCTGAAGAGGTTGGAACAACCAAACCTACAACCTATCGAATGCAAGTCACACACATTATTGCAGTGACATATTGCCCTGATTAGCTTTTTGAAATTCTTTCACAATTCATGCACTCTGGCTGACATACTTAAACGCCAATTTTGCTTTTGAATTGTTAGCTCTTAAATATAGCTTGCAATGCTGCAAGTACGATACTTGAAGGTATGGTGGAATACATGTATCAAATGGGCGTGGTTTCAGTAGCTAAGTATCAACATGGTAGGCTCCAGCTCCATGATTCATATGTCTGGTCTATTTTAACCTTCATATGGTCATTATGGCAGATTAAACAATTTCTAAATTTGTTTCAAAGATTCATGCTTTCATACTCTAGTTTTTGAGCATTAATCCTAAAAGACATGAACAATATCAACTATACTAAAACACCAATGTATTCATAAATGGATTGTTTTATTACTTTTTTCTGTAATAAATAAAAAACTCCCTAATGCTATTCTCTTAAGTTTATGTTTACACACATTAGGTACCTATATAAAATCGATCACATTTCAATCTAGTTTATTTGAATTTTCTGGGTTTTGAACAGGATTTGTAAGAGAATGCTAAGCCTCAGTGTTCAACTTGATGTTTCCTTTGGCGGTTAACCATTGTCACAAAGATTTTAAGGGTCTTTGCTGCTCTGTATTGCACAAGGCCAAACTGAAGTCTTTTTCCATGGTATAAGGATAAAAACATTACACTGTTACATACATATTATGATATTTTGGTCTCACGAAAGACTCATTAGATTTAACACTAATGGAGATTAAAACTGAGTCACACAAATAAACAAAAAAACAAAACTGAAAGTGTGTACCACAGAGGGCTAGTCTTGTTTATCACAATTAATGAATAGGTCACACTTTTGGTTTTATAACACAGTCTATTATTATTATAACAGTGGTTTAATGCATTACGACTGCTGGAGCATCTGAGTAAAACTACAACAACACACGCTGCTGCAGCTTCTGAAAAGTCCCCAGATCACAGTTAAGTCTTATAACTAGTTTACGCTGCATTAAAACGCATGTTATAATAATACTAGTTACGGTAAGATGTTTGGCAGCGCTCACATCAGTCTCAACATAGATGTAATTTGGCCAGACTAGGTCCCGGTCTTCCCTCACAAGATTGGAGGTAGGAAGGTTCCGGAATCATCTAGGTTAGGATCCAGCATGGGTACCAGTTCTCCTATGGCGGCATTAACGCGGCTACCATTCGCACTCGTCATGCCGTTCAACTTAGATTTAGAAGTCCCGTTTGTGGTTGCACTGTCACCTTGATCTGATTGGTGAGATTCAGTCCCTGTAAGGAGTTTGGAGCTGCATTTCTTGCCGCGGTAGAGTCGATACAATGAATACTGTTGTTGCGTGAGGGCAGATGGTTCTGCTTCCCGCCGCTGTTGTTGCTGCTGCTGGGGTTGGGGTGCTTGTTGCTGACTGCTGGAAACTTCTGAGGGAGATCTTCTCAGCTCTTGTTGGAGTGATGATGATGATGACTGCAACCATTCATGCCGAAGAGCTTCTTCAGGAGTCATGCGCTTCTTGGCGTCCCATCTAAAACACAAATTATAAAATTAAGATAGTGGACACATAGTGGGAAAAATATAATTTCACCAGATTCAAAATCATACCAACTTTGGAAAGGAAGAAATTGGCAATACCCTCAATATATCTCTTAGAGTTGCTCACCTATGTCTATAAAAATTGTGACTTAATGGAAAAACAAAACCAATATCCTACAACACCAGGAAAGAATCCAGCATAAGTCCCCTACTACAGCACTGTCTCGATTATCCGGGGTAATGTGGAGAAGAAGAAGCATGAATAACTGAGAAACCCATAATTTAATGCTTTTAAGGTACACATACGTATATAAATAAGAAATTATGTTTAATAGCTTTTTTCAGCATATATTCTTTGTCCAAAAGTTTATTCTATTTCTGTACATAGGTATTGTTTTTCTTTAGGAAACAGCAATAAAGGGCCTAGCATGTGCCATTTCCCTTAAAAACAAAAGAATTTGATTCAGTTTTTGTAATACAAACATTACTTACAGGAACACTTGTTACCATTTCCAACTAAATCTTGCTTCGTTGGTATCGACAATGAGGGTGGTGGTGTCTAGATTTAGTCGGAATGAAGGGTTGAAAATGGGTACAAGTGTTCCAGTAAGTAATTTCTAAGTAATGTTTGTATTACAAAAACTGACTCAAATTCTTCTGTTTTTAATTTAATCACATCACTGTCACAAACTTCTTTGCATATTTGCAACATTTCAATTTAAGCTATTTCCATTGTTTAAACAACCACTGTGTGACAACAGATTATCATTTTCAATGTTATATGCCTGCCTGTTCTGTGTAAATTAGAAACAAATTCAGTTTTTCTGATGCTAATCAGCATGTAAGTGTCAACGAAGCAAGTTAAAAGAAATTTATAAAAGACATGGTGGAGAAATGAAAAAAAAGTGTGTTGACATTAAAACCAAATCATTTTTGGGGGCGGGTGATGATGCACGGATAATCTGCACACGAATATTTGGGAGTATACTTTACATGGGTATAAAAGTTTATAACAAACTGCCACAAAAATCGGAGATATAAAAACCCTAAGTTTCTTCACAAAAAGAATTAAAGAAATATTATTAAATAAAATATATTACTCTATAAAAGAATTTATGGATGACAACGTGGAATCACTAGGCTAGTATACACATATTATTACCATAAATTGACAAATCAAATTTTGAATATATTTTTGATGATAGACCAGTTTACAAGCTTAGGCATGCAATAAATTATTAAACACAGTGGGTGTGGCATGGCAAATCCTGGGGGAAGTGGTAAAGACTCCCAAGGTGGTCATGTATACAGCAGGTTCTATGCAATTTATTAGCATTCTCATTGGAAAAAGATTTCTCTCCAAGATTAAAATAAAAGTAGAGGATTTCCTTTCCTGGTGGTTGGACTTATTGGTCAAACAGAAAGAGAGGTTGTGTTGCACATTGCAGCAGACATGCTTGTATTTAACATTCTTCCCAGTGTGTTATATTAAGTGTGTTGTCCAAATATAAAAATCTTCAATTATCATTGCAGTGCACTATCATCACCTATCTCACAAAAAGCAATTCATTTGAGGTAGATAAAACTGTTTACAATGATGTATTGTTAGGAATATTGTCTAAATAGATAATGTTTCTGGTACATTTGCATTCTCCCCTCTATTATGTGTACTTCCATGTATTCTCAAAATACCCATATGTTTAAACACTGTTGTCATGGCTTCCTTTAATGTAGATGATATGTTAAATTCCAAAACTAAGTTCTGTAAAAAGGGAATTGGCCTGCATTTAGATAAACATAGTGTTTGCTAAATAAACGTACTTCAAGATTTTAAGGTTAATTTAATGTTGAGGAATTGCATGTGACTATGCTTTATCTTTCAAATAAATATATGCAGAACATCCATACTTGAAGGTTAACTAAACATTTCAGAAATGAATGAGGTTATGTTTTAATAGTTATTTTGGGTTCTTGGTTAACTACCAATTGCAACTCTGTGGCACAACCTTGTATTGTTAAATAAATTGAACATAATGCAGAATAGCTTGAGGTTATGCAGCAAATGAATTAGCTATATGGAGGGTTCTGTAATGAAATACATGGGCAGCCATATGTTTATAAATCATTGATTTCCGCCTTATTCACCTGTTACACAAGCTACTTAAATGCACAGTGGAACTCATATAATTTGAATGTCTATAATTCAAACATTTTTCTTGGTCCCTTGAATTTTGTATTAAAGCAAAAATCATGTATAATTTGAATTTCATTTTCCTTAATTCAAAGTTTTTGCTCAGAAATGTCAGTCGAAAACTAATCTAAACACAGAAATTGCAAAAGAATATGGGATACCACCAAACACTTTATCAATTTATCTGAAGAATAAGAAGAACGTTTTTAACAGAGTCTAGGGTGAAAATGGCATTTGTTTTTAATAACTGGAGTTCTTTTACCTGTATTGCTAAAATGTTAATTTTAGATGCAACTTTTATAATTCAAATTGTTGGATATTTAGAATTTTTTTGTTGTCCCTTCAGCTTCAAATTATCCAAGTTCCACTACACCACCAACTTCATACTTGTAAACGATATGTTGCTATATAGGTTGCCTGTCAGCTTTGGATGTAACATTACCCAACCATTAATACTTCCCCTAGTTTACTATATGCAAGAAGTAGAGAAAGTAATAAAGGGAAGTATCGCTTTCTTTGGATAAAGTGAAAACCCTTGCTTGTTCTTAATTCCCTAGAAAACCTTATAAAGAAATGTTACTACCATAAGTTTTCCACAAATTCAAGTTTTCTGCCCTCCTGTAATACATTGCAGTTGTGTTTTAAAGAATAAAATGATCCAAATAAATTTGTTTTGTTTAAAGTAAATGGCCACAATATGCAACTCTTACTCAATATGCTGCGTTTAAGCATTTGAATATTTTCCCTTTAAAGTCAGCTTACAAAGCTAATTAAGAAGCTCTAAGCATACTCACTCCAAACACCTTGATATGAAGTCTACGAACAATGTGTCATTACATCTGATCGCAGTTGCAAGGTCCTTGGACCCAGGCTTCCTCTTACGACCTTTGCTGTTGGTAATGCACCTTGGATTTCCTTTGGAATCTGTGGATAAAGGATGTTAGTTAGAGAGACTTTCTGCCACGTATACAAATTACAAACACTTAATATGAGCAGCAATCCAAGTGGAAACAGTTGCCTTTTGAGAAGCCCATTTGGAAAAAGACTACACTTACATAAAAACAAATTGATTGATTAAATGTTGATGCCTTATAAGTTATATGAAGTGATGTCATCACACGGTATATCCATTGGCAAGCCACTAGTGAATCTAGACTGATGCTGGAGTGTATCTCATATATTAAGCTCCAAGGAAATGAATACTTTGTAACGGTTTTGCAATCAAAAGATCTATTGCATCTGCTGAATTTCTTGTTGTTTATTTGCATTGTTATGGTAACTGCTAACAATGTTACTTATGTAATTTATCCCAAGTCTTAAGATTCTCTGTTGTGTAAGGTGATATCCAAAAATAGAAAGGTTCAAAACTCTCATTCACAGCAACTCTTTGCATAATTACAGGCGTACCACTGCCGATTTACAATATCTAACTGAATTTATTCATAATGGTTGACTAAATTACACTTTTTCCATAAAAAGGGCACCTCGGCCTAGACACCTATTTTACACCAACTGCCTTAATACTATAGGGTTGTTAAATTATAAGGTAACCCTGTCATGGCCACTCACTGTGCAACAAATACGAGAGTTGCTGGGAAAGTGGTACCCACAAATTGCACTAAAATACATATCTTAAGATAAATTAAGGAAATGTGCACCTTCTGCTCACATATGGGCAGCACAATTTTCTTGCTCACTCATCTAAGCTTAGCAGCAGGAATCCTTGTGATTTCTTGCATGATGTTGTCACTAAACTTCTGTAGATTACACAGGGATTTCTGCTGCTGAGTGAGAACATCTGTAACTTGTTATACTGCCTGTTTGGGAGCAGAAGATCAATGTTTAGGTGTTTCAAAAAGAGAAAGTTGTAGGAAACATTTTAAAAAATTGAATGTATTAACTTTACCTTGCATTTACATAAAGGAAACCTTAATATATGTTAAATCCAATCTCAATGATCTCATTAAAAATTCTGAGATCCATTCTCATAACACACAATAAAAATAAATTGTACATTCCTACTCATAAAAAACTATTTGAAAAGTCATTTAAATATAATATCTTAAAACTCTATAATAATTTACCATCTAGTCTGAGGCATATAGTCTGTTAAAAAGTTCAAAGCTGACAAATAAGTTCTTGCTTTCTAACCAATGTTACTCAGTTGAGGAATTTAATCAATATGGTGTACCTACAAGTAAGTTGCTGAAAGTAACACAATATTTCAAATCCAAATAGATGCGCTTCATTTTTCAGTATACTTAATGTCAAAATGATGTTTTTAATCAGTTAATACATGTTTTAAATTGTTTAATTAAGTAGTTCATTACGAATATATTATGTGTTATGTTTATCTTTTGCTTTTGCTTTATAAACACTCTTTTTTTGCATAAATGTTATGATGAATCTAGGTCTGCAATGTATTCTTATGAAATATGCAAATATTTTCCATTCACATTATTAATGTGGCTGCATTTATTGTATCCATGTGTGTGAGTGTGTGTATATATTAATTCTGTTTTAAACTAGTCTCCAATAACATGTATATGTTTCAAAGGATGAATAAATAAAAAAAAGTTTAAAAAGGTAAGGACTCCAGCACCACTTTCCCGGCGACTCTTGCATGACGGAGAGAGGTTACCCTATAGTTCTTCCTGACAGGAATAAAGATGAACTGACACTTACCAAAGAAAAGTCTCCGTCGTGTGGCGTTCATAGTCACTTCCTCTGGTGGGGTACCAAGTACTTCCATTACACACGCTAGCTGTTCCACCTCGTTCTCTCCAGGGAAGAGAGGGTATCCAGTGTAAAGCTCAGCTAAGATACAACCTAAACACACAAGTAAACTCAAATTGCACCATATGCCACAAGAGCTTGGTTTCAGTCAAATGTGAGTTTATCATTCATATACAGTATTTTTACTTTCTCTATATGTACTATGTACATAGTGTATAGAGAAATTGTTGTATTGCATCCAAAAATTTGATACCTAGATTTCACCGAAAATACATGTTTTGGGACTCTGAATCCAAAAAAAAGCATTTTTAGAAAAAGGTCCATGTGTGTGTGTCTGAGGACAGCATAACTCAAAAATGAAAGGACTGTTAAATACCAAACTTGTATATAAGTTTGCTATCCTCCAAGGATACGACACAAAGATTTTCAAGAAAATCCCTTCACCCCCAGCTACCCTTTACATGGAAAAATTTGATTTTCTCAAAAATGGCCGTAAACTTCTTTAAGGTCAGATGGCAGCCCTGAAAGGCTCCTACAGGCAATTCATCCCATTCTTCAATGGTCCTATAAACATCATCAGTTCTGTACATCTACTCTTAATTTTATACAAATGATCGTTTCGTCCATAGTGTGCCAGGTTTTCTAACCTCTTTCTAACACCCCCCCCCCTCCCATGTATCTAAACCAGCATAAGCTTTAAATAATGTGACTAAGCTGTTTGTTACGCCTAACTTTTAGCAGCTCCCATTTATTCTCTTCGCTTTTCATAAGTTTAAAATTAACAATGAAATAAATAAAGTAACTGTTCACCAGTTGAACTTGAAATTATTCTGTATATGCACATAGATATTAACATCATGACAATGTGGGATTGAAACTTACCTAAACTCCACATGTCAATAGCTGTCCCATAGGGTAGGCCAAGAATGACCTCCGGTGATCGGTAAAACCGAGACTGAATATATGTGTACATTCTTTGGTGAAAATAACATGAACTTCCAAAATCAATTACTTTTATGGAACTGCTACCTCGTTGTTTCAAAAGTACATTTTCCTGAAATCAAAAAATATATTATCATCATAAAGCAAACAAAGAGAATTATCATAATTACTTAATATTTGGAACCGGGGAACTGTGAAGTTTTAGATTCAAATAGATCTATTTGTTAAAACATCAGTATTGTGGTGTATATTTGAATTAGAAATCATTCTGAGTTGGAATGAATATGTAGTTGTGATGAGGCAAATCTGCCTTGAAACATACTCATGCAAAATTACAGACAAATTTGCCTTTAAAACAAATCAAAACTTTACCAAATAAACTGCAAAGATGTACATAGGAAAGACAGCCTTTTTAACTTGTATAATACAATATCTTTTTATTGCCATTTGGCTTTTGCTATTTTAACCCTCTCCATTTTTCAGCCTAGTTTTATGAATTTCTTTCTTGTT
This sequence comes from Hymenopus coronatus, assembly GCA_030762935.1. Lineage (NCBI taxonomy): Eukaryota > Metazoa > Arthropoda > Insecta > Mantodea > Hymenopodidae > Hymenopus > Hymenopus coronatus. The sequence continues at coordinate 142,400,821 of CM060886.1, read as the reverse complement.
TTAGAAAGAGCTAGTTTTATTTTCCCTGGCTTTTATCTCTTTTTAGCTCCAGTTTGGCTGTTGTCACGATTTGTTTTAGGAGGGCGCTTATGACCCACCTTTAAAGCCAATTTATCATCATCGGAAGGACAAAAAGGAATCTAAAGTAAGACTTGTGACTACTGCCATCAGATGACCTCTTCAAGTACACCAGAGAGCAGCAACTACTTCCCTAAGCTTCAGTCAAGATTACATTCAGGCAACATGGGGCCAAAAAGTTTTTCGAAAAATGTCCAAGTTTTATAAGTGAAACCTTGAATGTCTAAATAATGACCCAAAGAACTCGAGAAATTTGCCTTTGTTCATCACTTGAGGTCATAAATTAAGATATACGAACACAATCAGCATATGAGAAAAATATTCATATCATAAAAGAACCAAGACAATATAATGAATTTTGATTTGCCACCATACAGTGCCCTCTGGAAGTACATAAAAAGAATTGGAAAGATAGAGTCAAACTGAAAAATTTATAGCCAGGATTAGACCCACGGATTTCCTGATCTCTAACCATAGGGTATATAATTTCAAAATAATTTGATCCTTGTTTCTAAGTATTGCTTAGTTATAGAGATATATAGATTTGATCACATTCTTTGCAATCTACTCCATAAATCCTGGATTTTTATGAGCTGGCATTTTTTTTCTTTTTGGTTTGCTTTTAAGAAGAATTTTATGTTGAATTTATTTTTAGAGATGAGTACTATATTGCTGTCATTGAAAATCTTCTGACCTTTTGAGCACCATATGTTTGAGGGTATTAACTTTTAACGAGGCTTAAGGAACACTTGAGAAACATCAAATCCAGGGAAAAAGAAAAATCAGCACTTGCAGCATATTTTTAGATACAAGGACGCAAAATTGTCAACACAGCATCGCTTGTTAGGCAGGCACAAAAACCCACTGATATAAATATATTGGGGAGAAAATATTTCTTTGGAAATTTCATCCAAGATTGATAAAGTTCAAAATCCCAGTTGCAATCAGCTGACAATAAGGAAGTGATTCCATGAGGTATTTAATTTAATGAAATTGTATATTTGCAACTGCTTCCAAACTATAATAGTTATTATTTTCCGATTCAAAAATTATATATGGCATACTTTAAATTTTATTTAAAAATTAAGTTACCATGTCTTCTTTTTATAAAGATGATATATGCTAAATTCCAAAATTAAGTTCTGAAAAATGGAGGTCATCTTGCATTTGAGGTCGTTTCGGTATGTTTTATTAGCATTGGAGAAATATATTTTTGTCATCACATAAAATATAAAATGTACTTACAGGTTTGAGATCACAGTGAATTATGTTCTCCTTGTGCAGAAGTTTGAGACACTGCACTAAGGAATGGGCGAAGCGTCGTATCAAGCTCAGGCTGAAGCCCTGATAGTTGTTCTTCTTGATCAGCTCATACAGGTTCAGACTGCAACACAATCCTCACTTACAACCTCTTCTACTTTTACACATTTATCAGATGAATATCATGATTGAAAAGCAAAACTTACCTCATCAGTTCGAAGCTGATGCACAGATGGTTCCTAAAGTAGAAATACTCAAGCATGTGGATAATGTTGTGACTGCTATCCTTGTCTTTTTTCCGCAGATGATCCAAAATGCGAACCTCAATTAAGGCCTGATGATGGAATCGCTTCTTGTTTCTGTAAAAAAAATTATGATTTTGCTGAATCATTTTATGTAAATAAAATATTTAAGCAAAATATAATTTGCAACAAATATTCTCTTGAATATTTCATTAAAATGTTATTGCATTAATTCATTAAAATGAATTCTATGGCAACTAATAAAATTCACATTTAAAAAAAGTTATATACTATTTAGAATTTTTTTTATTATACTGGGTGTTCATTTTTATCCATCATTTCCCTGTACTAGAGCAAGTGACAATAGTTGACTGGCAGCCTACATGAATCCATGGCACCCCTTATCTACAAAAAGCTGATATGGTTTGTGAAAGAAGTAAATGACAGCACCTTGCACATGGCTGCTTTGCTAAACTAATGTAACCAGGCTTCCTGCACTCCCTTCACATTGCAGCAATGAATAACATTCAAAGATTGCTCTGTTCTTTTTTGACAAGCTGACACACTTAATTTCTGTGGCTGATGTTTTGTTCTGGTGTCAAGATACAAGCATCACATAAATATAATTCATATTGCTGCATAGATACAGTGCCTCCTCCAAATTATTGCTAGAGGAACAGTATTCAAGTCACCTCACCAGCAATCACAACACATTAAGTAGGATCTCATGACGCTAGAGCGATAGCATTGAACTCGCCTCATCAAGTCATCAGTCTGAATCACAAAGTAAGACCTCCTGCTGCTAGAGAGACAGCACATAAGTTGCTTTATCATCAGTGACATATCTTCTTGTTTGGGAAATCATAGATAAAACTTAATACCTAGTATATTTACAGTATAGTTGAGCAGCTCAAGTATTTTATAAGCCAAAGAACTCTATACTAATAATGTTTTGAGAACAATTCCTTGATTCACAAAATTAACAAAACATGCACTTCATTTTTCTAATAGAAAATTCTTAATATCCAACATAGTGTGGAATTATTTTATGTCCCAGTAATAGTACAATATGATATGAATATGGGAAATACATTACAGAATATAGGAACAGTGTGAAAAGATGAAACATTCTCTACTTGTGGCATTCTAAATTTAATGGCTATAAATTACCAATATAGTGACTAAGGTTCTTTAATGTGAAAGACTTTGAGCCAACTGCTTAAGAACTAATGCCCTGACTCAAAGCACATTGAAAATAATAATGTGGACAATAATAATAATAAAGTTTCAGAATTACAAGAAGAATTTTATGTCTTAGGTATGGATAATTTAAAAAATGTTCTTGGTACTCATAACTCACTTTGCTTTAGTTTCAAATATGGATTCATTCTTCTTGAAATTTTATAGCGTCCTAACAAGTGCAAACTTTTTCAAATATAGAGGTTGGTAAAGAATGTTATGCAGAAAACAGAAATTCTCTCCTACAGCCATGAATTGAATCTAAGACCTCTTCATTTAGAATGAATAAAATGTTGTTTTTCATCTGAAACCTAGCTTAATTAACATTAAGAAAATGGGTCAGATCTAATTGTCTCACTTACCTAATTATTTTGATTGCTATGTGCTGGTTTGTTTTATGATCTAATGCACGAATTACTTGACCAAAGCTGCCTTTTCCAATCACTTCTAGGATCTCATATCGATATGATATGTGATCATGGAGAACCTGCAACAAATAAATGTTTAAATGTTTTATCTATCTTACACAAACATTCTTCAAAATATATTATTAGTATTTTCTATATCATGGGAAGACACAGTTCAGCATTTATAATTCAGTCTGTTCAAGTGAGACAAACACAATCCACTTTAAAATGCAAATTTCTGAGTTGAATTACAATTACCAAACCATTTTGGGAGGGTGATGGGTTAATGTCAAAGTGTCGTGTTGTGTTCTATGATATGCTGTAACAAGCAAACTTTTAAAGCAAGTTTACCATATTTAATTTTCACTAGTTTTATGGACTCGAAACTATACTGATTTTATTATCCCAGGAATGTGCCCCATCTGTGGGGACAAGGGAGATGAAACTCACATTTTACTTCAATTAAAGCCAAAAAAGATTGGAAAGAAAGTCTAATAAATAAGAAATGGTTATGAGTAACACAGAAATTATACTTAAGAGGAATTTTGAACATCAGAAGCAAATACCCAAATTAGAGCAGTTTTTGTGAAGGTAAAGAGGAGAAATAAAATACAGAGGTATCATGAATTTTCTGGAATAGCCTCTGAAGCCCTCTTTATTCTGGATTTTGTATAACTGGTAAACCGTAAGAGATAAACAAAAACTGCAGATCTCATTAAAACACATGATTTGTCAAACAATTTTTATATTCCTTGTTATTAGTTTAAATGTTCCAATGCTGATGTGTTTCTCAAATGAGAAGCTGTCATATTTTACCTTATTGTAACTTCCATTGTCATCATCGAAGCCACCACTTTGAGCATCTCCATGGATCTTACAAGCGTCCAGACCAAGATACCAAATCTCCGGATATTCTTCAATCTCAACTCTTTCATATTCTGTCAGCCGACTTCCGTAATACTTGAGGGCCTCTGAAAAACAAAAGAAAAATTGCCATTTAATACAATTTAACACAGATTTTCTACTGAAAGGCTAATAGTCAAAGTATCTAGGACTACTCTCTATGTGGAAACAATTTCGAAAATGTTGATTTTCTCAAAAATGGCTGTAACGATTTTGATTAAAATCTCTTACATTTAAGATATTTATATCTGGGAATAGCCTCTAAAGACATCTTTATTCTGGATGCATTTTTCTGAATTTGCATGACTGGTAACCATAAGATACAGACAAAAACTTAAAAAAAAAAAAAAATGTAGATCTAATTAAAATACAATTTATGTCATATACAGAGTTGGCCATTTCAAGATATTTCTTGTTATTGATTTCAGTTTTAAAATACTTCTCTCATATCGGAACCTAGCCATGTAAAGAAACAGATTTCAATACCATAGCAACCACATTTTAAAAAATTTGACTGTTGGTTTAGCCTAGTGTATTCACTTATTTCCCTTCTACTTATAAGGAATTAAGTAATAAGACCGTTTCTGCTAATGCTTATCTTGTAAAGGATCTAAATTTTGCTATACAAGAATTGCTTTTAAAGTTGTGTTTTAAAATTAAATGAGGTCTCCACCAAACAAATTTTGTGGACACATTATCATTATTTTAAACAGGATTGTATATGTTCGTGTAAACTTAAATAACAGATGCACAACTTCTAAAGTTTCTGGAAAACATTTTTCGAAAAAGTTTGTGCATTGTTTTAAACTCTTTAGCAGAGTGTTGTCATGTATTAAAAATGGAGACTTCTTTTCTCTCGAAAGCTTCTCTGTGGCCAAAAGGCAAGATAACTCAGAGATGTACTGCCATAGAACTGAAATATCACCCAAAAGCACAATAGTTTCAAAACTTCAGGATTGAAGAAATGTTGAATAAATCATCTTGCTTTGTTTCCTCAAAAAGCCAGAGTTTTGACAACTGTTATTGGCTTTTTTCATCCACATATTTTTGTGAGTCTGCCTTCTCAATTTTGAATTTAGAGTACAGCATTGTCAGTTGGATGTCGCTAATGATATCTGTTGCGCATTGTTAAATATGAGATCCAATCAAGGTATAACATTTCAACCATTTCACTAACACAATAATACTGACTTAATTACTAAACTGGTTTATAAACAAAGTGATTTAATTAATAATTTCTTTCACTAGCATTTTTCATATTATGTTTGTAAAATAGTGTGTTTATTTAAACATCTGTGCTTGTTATTTTGTATTGGTTTTCATTCTTCTCTACAACATTTAATATACCTATTCCTTTCTCTACACGTACTATGTGCATAGTGTATTGAGAAGGTATTGCATTCCACCCAAAAATTCTATACCAAAATTTCACCAGAAATACGTGTTTTAGGGTCCCATGTATAAAAATACATTTTAGAAAAAGGTCCGTGTGTGTCTGTGAACACAATAACTCAAAAACGAGAAGTCGGTAAAATACTAAACTTGGTATTTATGTTTAATATCTTCCAGGGATACGACATGAATATTTTGAGTAAAATTCCCCCCACCCCAAACTATCCTTTACTTGGAAAAAAAAAATTATTTTTTCAGAAATAGCCCTAATGATTTCGATTAAAATACCGTATATTAAATATATTTCTATAGCAAATTCTCGGAATAGCCTTTGAAGACTTCTTTATTCTGAATGAATTTTGCGTAACTGGTACACCGTAAGAGATAAACAAAACCTTATTACACAAAAATGTAGATCACAATTTAGTTGTTTACGTTTTTGTTGTGGAGGTAACCGTTTCCGAGATATTCCTTGCTATTGGTTTCAATTGTAAAGTATTTATACTTTTCTCAGATAGGAAATGTCCGTTCTTCTTTTGTTCTACTCCTGTGACAATAGCATAATGACAGTTTTTAAAACACTTGACTATCACTTTAGCTTAGCCCATTCCTTTATTTCCCTTCTTCAGACAAGGAAGCAAGTAACTTGAACACTCTGCTAATGTTTGTCTCGATTAACATTATGTAGAAAGAAGAATAATCTTTTGTAAGAAGTTTGTTTGTAGAGCAGCTAGAGAAAGCAATGTGAGTGTAACACATGAGATATTTTGTTTAAAATAGAAATTGCACAATGTGCAACTTGTTTTAACGTTTTGCTTCTGCTGAAAAGAAAAGGCTGTGGGGTCTTCATTCCACTTTCTTGACTATGGAATTTTGAAGAGCGCACACACTACTTAGATCCGGTGCATCACGGAGCGCCTTTGTGTTCTACTACGGTTTTGTTCTTTGCGAGGAGGCCATCATAAGACAAAACAGGATCGAGATAAACATCGATTCTCCGCGATTCTTTCTCTCCAGAAAGCCCTTGGTAGTGAAAACCAGACCGTCTGGAAGTATTACTATTCATTGAATTTATTTATCTGATTGCTGATGTGTTCCATTCACATGACTTTCTCTACATCTCTGGAACAAAGTATTGATAAAAGCTTCTATTTACTTCATGCTAATAGTTAAAACATTAGCAGAAATTGTTTTATTACGTGCTCCCTTATAAGCAGAAGTGAAATAAAAGGAATGTCACAGGCTAAAGCGATACTCAAATATTTTAAAAGTTGATTGCTATGCGATTGAAGTCCTTTGTATGCCCAAGAGTTGGCAATTTCCGAATGAGAAAAGTATATTTATTTTAAAACTGAAACCAATGACAAGGAATATCTCAAAAACGGTCAACTGTACGAAAAAAATGTATATAACATAAATTGTGTGTTTTAACAAACTGCAGATTTTTGGTTAAGTAAGATCTTTGCCTATCTCTTACGGTTTAGCAGTATTGCAAAATTCATCTAGAATAAAAACGTTTTCAGAAGCTATTCCTAGAAAATTCAAGATAATACACTCTATTTGTCATGTAAAAAAACTTTAATGTACCTATGATATTGTAATCAAAGTCGTTACAGCCATTTTTGAGAAAATCAAAATTTTTTCTATGTGAGGGGATTTTATTTAAAATCCTCGAGTCGCATCCTTGGAAGATGCTGAACTTAAATACTAAGTTTGGTATTTAACGGACTTTTCGTTTTTGATCTTTGCTGCCCACAGACACACATACGGACGTTTTTCTAAAAATGTTGTTTTTTTTGTATTCAGGGGGTCCTAAAACATGTATTCCCGGTGAAATCTTGGTATTGATTTTTTTGGTGCAATACAATACCTTTTCTATATACTATGTATATGGTACATATAGAGAAAGTAATAATAGGGTATCAACCGAAAGTTGATACAAATAGGAAGTTGGATAGATGCAAGCACAATTTCAATTGTTAAATGCATTTGCTTTGTGGCACAAACAACGGTAAATATTTTGAAAAATAATTAACCCTCAGTAAAGGATTATTAAAGCGTTCACAACTAAGCATATAAAAGTTACTAGTATCATTCTAGCACCTAGAAAATGTATAGATCTAAACTTTCCACAATTACAATGCACATTTCCTGTATATAAGCTACTAAACTGACATTTTACCATATTGGTTTGATATTAAAACAAATAAAATGTATCTAAAGTTTCCTAACCGCCTGACAAACAGGATATTTTATTTTTGGGAACTGTTGTATGGTCATACATTTAAATAAATATTACATATTTGAATAAATTATAAATATTGTTAAATTCAACTTAATTTTAAAAATTATTAAATAAGATTTTAAATTATTCAATTTATATCACTGATTAAGTACTCATAACTTCATCAAAATATCCTAATACAAATTTTGAGCACCAAAAATTTCTCTTCAATTTAGCACTAAAGTTTAAAATAATAGTTTCCGACAAAGTTTAACGCAACAGTTCGTTGGCACGCTTTAATAACGATATTTTGCCTCCCAGTACTCGTTTTTCTTGCCATGCAACAATGTTTGCTAGTGTTAGTATCATCAAGTGGTTGACTTACCAGCTGGAGTGAGAGGTAAACGCCGACCATACGGATCCAGCCTGGGCTGGGAACCAGAGCCGTTCTCCAACACATTATTATTATTGTTGTTGTTGTTATTATTGACGACCGGAAAGCACGCTGAGACAGGCGTTGGAGCTGCTGTCGAGCTGGACCGCGATGAATCCTGGTGCTGATGGTAGTTGTGCAGGTTCAGCCTGGACGCCGACACCGACGCCGATTTGCCCAAGGCTGGCAGCTTCTGATTCTGCGGGGGACAAGAAAACCAAGGAATTAGGTTTCTCCTGCTGTCCAGATACGCCTTGACGGACATGTTGATCCTGACGCTCTCCGCATTCGGGTGCACTTTTGGAAACGCGGTGGCGAATAGGTTACGCCGCTCCACAGTGGTACCCATTACTCTTTGTCACTATCACCAGAAGCAAACAAAGGAGGCGCCGCCGTCACACACATAACCTCCCTACCACACATCCGCAGCGAGACTGACTGAATTAACAGTAACGGCGGCAGAAGGTCATCGCTGGCTTTACCAGCTGGTGGCGATGGTGGGAGTAGGAGAAGGGAGGGGCGGAAGGGGCATTGGACGCGAGGAGATGAGTACATTTTCTTTGTGGATCTGCTCCACTTTTGTAATTAGGACGCCTTTGTTTCCACTAAATGTGTTTCCTCAGGGGGAAAGTGTTGTGATGGCAGCATCTGTTGCGAGGTGTCCGTCCGTTACAGGTTACGTAGGCAGCGACTGGCGGTTAGCAACAGCTCCGTGGGATCAAGGTGAACGCTATCCATAACGTCTGGAAATTGTCATTGTCTTATAGTTGGGTGTTCACCTCAGCCAAACAACATTACCAATCATCCGGTTTTAATGTCCTTTTCAAATCCGGGTTAAAATTCAGAAAACACTACATATATACCCGATTTTCCTACTTAGTGCCATCTGTTTGTCTTCTCTTGTCCTGTCTCGACTGTTTCTAACAGTTTTCCGCCATTTGCTCCGGACGCAGTCATCTGTTTGTAGGACTACGTAAGCAAATGGAAGAGGCCACAATTACAATGATTTAATTGTATTCAATTGGTATTTCTAAAGAATTCGAGTGGTAAAATGAAACTCTCCCTGCGAGACAGAGTAGGAGCAGATGAGAAGAGAAATATTATTATATATGTGCGCCCTTTTTATTAAATTACTTATCAAAAAAGTTTTAAACAGCTAAGAACAGAAAACAGAAAAATAGACTGTTTCGAATAGTCGCTGTAGCTTTTAAGAGTATCCATTTGGACGAAAGATGAGCCTAACGTTCAAAAGTGTTTGGTTTTTCTTTACAAACCCGGACCGTAACGCAGCAGTGAAAAGCATTTTTACTTTCTCTACACGTATTATATGCAATAGTGTTTAGAGAAGGTGTTGTATTGCACCCAAAAATTCGATACCGAGATTTCACCGGAATACACGTTTTGGGACCCCTTGAATCCAAAAGAAGAAGTATTTTAGTAAAAGGTCCGCGCGCGTGTGGGGGGAGGGGGCAGCATAGCTCAAAAACGAAAAGTCCATTGATATTTATGTTCAGTATCTCCCAAGAATACGACACGAAAATGTTCCAAGAAAATCCTCCCACCCCCAACTACCATTTACATGAAAAAAAAATTCGAATATTTGATTTTCTTAAAACTCTAACGATTTTGATTAAAATATCGTATATTAAAGACATTTACACGACAAATAAAGTGTATATCCTGAATTTTATGGAAATAAGCTTCTCAAAACCTCTTTATTTTGGATGAATTTTGCTGGATTTTTCATAACTAGTAAACCGTAGAGATAGACAAAAACTTAATACACAAAATATGTAGAAATACACGAAGTATGTCATACATTTTTTTCGTGGAGTTGACCGTTTTTGAGATATTCCATATTATTGGTTTCAGTTTTAGAATACTTATACTTCTCAACTCCTGGCCACGCAAAGAGACGGATTGTAATCCCATAGCAACCACTTTTTAAAATACTTGACTGTCGGTTTAGCCTAGTGTATCCCTTATTTCCCTTCTACTTGTAGCGAACTAAATAATAATACCGTTTCTGCTAATGTTTTTAGAATAAGATTAACAATAATTTGTAGAGAAATGGAGCACAAATAATTTGGAAATCCTCCAGAGTAATAGCAAGAGCAACCCCTTGACTGCTTTCAGTGCAACTGTCTAGCTGGTCCTTGGGCTGAGCACTTCCATGACTAAAGTGCTTACAGGATTAGAGAGGGAATGAATCAAAAGTAACAAGAGGTATTACTCATAAGATTTGCCGGTTTTAACTGGTGTCCTCGAGTTTAGACAAGGAATGAATCGGTAAAAGAAAGATAGATTACTCATAAGGGTTTCATCTCCAAGTGGGAATTGAGGCAGCAAAGTAGATTCGAATAAAATAAAGAACCTAAAACAGTTGTTCTCAAATTCGTGTATATTAAAAGCAAAGTGTTTTAGGACCCCATCCCTCTAGGCCTACAAGTTTATTTGGTCAGAGCAACTCAGGAAAACGGATACATTTTGGCATATGTGACAGAAAATATAAAATGCACACAATGAATTCATAAGGTGCTTGAGCATACTTTGCTAATTTTTAAAAATGAATTATTGACCAAATTTAATTTCTATCACGTTGCTTTATTTATTAATACTTATTCAGAGGCCCATTGGGCAGGCAGTAATATCTCAAGGCAATCAAGAAATTAACACCTGCCCGTAACAAAAATGTATACTAAACATGTTTCTTTAACTTGAGTGGTCATATCGGGGGCTTTGAGTTGTTAAACATACTTCTATACTCTGTGGGGGGATAGGAAATGATTCAGGTTAAAGAAAAATTCCCCGCCCCAGCTGGGAATCGAATCCAGGACCCCCGGGTGAGACGTCAGCTCGCTGACCACTCGACCACGGGGGTAGTCTACTTATCATTGAAATGCGAGATTTTTTTTAAAATAAGAACGAAGTGAATGATTTTTTTTTCTCAAAAAGCAAAACTTCAATTTATGAAATAGTCAAAATTCTTGTTCTATTCTGAACAGCACTTGTTAGTGTTACGGTTAATTGGCACCTTAGTAATATAATTGTGTGTTTCAATTAGATGAATTTTGTTATAATTTCAAGATTGCAACAAAATCATTATTTAAAGTAAAAAAAAAAATCTTCTCCCGTCCATAACTGCGGCATCGCTATTCTTTTTAGACTTTGACTCGACATCCTTTAACTAGTTGGTTATATCGGATGATGAATGAAATGCTCATAGGATCTCGGGGCCTATGGAACTTCAAGTTACCCCTCTTCTCGGAATGGGGAAAACCCCGCCCGAAAAAAAGGCTTTGCAAGGTAACTCGCCCTAAGCGAGATACGAACTCGCGACCTTTGAATGTGAGGCAGACACGCCACGCCCACACTACGTATGTGGATTATTCCACAACAATTTGTTAAGATTTAGAGTTTCGTCTCACCGTTTCGTTAGAGGTTCTAGATTATATTTAACACTAAGTTTCAATATACCGCTCCAAATCCCTTTTTAGAAAATGTTTTCAACATTTAGAAATTAGCTACGCATAAAGCTGTGCAATCTCGTTTAAAAACGGAAGTTACTATGGAGGCTTGATGGCTAAGGATACCGGAAAGAAAGCGAGATCGCGCCAGGACATGACGTAAACAGGCTGCAAGTACAACAGTTTCCTAATGGCGAAGTAATTTCCCTTGATCTGGCGCCAAGTCTTCTGCCAAAGTGATTGGTTGGTCTGCGTTTGAATTTGATTTCGGTTACCTTGGCTAAGCATTTTGGACTTCGCACACGCCCTGGCGGTTAGTAGCGCCATTCCAGTCAATTAGAGGCCATAATCGCAGCAGTTAGGACATCCCAAAAACGTAAATGGCGCTATCCCAGTAACTGACTGTTGAGTAGTCACAAACATTTATTTATTATCTGGGTTAAGTTTCCTGGATGATCCAAGGACACTTCCAAATAGCAGCAGCGCTGATGATGATAGTTTGTATAAGAACTTCCTTGATAATTCGAAATCAATAAACCTAACTCTTTAGTCCCAGGAAGAACCCTAACTTCGGATGAAGCGTTCTACACGTTAAAAATTAAAATCATCGTGCATATCCAAAAAGTGCCTGTCTAAACAAACATTATTGTTGCGTAATCTGGCCCTAGTATTTCCACAGATGAGCTTAACTTAATAAACACCAAATTATATTTGATTACTTTAAAAAGGAGAAGAAATCGTTTGCCTATTTTATTTCACCAACGCTATATTTGGCTGAAACTTCAGATTTTTAAAAGAACACAACATTGATATTGTAGGTGTTTGCCTTTATATCCAAAAGGCTATATCTCAACACAGGTTCTTGTTCATTTAATGGAGTTATCATCAAACATTTCTGAAAATTTACATGCACATTCCGAAAAGTAAAAAGAGTCATGTAAAAGTTTCGTGTTGCGAAGGTTTTTCAGTTTTGGTCTTTTAAAGCAAAAATACATTATCACTACACTTTTAAAATTATTGTTTTATCTACAACTAGTAAAGAAAATTGTGTGACGATTCGTGGTCTATATTTGATAAATCACGTAAGTTTTTAAAAGAAAGATTATTTTTTAAAACTTAATTGTGTGAGCAAGCACTGGCTCGGGACAGTAAAATTCATTTTCAAATCTTAGTAAATTTAAAACTACATTATATGTTATTTTGGCATTTAAAACCCTTCACTGTTTACTTAAGATAGACTTAAGATTTTATGTGGTAGAAATAAACCTACATTTTCAAGAAAAGGCTCTAATCTCCTATCTGTAAATTGGCTAGTTTCTGCAAGTGTTTCGACTAAACAGAGAAATAAACAATTTTAAGGCGACTATTATTACATCGGCACAAGTTGTATAGTGTGGATTAACATACATTATAAATTGAAAACTTCAATAATTGAATTTGTCTGGAGCTCTTCGAAAAGTTAATTAAAATTAATAGTTTCTGAAGTATTTGGAAATTAAATTTAAAGTGATTTATATTTATCTAATCAAAGTATTAGTACATTCAGTATTTTGCTTTAGATATAACTGTTGTTTCCCGTGAAGGAGAGGAGGCACTTCTTCACTTTACCTTTACATTTGACGGTTTTCTGTCCTTGCGTCTCTAAAGAATTAGCACATCCGGATCTAAGTGACTCAAACAGGCATGCAGGATATAGCATCTTGCTTAGCGCTGTGGTGTACTTTCCAAGAACGTCATTATTTAATGAATGAACGTACAGACATCACTGATTACATGCAAAAGGAATTCCCTACAAGGTTATGCTCTGCACATTTCAATGGAGTACCTGGTCCATAGAGAATTAATTACGCAATTCTCTGGCACGCGTGTCTAAACAAGCGATGATCATCCAGACTGTTCGGTTTTTGTCATTGCTTACAGTAAGCAAAGGTTTTTGTCGCTTTGTTGCCTCTATAAAATCAAATATTAACACCGTGGTTTGTTATTATTTGCTGTTTAAATATAAAGGTGAACTTAAATATTAGGTGATTAAAACAAACGTTTAATTGAAACTAAAGCTGCGCGTTACAGTTTAAAATGCTGCTGATAATTGTAGATCACATCAAAACACAGAATAAGGTTATAAGTTTACTTACGTTTTTTGTCATTCAAAATGCATATTATTGTGAATGAGCTTAATATTAAAGCCCAAACAAATCTGCAATAAGTTTTACAATCTAAGGTAGTCTTTCTCTCCCTCATAAGCATGCTAATATTTGCTATAAAAATTTCGCAAAGGAGGTAAATAACGAGCACACTTTGCAATTTAATTATGATTAATATTCTTCGAATTTAAATTAAAACTGACCTTTCTAAAACGCGAATATTTACAAAAAATTTGAAGAAAATATTAAATAAAGTTGCTAAAATTCTCGCAAACGCTATGATTTATCCATACGTTTCTATTTTCTCTTGCAACCTAATGTGTTCTTATTTTGTTTTAAACAATATCCTGATAAATTGTTGACAAGTTTTTCAGCATTAACTCGTATTTGTTCTTCGCCTTGCTTTTTATTTTTAGGTATCTCATTAAAACCAAATATTTAGTATTACTGTTTGACATCATACATGCTATTTTTAATTTATATTCGTTTTCCTGTCCTTTGGCATTTATCGTTCTGCATAACCTTATGTTGATGTTTTTACTTTATGTTGTTAATTATTATTCCTCGTTTCGCTGGATACTCAACCTATTCTTCATAGTTTATTATATAGCAATCTATTACACAGCAGTGTTAATTAATGTACCAGCAGATACGGTTAACCTTATTGTGTTGAGGAGAAAACTTTTGAACTTAACCTAAATCTCAACACAGGCTTGTCGTTGTCATATTTTCACGCTAGAGCGGCAGACTTATTTTCTAATTACTCTATGGCTTCGTCAACTGTCAGAGCACAAGAAGCCTTGGTACATTAATTTCACTACATTGAGACCGTCCTTGGTTCTGAATCCCAGTAGGCGTCATAATTAAAAACTGCATCTGATATACAGAAACACCAAAATATTTAGGCGCGTATTATAGATATTTTTTATGTTTTAAATTAAGTCTATCTAGATCATCTAAAGCGAAAGCTGGTTAGGCGACGGCCTTCTGATCGTAAAGTCGTGGGTTCAACTCCGGTCCAGACCGATTGCTTTAAAAGCGACAAGTTCTTTCGAATTCTTAAAGCCATAATCTGTTACGTTTTGCTTTTTATACTTTCTCTACACGTACTAGGCATGTACATAGTGTATAGAGGAAGCACCTATTGAATTCCACCCAAAAATTTGATACCAAGATTTCAACGGAAATACATGTTTTAGGACCCCCTGAATCCAAAAAAAGCAGCTTCAGAAAAATGTCCGTGTGTGTGTGTGTGTGTGTGTGTGTCTGTGGACAGCATAGCTCAAAAACGAAAAGACCGAAAATACTAAGCTTGGTATTTAAGTTTGGTATCTTCCAAGGATGCGACACGAAGATTTTCAAGAAACTCACCCCCACCCCAAACTACCCTTTATATAGAACTTTTTTCGAAAATTTTGATTTTCTAAAAGATGGCTCTAACGTTTGATTAAATTATCGTATATTAAAGATATTTACCTAACAAATAAAATGTATATCTTGAATTTTCTGGGAATAGCCTCTGAAGACTACTTTATTCTGGATGAATTTTATGGAATTTTGCATAACTGCTAAACCATAAGAGATGGACAATAGCTTACTACAAAAAAAAAAAAAAAAAAAAAAAAAAAAAAAAATGTAGAGCACGTTAAAACGCACAGTTTATGTAATATACATTTTTTTCGTGGAGTTGATCGTTTTTGAGATATTGAAAAACCTAAACTTTTCTCACACAGGACTTTGTCAACTCCTGTCCATACAAACAAAGGGTCAACTCCTGTCCATACAAACAAAGGAACTTCAGTGACATAGCGACCAGCTTTTGACTATCACTTTAACCTATGACACTCTCTTATTTCGCTTCTACTTACAAGGAAGCAAGCAATAAAACTATTTCTGCTAATTTTTTCTCGATTAGCATGAAGTAAATAGAAGCATAAGCTTTTTCACAATAATTTGTTGCAGAGATGTAGAGAAAGTCATGTGAATGGAACACATCAGCTTTTTAGGTACGTAATTTATTGTTGTATATCTTAAAGGAAATTTGTACTCTTTATTGTTTTTGATTTTATTTACTCAGTAGACCGTTTTACACAGTGCATAACACAGAAAAACTTCCGTGTCCAATTCACATGGCTTTCTCTACCTGTTTTGCAAACAAACTTCGCACAAAAGATTATTTTTGTTTGTGACTCATACTAATCTAGATAACATTAGCACAAATGGTTATTATTACTAGCGTAAGTAGAATGGAAACAAGCGACAGGCAAATGTTTTCTTTCTTGATTCAGCGATCCTCAGAAAATGTGTTTCCGGTGAAATCTCGGCATAGTACGTGTAGAGAAAGTAATTAAACGTCTGAGTTATCTTTTGCAAGTGTATTAAGAATAATCAGTAAATGTAATTTTATCCACATCCTAGACTTGGAGTTTGTGTCTCATCTCAAAACAGGATCCACTGATCGCCAATCAAAGATGTCTTAATGGCATGATTTGTTTTCCTGGAACCGAGAATTACTGTACAGTTGAGTTTTGAAGTGAAAGGGAAAGGTATCATTTCATTTGAGGACTTTGCTTGGCGCCTGAATTAGAAACAGGTTTAGTGGACCGGGCCAAAGGAAAACCTGCTGCTGCTGCTGCAGTTGGAGTAATTCCAGAAACTACATTCTCAAGGACGGAGACATTACGCTAACAATCACATTGCCGTGCTTCAAACAAATGTCGAGTTGTTCACCACATTCGGTTTTTGTCAAATTCAAACGCCTCGGTAGTTTAGGGGTAGCCTTATATTCGAGAGGTCCGGAGTTCGAATTTCAGTTAAGTTGAGCGCAGGGAACCGTGGGTTCGAGTCCCGCCTTGGGCATATCTTTGTGTGTTTGTAAAATGAAAAAACCTGATGTGCTCCATACACATGACTTTCTCTACATCTCTGCAACAAATTGTTGTTAACAAGCTTAAGCTTCTATTTACTTCATGCTAATCGAGAAAAGTCTTATTACTTGCTTCCTTGTAAGTAGAAGCGAAATAAGGGAATACCATAGGTTAAAGTGATAGTCAAAAGCTGGTTGCTGTGTGACTGAAGTTCCTTTGTTTTTATGCACAGGAGTTGACAAATTCATGTATGAGAAAAGTATAAGATTTTAAAGATGAAACTAAAAACAAGAAATATGTCAAAAAAGATCAACTCCACGAAAAAATGCATATAGCATAAATTGTGTGTTTTAAGGTGCAATACATGTTTTGTGTGATAAGTTTTTATCCATCTCCTACGGTTTAGCATTTATGCAAAATTCCGTAAAATTTATCCAGAATAAAGTAGCCTTCAGAGACTATTCCCAGAAAATTCAAGATATACATTTTATTTGTCACTCAAATATCTTTAATATGCGACATTTTAATCAAAATCGTTAGATCCATTTTTTAAAAAATCAAACATTTTGAAAAAAAGTTCAATGTAAAGGGTAGTTTGAGGTGGGGGTATTTTTTTTCAAGATCTTCGTGTCGCATCCTTGGAAGATACCAAACCTAAATACCAAGTTTGATTTTTAACGGACTTTTCGTTTTTTAGCTATGCTGTCCACAGACAGACACACACGGACATTTTTCTAAAAATATTTTCTTTGTGGTTCAGGGGGTCTCAAAACATGTATATTTCCGGCGAAATCTCGGTATCGAATTTTTGGGTGGCGTGTAATACCTTCCTCACTATGCACATAGTACGTGTAGAGAAAGTAAAGAAATCTGATGTGTTCCATTCACATGACTTTCTCTACATCTCTGCAACAAATTATTGTTAAAAAGCTTGTGCTTCTATTTACTTCATGCTAATCGAGAAAAAATTAGCAGAAATAGTCTTATTACTTGCTTCCTTGTAAGTAGAAGTGAAATAAGGGAGTACCATAGGCTAAAGTGATAGTCAAAAGCTGGTTGCTATGTGACTGAAGTTCCTTTGTTTGTATGGGCAAGAATTGACAAATTCTTGTATGAGAAAAGTATAAGTCTTTAAAGGTGAAACCAAAAAACAAGGAATATCTGAAAAACCACAAACTCCACGAAAAAAATGTATATAACATAAATTATATGTTTTAACATGTTTTACATTTTTGTATGGTAAGTTTTTTTCCATCTCTTACGTTTTAGGAGTTATACAAAATTCCATAAAATTCATCCAGAATAAATTAGTCTTCAGAGGCTATTCTTAGAAAAATTAAGATGTACATTTTATTATCAGGTAAATACCTTTAACATATGTTATTTTAATAAATCGTTAGAGCCATTTTTCAAAAAATCAAACATTTCGAAACATTTTCCATATAAAGGGTAGTGGGGGGTGGGGGGATTTTCTTGAAAATCTTCGTGTCGCATCCTTGGAAGATACTGAACTTAAATACCAAATTGGTATTTAACGGACTTTTCGTTTTTGAGCTATGCTCTTCACAGATACACACACATACACACAGGGAAATTTTTCTAAAAATACTTTTTTTTTGATTCAGGGGGTGCTAAAACATGTATTTCCGGTGAAATCTCGGTATCGAATTTTTGGGTGGAATGCAATACCTTCTCTATACTCTATATACATAGTACGTGTAGAGAAAGTAAAATGATCCTGAATGAAAGTTGAATGCAACATTTAAATTTGAAAATTAATTTTAGCTAAAAAGTGTCTAAAATTAATGCCAGTACTGTACATATTTCATTAGCATTACGTGCAACCAGCCTATTGTGAATTTACTTAATACTATTGTACATTTATTTGTATTTTAACCACAACCCTTGGGATGAAATAGGATTTTATACCTATAGAAGCATAGTGGCAGATCAAAAGAAAACCGAATAGGAACAGGTGTAGTGAGTTCCCAAAACTGTTGTGCAGTATTGCATTCCTAAAAGTCACATTAGGATTCCCTGCAACCTTTAGAGGGCACACCTTCCAGGAACACTTGACTTAATAACAGCCGCTGTTTTGACAAATGCCTGCTCTCGACCTCTCGCAAGTCATAATTGCTAAAACACGGCATCTTTCCGACAATTCGCTTGCGTGGGTTTATTTAATCGAAAACTGCGATTAGGAGTGGCGAATTTTCCCGAGAAATCACGCCCTCTACTTCGCCCTGCTCAGTGGCCGATAATACCAGCTTCAAGCCTTATCTATTCTTATCTTGCTCTGTTTGTCCCTTCCAGGGATTAGGAAAATAAAATTATGTGTATACGTTTACAACACTGTTGGATAACATTCCGAAAATTATCAAATTGCGATTGATTTTCAGTTTCTCTACCAAGCAAACGTATGTAGCAGGTAGAGACGGTATTGTATGTCACCCAAATACTAATCCGGAGATTTCACTGGAAATACACGTTCTGAGCACCTCTGAGTTCAAATTAAAATAAGGTTTATAAAAAAGCCCGTGTGCGTAAACAGCATAACTAAAAGCCCGTGCGTGTGCGTAAACAGCATAACTAAAAACAATGAAAGAATAGCTTGTTTGTGGAACAGATAGAGAAAGTCATTTGAATGGAACACATCAGCTTTTGTTTTATAAACAGTGAGTTATTGTCTTATCCATGCATTTCTATTTTATTTATCCATCTATAAAATAGTCATTTGAAGAGTATTTATAAACTATTCTTGCCCCACATCCAACAGTTTGCGACTTTGGATTTCGCTTAGGGCGAGTTACCGGATAACGTTTTTCTCGGGGTTTCCTGAGAAGACGAATGTCGAATAACTTTAAGCTCCCAGGGTCCCGAAATCATTTGAGCATCATTTCACCGATTTGATTCGTTGCCCAATATGAACAACTAGATTAAAGGACGCTAAGCTACAAATATATATATTTATTTATTTCTATGTGAGATATTTATTGCAAGTAACATACAATGGACATAATCTGTGGAAGCCTACAGGTTGCTAATGATAAGAGAATGATAACAAATAATGTGAACTTTTTAGTGATTTGAAGCTGGTCATTAATGATAACTTCGGGGAACTGACGAAGACCACGGAGTTAAGATGGCCGAAAGCTTGGATTTGGTTAATATTCCGTGAAGTCACCATCAAACTATTAACAGCTAGCAGAGTTCATTAAAACGTGCCGATGGTGTTTGATAGACAAGAATTGTTGCGATGTGAAGCAGGTGGCCACGTCATTGTGTGAGGCTTGCCCCGTTGCGTGTTGATGATCCTGGGATGGCGCCCACAAACAGTTCTGCACGTGAAACTCGCGTAGCGTAGGTGGGGGGGGGGGGGACTAAACAGGTTTCACAATAGGAAAAGCTACCACCACAATTCACAGCTGCAGTGACAGGAAGACAAAATCATATTGAAACGCTACCACCACAATTCACAGCTGCAGTGACAGGAAAACAAAATCATATTGAAACGCTACCACCACAATTCACAGCTGCAGTGACAGGAAGACAAAATCATATTGAAACGCTACCACCACAATTCACAGCTGCAGTGACAGGAAGACAAAATCATATTGAAACGCTACCACCACAATTCACAGCTGCAGTGACAGGAAGACAAAATCATATTGAAACGCTACCACCACAATTCGCAGCTGCAGTGACAGGAAGACAAAATCATATTGAAACGCTACCACCACAATTCACAGCTGCAGTGACAGGAAGACAAAATCATATTGAAACGCTACCACCACAATTCGCAGCTGCACATGCAGCAGAAGACGACAGGCAACCACCTCATTTACGTGCATAAACAACAAAACATCAAAAACCCATTGTCATAAAAGAAGTAACACAAAATGGAGGTAAATAATCAAGAACTAATCTCTAAATACCTGCAAACTTTCTGCAAATATACGAGTGCCGTTCTTTTTTACAGCCTCCGATAGGCTATAAATAAAAGACAAGTTCATAGAAAACAATTATTTTATTACTAAAAGTTTTGTACACTTATGGTTACTTTTCAACATAATCACCGAAAAGATTGAGACATTTACCGTACCTGTGTACAAGCTTTGTAATACCCGCTTCAAAAAATGTTGCCGCCAATGATTTCAAATGAGCATTGACGTTGTTTTGAAGATATTTAGTTTGAAAGTGCTGCCCTCCTAGCCACGTCTTCAGTTCAGGGAAAAGGTGAAAGTCGTTGGGTGCCAGGTCAGGACTGTACGGCGGATGATCGAAAATGTCCCATTGAAATTGTTCAAGGAGCCGATGGGTTGTGCCAGCAGTGTGTGGACGAGCGTTGTCATGGATCAACACAATTCCTGAAGTCAGCATTCCTCTTCATTTGTTTTGAATGGCTCTCCGCAAACGTCGTAAAGTACGATAAATGTCTCAATCTTTTCGGTGATTATGTTGAAAAGTAACCAAAACTTTTAGTAATAAAATAATTATTTTCTATGAACTTGTCTTTTATTTATAGCTTATCGGAGATTGAATAAAAACGGCCCTCGTACATAAACCCACAGACAATTAGACTAGAAAAAAACACACCAATATTTGTGATTAATAAATTGTACATTATTTAATATATTGTAGGTGGGCCTAATTGTACTCCAAGAAAAATCCAAATATTCAGCTATTAACAATAATGAAGACATGTAATGTTACTAGGGTAATGGGGGTGTAGAAGTTTCCAATTAAAACAAAAAAACTTTATCGACAAAGGTCTCTGAAACAGCAATGGGATATTAACTTTTGTTTAGGTGCTAACTATTGAATTAAATAAATTATACTTTCATTCCACCCAAAATTAGATAGTGACATAGCAATATATGTTTTGAGGACGCCTGAATAAAAATGTGATGTGTTCCATGTACATAACTGTCTTTAGCTGTTTACAACAGATTATTCTTTTATGCTAATCAAGATGCACATTAACAGAAATGTTCATATTACTTGGTTCCTTATTAGTAGAAGGGAATACACTAGGCTAAAGCGATAGTTAACAACTGGTCGCATTTAGAAACAGTTGATATTCTATTCTCTTTGCGTGGCCAGGAGTATGAAACGAAAGATGATTTATGTTTGAGAAAAGTGCAAACAGTTTAAAATAAAAACCAATAACAAGGTACATTTCGGAAACAGTTCACTTTAGAAAAAGTGTATTTGACATACATTGTGTTTTTGAGTGAGATTGTACGTTTTTGTCTTACAGTTATGTAAGTCGTCCAGAATGAAGAGCACTTGAGTTACGTTCCCAGAAAATTCAACAAGTTCGTGTAATATACGACATTTCAATCAAAATCGTTTTAGCCAATTTTTGAGAGTCAAAATATTTGTAAAATTTTCCACGTGAAAGGTAGTTTGGGGTGAGGGGATGTTTCCAAAGATCTGTTTGTCGCATCCTTGAAAGGTACTAAAATGAAATACGAAAGCGGTGACATTTTTTACCTGCTGTAGAGGAACTAAACATATTTCTTTGCACTTTTTACTGTCAAAGGCACCACCCCCGAACTGTCTCGTGCGTGACCTACAAGTTGCGACTGAAAAAATAAGCAGTTTCGTTTTCGAAGTTTTATTTTATTACTTTCTCTATACGTATTGTGTAGAGAAGGTATTGTGCTACACCCAAAAATTCGAATACCGAGATTTCAACGGAAATACATGTTTTAAGACCCCTGAATCCAAAACAAGGATTTTTAGAAAAATGTCTGTGTGAATGTGTGGACAGCATAGCTCAAAAACGAAAAGACCGTTAAATACCAAACTTGGTATTTAAGTTTCGTATCTTCCAAGGATGCGACACGAAGATTTTCAAGAAAATCCCCCACCGCAAACTACCCTTTACATGGAACTTTTTTCGAAAATTTTGAATTTTTCAAAAATTGCTCTAACGATTTTGATTAAAATATCGTATAATAAAGATATTTACCTAACAAATAAAATTTATATCTTGAAATTTCTGGGAATAGCCTCTGAAGACTACTTTATTCTGGATGAATTTTATGGAATTTTGCATAACTGCTAAACCGTAAGAGGTGGAGAAAAATGTATTGCACAAAAACGTAGAGAACGTTAAAACACACAATTTATGTAATATACATTTTTTTCGTGGAGTTGATCGTTTTTGAGATATTCCTTGTTATTGGTTTCGGCTTTTAAAGATGTATACTTTTCTCACACAGGAATTTGCCAACTCCATACAAATAAAGGCACTTCCATCACATAGCAACCAGTTTTTAAAAGATTTGACAGTCACTTTAGCCTTATTTCCCTTCTAATTACAAGGAAGCAGGTAAAAATACCATTTCTGCTTATTTTTTCTCGATTAGCATGAAAGAAATGGAAGAATAAGCTTTCTAGCAATAGCTTGTTGCACAGATGTAGAGAAAGCCATGTGAATGGAACACATCAGATTAATCAGTTTCGTTTTCGATGTTTTATGTTTAATTTGCTCTGTAGAACAAGGAATGCAATAACAAATTTATAAATGTGTACTTAGAAACTAATTTGCAATAATAGTTATTGTAGGTCTGTGCCAATACTCATTGTTTGAAAGTGCGCCTAAATTCTCGCATCGTGACTAGTAAATCGCCTTTAGGAAATGTGTGATGCAAATCTTGTGAAGTTAACCAGGAAATGCCAACGATAGGCGCGGCCCTTGGATGCTCCAAAACCAACTAAGTCAAAAACTCTAATGTCTTCCAATCGCATTACTTTCTCTACATCTCTGCAACAAATTATTGTTAAAAAGTCTATTCTGCTAGTTCTTTCATGCTTATCGAGAAAAAATAATCAGAAATGGTATTTTTACTTGCTTCCTTGTAATTGGAAGAGAAATAAGGCTAAAGTGATGTCAAGTCTTTTAAAAGCTGGTTGTCATGTGACAGAAGTGTCTTTGTTTGTATGGCCAGGAGTTGACGAAGTCCCATATGAGAAAAGTATAAATGTTTTAAAGCTGAAACCAATAACAAAGAATATCTCAAAAACGGTTAACTCCACGAGAAAAATGTTTATAACATAAAGTATGTATTTTAACCAGTTCTACGAGTTTTGTATAGTTAGATTTTGCCTATCTCTTACGGTTTACCAGTTATGCAAAATTATGCAAAATTAATTTAGAATAAAGATGTCTTCAGAAGCTATTCCCAGAAAACTCAAGATATACATTTTGTTTGTCATGTAAATATCTTAAATATACGATACTTTAATAAAAATCGTTACAGCCATTTTTGGGGAAATCAAAATTTTCTAAAATGTTTCCATGCGAAAGATAGTTGGGGGTGAGGGGATTTTCTTGAAAAATCTTCATGTCGTGAACTTGGAAAATACCCAAATTAAATACCAAGTTTGATATTTAAAGGTGTTCTAGTTTTTGAGATATGCTGTCCACATACACACACGGACGTTTTTCTGAAAATTCTTTTTGTATTCAGGGGGACCCAAAACATGTATTTCCGGTGAAATCACGGTATGGAATTTTTGGGTGTCATACAATACCTTCTCTATTTACTATGTATATAGTACGTTTAGAGAAAGTAAAAAATTAAGTATTTTTTCAGGAGGGCAGGACAGTTGTAGAATTGGTTTGGAGCAACTAGTATAATAAAGATGAGACATTTTTCTGCATTTATATCTTAAAGAAATCAAGACTTAGCAGGATTTGAAAAGAAATGCTAGGTACTTGGCAAACCCACAGGTTTATTGCATGATAGTTAGTTAAGAAACCTTGCACTTTGTATCATTAATATGATACGTACGTTATCTGAGAAAGAGTATTAGGTTTCAATAACTGCACAACTCTCATCAACCAAACAGAAGCTGGATTTTTAGTCTTTCTTTTAAATTAATACAAATTAAGTAAAATATATTAAATATTTTATTTAAACTCAATAAAAATGCTCCATTTCACTATGTAATTTGACATGAACAGTAAAATATTTTTAGTCTTTCTTTTGAATGAATACAGTATTATGTAAAATATATTATAATATTTTATTTAAGCTAAACAAAAATGGTATTGGATTAATTGTTTTTTTACACAACCGTGTGTAGGACAGGAGTTGGATAGGTAGATTCATACTGAAAAATTCAATGCCACAGCCGGAATTTGAACACGGATCTCCCGATCTCTAACCGGTTGCTCTACCACTGAGCTACCATGGCAACATGCCGGCATAGCATTGAATTTCTCAACTAAGTCGCATGTTTCCCGGTATACCACAAGGGGATCTCAAATTATTTTTTGATTAATATTTTTTAATACCAATTGACTATAATAGTTGGCTATACTATGAATCCTGGGACTGAAAGTTCTTACAACATTATTAGTCGCCATTGGGGTTGTCATCTCAGAATAATTTGAGATCACCTTGTGGTTACCGGGAAACATGCGAGTCAGTTGAGAAATTCATGCTATGCCGGCACGTTGCCATGGTAGCTCAGTGCTAGAGCAGCCGGCTAGAGATCGGGAGATCCGTGGTTCAAATCCCGGCTGTGGCATTGAATTGTTCAGTCTGGCTCTGCCTATTAAACAAAAATGCTTCATTTCACTTTGTGTTGTGGAGTTGAGCAAGGAAATATGTGGTGCACCAATGTCGGTAGGGTTGGTGCTCCATGCAACTCTGCCCGGAAAGTTAACCAGCTGCAGTTGTTATTGGTAGAGAAATGACTGCCTTCTACATCTATTTCCCAAACATTTGTTGCAAATTTACGCTCGGCAAAATAATTCACGATATTAGTGTGTATACATCACTGAGCCGCTATAACCTAACGCTCCTTGGTCAGTGGGTCAAACTTAACCTCACATTTACTTCATCTTTCGTTGCTATTCTTTTAATATCAGAAAATTCTAGTAGAAGAAACATTGCATGATACGCGAGGGTAAAGTTTCTTTTTGATTCTCGCGTCTCGTTTCACAATACTCCCGCTCGAATCAAAAACCTTAACTTTTCGGTCTTACATCATAAACAACTAAGATGTTTTAATAATAATAATAATAATAGTAAAAAGAATTAGAAAAAAGTTAAACTTTATGTCAATATGATCTGTGAACAACATAACTCAAAAACGAAAATTGGTTGTATAATAAACTTGATATTTGAGTTCTACATCTTTCGAGGAAATGGCGCTAAGAATGTTGATTAAAGTAGCAAATGTTTAAGATCGTTTCATGAAAAAGGAAATGTAAATATTGCATTCTCTGAGAATAGTCTTATCATCAACTATTTTCAGTTTTGGCTACTGTGGTGCTTTTAAAGAGGCCTCTGAGCAAAATTAAGCAGTCTTTCATAAATAATACTCGGTTTATTTATTTCTTCTGCCCGGTTATAGATGGTGTGATGTATGTAAACACTGTAGAGCCGTTCAAACACACTAGGCCCGAAATTTAGCTTCTCTTTTAACCATCCCATTGTATTGGACAAACGTATCTGTTACATTGATTTATCTCTATTAAATATAACATTATTTGTGTCAAGTCATCTCCCACCTTGTATATACACATTAAGTGCTAGAGAAAATAAAAAGTAAATAAGTAAATATCTATATAGTAATTTACTAAACAACTTTCAACTGAATGATGAGTGGGTTATTGAACTACTAGGGGCGTTCAGTAAGTCCAAGAAAGTCCACTCGTAACGTCAAAACAAAGTTTGTATTTAGTAACCGTCGTCTCTTACTGGTAAAGTTTCAGCTGTACCCATCACCTGGTTTCGTTGGCATAGGCGATTCAATCAGCAATCTTGTGCTTCTTTAGAAAGATGGAAAAAATAAAAGGTATCACACCGAAGAGATAAAAGCCGAATTGGATGAAGTTCATAGTACATCTGCTCCTGCGTTTCCAACAATTTACAACTGGATAAACGAACTTAAACGTGGCCGTACATCCCCAAATGATGAACATCGTTCCGGACGTCCAGTAGAAGTGACTTTCTCCGAAATGATTGACAAAATCGAGGATATGGTTTTGACTGATCGACGAACCAAAGACCGTGAAATAGTAGAGGTCACAGGCATATCACAAGGTACAGCGTTCTCAATTTTTCAACAAAAATTAGGTCTGACAAAGGTCTTGGCGAGATGGGTGCCGCGTTTGCTCTTAATGGTGAATAAACGCAATCGTGTGATCGATTCGGAAGCTGGTTTGGCACGTTTACGTCGCAATCCTGGCGAGTTTCTGTGTCGACACATAACTGAATGAAACATGGCTACACTACAACACTCCAGAGACAAAACACAGTGGGGTTTTAAAGACTCCGAAGAAGGCAAAGGTGGTGAAATTTGCAGACAAGGAGATGACCTTGGTTTTTGGGGATGCACGCGGAATCATGTCCATTGATTACTTGCAGAAAAGATTAACGATAAATGGAGAGTATTATGAATCGTTTTTCCACCGATTGAACGGAGGAATTAAGGGGGGGGGGAAACACCCTCGTCTAGCAAAGAAAAAATTCTTTTCATCAAGAATGCAAGGGTGCACAGTTTCGATGACGAAACTTGCAAAATTAAGGTTCTAATCACTAAATCATGCACCGTATTCACCAGATTTGGCCCTCACTGGCCTTTTTTTTTATTTCCAAACCTGAAAAAGTGGCTTGGCGGAAAACGATTCACGTCTAACGAAGAGGCCATCTCCCAAACAGCTACCTGTTTTGAGGACCTTCCGAAATGCTACTTTTTAGAATGCTTAAAACAGTTTGGGAAAACGTATCGAGCTAAAAGGAGATTATGTTGATAAATAAAAAAAAATTAAGAAATATGTTTTGTTGTTTTATCTTTTTCAAAGGATTTATTGAACGGCCCTCGTATTTCGTATTTATCGTTGAGGCGAGGAAACATCAATGAGGCGGCCTATTTCAGCGAGAACTTGAACCCACGTCTACTGCGCAAGATACGGAAACTTTATATAGTGGAAATTTTCTCTTATCTCAGAAGTTATTTCGAGGTTATCAGAGGCACAAAAAGTTCTTTCGGCAACCCACAAATGCATTACAAACTTGCATAACTTCTCTATGTTTTGTTTTCTTTATCTCTCCCGGGAAGTAAGAAAAAACGATAGATGAAACCTCGTGATTTATTCCGGTTCAGAAGGTTATCTGAGTAATATGTCCAGCACTACACAAATTGCCATCATATCTGCATATTGAAACTAAAAGTGACGTTAGCGAACAGAAAAAAAAAAAAATCTGACGTGTCATATTCACATGAACTTTTCTGCCCATTCTTCAATAAATTGTTATTTTAAAAGTTTATTCTTCCATCCACTTCACGTTATGGGGATAAATTTGCAGAGATGCCTTTATTCCATACTTACTTCTAGACCCAATGTGAATAGCACAATATATTAGGCTTAAGGTTGCCATGTAATGCTTTGAAGTGTCAGCTTGACCTGGGGTAAGAATTCCCATTTCAGAAAACATCTGTGTTGTAAAATGAAACTAACAGCAAATTATTCTTAAAATGCTTGTTCTATTATCTTCTTCATATTAAATACTAACAAAATGGTCTTATTACTTGCTTTCTTGTAAGTAGATCGGAAATAAGGGAATTCACAGGCTAAAGTGATAGTAAAATATTTTAAAAGCTGATTGCTATGTGATTGAAACGTGCGTAAGTTCCCGTATAAGGAAAGTTTTAAGTATTTTAAAACTGAAGCCAATAACAATGAATATCTCGAAAATGGTTAACTCCATAAACATTTGTATCGACATAAATTGTGTGTTTTAGCAAGATCTTCATTGTTACTTTCTCTGCACATACTATGTGCATAGTGTATAGCGAAGGTATTATGTTGCACCCAAAATGACCCCCTGAATAAAAAAAAATGTCCATGTGTCTGTGTATGTGTGTGCGTGCGCGCGCGTGTGTGTGTGAGCAGCATAGCTCAGAAACGAAAAGTCCGTTACACACCAAACCTGATATTTAAGTTCAGTATCTTCCAAGCATGCGACACCAAGATTTTCAAGAAAAACTAAACTTTACATGGAAAAAAATACGAAAATTTTGGTTTCTCAAACATGGCTCGTCGATTTTGATTTAAATACCGTATATTTAAGATATTTACAAGTCATAAAAAAACAAATGTATATCTTGAATTTTCTGGTAATAGCCTGAGAAGAGCTGTTTATTCTGCGTAACTGGAAACTATAAGAGATACACTTAAACTTGCTACTTGAAACATGTAGATCTACTTAAAACACACAATTTATTCATATACGTTTTTTTTTCGTGGAGTTGACCGTTTTCAAGATATTCCTTTTATTGGTTTCAGTTTTAAAATACTTGAAGTTTCCTCACACGGGAATTTATCAACTCCTGGCAATGCAAAGAGTCACATAGCAACGAGCGTTTAAAACATGTGACTACTGCATTCCATTATTTCCTTTCTAGCATTCTTTATCTCGATTAGCACGATGTAGATAAAAATAAGCTTATTAACTCATTTCTTACAGAGATGTAGAGAAAGTAATGCGAATGCAACACCTCAGCTTTTTTGTCTAATACTTACGGGGTACCAGAAAATTAGAGCTATACATTTTATTTCTGATAAGTATCTTTATCATACGGTATTTTAATCAAAATCGTTAGAGCCATCTTTGACAAAATGAACATTTTTTTAATTTTTTTCCGTTATAATCGATAGCTTGGGGAGGGGGGTTTCTTGAAAATCTTGTGTGTGTTTTTCTTAAATAAAGAAAGTTTGATATTTAACAGATTTTTCGTTTTTGAATATCACAGAAGCTTTTTCATGGCCTCAAAACGTGTATTTGCGGTAACGGTTTTTAGGGTGGCAGGGAGAGTAAACAGAAACAAAAGAGTGTTATTGCAGCTAGCTTACCTTTTACTTTGTTTTGAGATGAACACACACCAAAGGGATTCCCCCCGTAACATAACTAGCATTGCTGAACAAACAGCGACTGCAACGACCTCTGTGTGGCAAAAGCTCATTTACATTCCTTTCCTTTCAAGTAGCAAGAGACAGTTCTTATGGCTATGCAATTGCACCAAATATTGTAAAAGAATCCCATGTGTTCCATTCACATGTCTTTGTCTATATTTCTGTAACAACTTATTGTTAATGAGCTTATTCTACCTACTTCATGCTAATCGACAAAAACATTTGCAGAAACTGTCTCATTACTTGGTTCCTTATAAGTAGAAGGGAAATAAGGGAGTACACTAGGCTAAACCGACAGTCAAATGTTTCAAAATGTGTTTTCTAAGGGAACTGAAATGCGTTTCTTTACGTAGACAGGAATTGACAAAAGTATTTTAAAATTGAAACCATTAACAAAAAAAAAAAAAAAATATATATATATATATTTCCAAAATAATAATCTCCACGAAAAAAACCTGATGTGTTCCATTCACATGACTTTCTCTACTTCTCTACAGTAAATTATTGTTGAAAAGCGTTTGCTTCTATTTACTTCATGCTAATCGAGAAAAAATTAGCAAAAATAGTTTTATTACTTGCTTCCTTGTAAGCAGAAGTGAAATAAGGAAGTATCATAGGTTAAAGTGACAGTCAAAAGCTGGTTGCTATGTGACTGAAGTTCCTTTATTTGTATGAACAGGAGTTTGCAAATTCCTGTATGAGAAAAGTATGTTTTTCAAAGCTGAAAACGAAAACAAGGAATATCTAAAAAAAAAAAAAAAAAAGCGATCAACACCACGAAAAAAATGTTTATTACATAAATTGTGTATTTTAACGTGCTCTACATTTTGTGTGTGGTAACTTTCTGTCCATCTCTTACGGTTTAGCAGTTTTGCAAAATTCCGTAAAATTCATCCAGAATAAAGAGCTCTGCGGAACTGTTCCCAGAAAATGCAAGATATGCATTTCATTTGTCATGCAAATATCTTAAATATAAGAGATTTTAATCAAAATCGTTAGAGCTATTTTTGAGAAAATCGACATGTTCGAAATTTTTTCCACGTAAAGAGTAGTTTGGGGTGGGGGGATTTTTCTCAAAATCCTCGAGTCGCATCCTTAGAAGATACTAAACTTAAATACCAAGTTTTGTATTTAATTGGCTTTTCGTTTTTGAGCTATGCTGCCCACAGACATACTGATAGATAGACACAGATAGGAACATTTTCTAAATATGCTTCTTTTTGGATTCAGAAGGTTTCAAAACATTTATTTCCGGTGAAATCTTGGTATAACATTTTTGGATGGAATACAATACCTTCTTTATACATTATGTACATAGTACGTATAGAGAAAGTAAAAAAGGTTTTTTTCAGGTGACCGCAAATAATGTATTTCTGGTGAAATGTGTATCGAAATTTGAGGTGGAATACAATATCTTCTCTGGCTACTAATGCTCAATGTACGAGTATGTAAAAATGATCTCAGATACATTGTTCGTGCCAAAAATACACTTAACCTATTTCTTAACGTAATAGAATCCCAATACTCTTTTCTACAATAAAGAGACAAATGTCAGTGGTTGAGACACAGGAAAAGAAATAAATTGATCAATTCTAATTATATTGCGTACAACCAAATGTGTTCAATTTTTCTTCGCATTTGCGTCATGAGTTTGAGGAAGTAATACGGGAAAAAGATTACGCACTGCGGGAAATGTGCGGTTCTTTCCCGAACACAAAAGACGTGTAACCTTTCATACCACGTTTTGGATACTTCCTCATCTGTGCCAATTTTACGTTAACTTGCTATCCAAAACATGTGACATTGATATGACCTGCCGCTATGCAATTTGATTCCCTTCCCATGGCCAGGAGTGATCAGAACTTCCCGTTAACGAGTTACTTTTCAAATTGAAACCAATAACAGGGAATATCTTTAAAATGGAAAGTTTTACAAAAATATGCATAAGATATAAATTGAGTATTTTAACGAGAACTACATTTTTTGTGCAGTAACTTTTTGATATCTCTTACGGTTTACCAGTCATGCAAAATCATCCGGAGGCTATTCCCAGAAGATTCAAGCTTTATAGCTCCTTTTCCATGTAAAAATATTTATATCCGGTATTTGAATCAAAATCGTTAGAGGCTCTAACGATATCTCTTATATTTAAGATGTTTACATGCCAATTAAAATTTATATCTTGCATTTTCTGGGAATAGCCTCTGAAGACTGCTTTATTCTGGATGAATTTTATTGAATTTTGAATAAGTGGAAAACCGTAAGAGATAGACAAAAACTTACTGAACAGAAAATGTAGTGCTTCTTAAAACACACAATTTATGTTATATACATGTTTTCGTCAAGTGGATCGTTTTTGAGATATTCCTTGTTATTGGTTTCAGCTTTGAAAAACATACTTTTCTCATACGAAAATTTTCAACTCCTGTTGATACAAACAAAGGAACTTCAGTCGCATAGCAACCCAGCTTTTGACTAACACTTTAGTCTATACTATTCCCTTATTTGCCTTCTACTTGCAAGGAAGCAAGTAATAAGACTATTTCTGCTAAGTTTTTCTCGTTTAGTATGAAGCAAAAAGAAGCATAATCTTTTTAAGTATAATTTGTAGTACAGAAGGTTATGTGAATGGACATACGCCAATTAAATAATGGAGTTTTTCTTTAATGATACTCTAAGGAAGAAAGCTATTGTGTTTACGTGAATTCGGGTGATTTGAAGTAATGCTAAACAAGAGCGCAGCGGGAGCCGAATGGAAACACTTTATGGACAGTTGTTGCTTCTGACAAAGCTTCAGGTATCACGCGATGGACAAGACCACAAGTCTCGCTTAAACCTGTTTAGCATAGCGTGTTCTGTTTCAAACACATTGGACAGCGCGCAGCTCTCATGTCCGCGCATGCGCTTCAATACATTTTAAACAAAGCTGACCTTTTATTTTGATATCACAATGGAAATTTTGCTACCTGATCTCGCAGGACAATAACGTTAAAGTCACTAACGCCGTTCAAGTTTCAACTCTATACCCTTAATAGTTATTTTTTTGTACTTTCTCTACACGTACTTTGTGTACAGAGAAGGCATTGTATTGCACCAAAAAATTCCATACCGAGATTTCACCGGAAATACGCGTTTTAGGGTCCGCTATATTCAAAAAAGGCATTTTCAGAAAAAGGTCTGTGTGTGTGTGTGTGCGTGCGTGCGTGAAGACGATAACTCAAAAACGAAAAGTCGGTAAAGTACCAAACTGTCCAAGGATGCGAAACGAAGATTTTGAGGAAAATTGCCCCCCTCCCAAACTATCCTTTACATGGAGAAATTTTCGAAAATATTGATTTTCTAAAAGAATGGCTCTAAACACTTTGGTTAAAATACCGTTTGTGTATCTCTTATGGCTTACCAGTTATGCAAAATTCAGCAAAATTCATTCAGAATAAAATACTCTTCAGAGGCTATTCCCAGAAAACTCAAGACATGTATTTTATTTGTCGGGTAAATATCTTTAAATACGATATTTTAATAAAAACCGTTAGAGTCATTTTTGAGGAACTCAAAAATTTCGAATTATTTTCCATGTAAAGGGTATTTGGGGTAGGAAGATTTTTCTCAAAATCTTCGTGTCGCATCCCTGGAAGATACTAAACTTAAATACCAAGTTTGGCATTTTACCGAATCTTCATTTTTGATTTATCGTGTATCAGACACACACACATGGGCCTTTTTCTAAAAATGCGTTTTTTGGATTCAGGGGTACCCAAAACATGTATTTCCGGTGAAATCTGGGTATCGATTTTTTGGGTGGAATACAATACCTTCTCTGTACACTATGTACATAGTACGTGTAGAGAAAGTAAAAATATTCTTGAAATGAACATATTTTAGTAATGCATGTTTCGCTGTTTGTCTCGTTATACTGAACCTGCCCCTCCCCGGATTCTTGATATAAACTCAGCCCCAGGGATTTCACACATTCACTAGTTTGCAGTAAAACAACTGAGTACGTCATTGAACCAACTCCCTGTATTGTTAAGGTTTCAATGCAGGCTCCCCTTCGAGAAAGTGAACTAAATTGTGTCTTTATGGCACTGTTTACAAATGACGTTTGGGTGCTGCCAAACCGAGGGGAGGAAGTAGGGATTTGGGGCGCGGTGCAGATAAGCCCCTCCCCTAGCCATGGTTGCTATGACTACGAGAAATCCAGGTCCAGACGTAACACTATGCCGTATTTTTTCCCTCAGATCTAGTTTTATAGACGCACAACAACCCTGGATCGCACTTGACCTCATTAACATATCGCAAGTATCGATTTCCTAATTTCATGTTCGGGCATTTCTCCCGTCATCTGCACCTCTGACGTGAAACAATCATCCGAGTTCTATACTCTATCGTTCGAGACCTTAGACAAGATTGTGCCTCCGTGGTCAGCGAGCTGGCAGGTCCCGGGTTCGATTCCTGGCCGGGACCAGTGTTGCCAAAAGCATTTGTCAAAATTTCGCCCGAACCATTAAAAATATCGCAAAGTTTCAGTTGAAGTTTTATCAAAATATGCAGTTTATTTTACTATTATATATACACAAACACACACTCTTGAAATATTTTCAAAAGATTCTTATCTCTGTAAGTATAGCACAATCATAACAAATGGCATAATATTGGAATACTAGTGTGGGCTGCGCTGACACAGATTCAGGAAAGAGTATGAAAATACGCGCCGATAATTATACTGAAGTAT
The DNA here is from genome assembly GCA_030762935.1 of Hymenopus coronatus. NCBI lineage: Eukaryota > Metazoa > Arthropoda > Insecta > Mantodea > Hymenopodidae > Hymenopus > Hymenopus coronatus. Next base: position 142,366,490 of record CM060886.1, on the reverse strand, counting down.
TTATTGTATCAATTACTTGCCTTATAGACATAGAGACTTATAACCATACAATGTGATAAACGTTACATTTCAGGAGCCGACGAGTTGCTATGGGGACATACTGTTTATTTGTATGGTTTTACTTCCCGCGCTAACGCTTTTGTCATGATTAAAGTTAATTGTTAAAACATCGATAAAACAAAACATTAACTACCAACACTGAAATTTCTTTTGCTTTCATTGAAACCACATTGCAAGTGAGAATGTCAACTTATGGTTCATCCAATATTAATAAGTACCGCAAATTAACTTTATCGCGAAAAAAAGTAATTATTGGCAGGCTTAAAAGAATATTATATAAATAAGTCAGAGAGATTTAGTATTTGTGTTACGCCAGTTTAGATTTAGAGCTCTCTTCCCCACCAAACGGCGCATACAGTTCAAAACAGACATTAATAAAAGCTATATTTTGCAGAAATATTTTAGTAGCCCAAACGGTGACTTTTCGCCCAATCTGGCAACACTGACCAGAATTATTCCCTATCCCCCACAGAGTCTGGAGTATGAATGTTCGTGTGTTTACTAATATGAACTTGAGTAACTTAATGTTCTGAACCTGCAGTTTCACGAGTCAAAGCCCCCGATATCACCTTCAAGTTATAGGAGGCTATGCAAATGAAACAATTAAAAAAATTGTGGGTCGTACATGATTATATATCTGTGAAATTCAACCCTTGCCTTGATTTAACCATTACACGAAACAAGTTTTGAACTTTTTTTATTTTTCTCAAAATGACTCTAAAAGTTTTGACTAAAATGTCGTATATTAAAGATATCTGCATGACAAATAAAATGTATATCTTGAATTTTCTGGGAATAGCCTCTCTATTCTGGATGATTTTTGCAAAACTTACATAACGCTTAAACCGTAAGACATAGACAAAAACTTAAAATTCAGAAAATGTAGATCTCGTTAAAACACGTAAGTTATGTCATATATGCTTTTTTTGTACAACTGACCGTTTCTGAGATACTACTGTTGTTAGCATTCCAGAAATCTTACTTTCTCTTGCACATATGTACAGAGTAGGTGTTGTATTTCACCCAAAAATATGAATCGGAGATATCACCGCAAATACATGTTTTGACCTGAATACAAAACAAAACAAAAAAAATAGAAATAGGTTTTTGTGTTTGTGTGTGCCTGTGGACAGCGTAGCTCCAAAACGAAAATACCAAACTTGTTTATTATCTTCCAAAGATATGACACGACGATTTTCAAATTACCCTTTACATGACATCTTTTTTGGAAAATTTGTTTTTCTCAAAAATGGCTCTAACGATTTTTATTAAAATACCATATTTTAAAAGTTATTCACAACACAAATAAAATGTATGTTTTGAATTTTCTGGGAATAACCGCTGAAGAGCAGTTTATTCTGGTTGATATTTTGCATAATTTTTCATAACCGTTAAACTGTAAGAGATATAGTAAAATTTACCAGACAAAAATGTAGATCTCGTTAAAACACACAATTTATGTTATATGCATTTTTGTTGTAGAGTTGATCGTTTCCAAAATATTTCTTGTTTTTGGATCCAATGAAAATACTTCTACTTTTCCTAGACAGCAAGTGTCCGTTTTTCTTCTGTTCTACTCCTGGCCAAGCCAAGAAGCCAATTTCAACAATTGCATAGCGATAGCTCATAAAACATTTGACTATCGCTTTAACATAGTACATTCCTTTAGTTCTTTTATACTTATAAAGAACTGAGTAATAAGAACATTCTGCTAATGTTTATCTCGATTAGTGTAGAAAGAAGAACATTTTGTAAGAAGTTTGTTTGCAGAATAGTTACAGAAAGTCATGAGAGTGTAACGCATCAATTTGTTTTATTTCAATTAATGCCGGATGGGAGAATCACATAAGTTCTACATCTAGCAAAGTGTGGAAGATATTGCACTTCGTAATGAGAACACTGAAGAAGGGGAGCGCAAAGAGCAGGGAAGTTGGTGCGGCCAGTTGTGGAATATGGCACCCATACAGGGTTAGTAAACTACTACAGAGAGGTAAAGATTTTGGGCTTGCGAAAGGCGAACAGAATAAATGGGAGCCGCTAAAAGTTAGGCGTGGCTGGACGTTAGAAAACCCGGCATAAATTGTACGATATGATAATTTGTATAAAATTAAGGGTAGAAGACACAGAAACAGCGTAGATTTTTTTTTTTTTTTTTTTTTTTTTTGTACATAGGACCATCGAACAATTGAATGAATTAGAACCTGTAGAAACCTCTCAGGGCTGCCCTCTGACCTTAAAGAAGTTGAGGGACAATTTAAATTGAATAAATGTCAGATAATAAGTTAAAGTAAATGTTGTGAAGGATGTGTAGCTGTTAATGTTGAGGCTTCACAATACCTGTTTATAAACCTGCTGGTAAGTATTGCTATACCGAACAATAAGTAGCTAGGGATTTAAAAACATCTGATGTGTTACAATACCTGTTTATAAACCTGCTGGTAAGTATTGCTATACCGAACAATAAGTAGCTAGGGATTTAAAAACATCTGATGTGTTACAATACCTGTTTATAAACCTGCTGGTAAGTATTGCTATACCGAACAATAAGTAGCTAGGGATTTAAAAACATCTGATGTGTTACAATACCTGTTTATAAACCTGCTGGTAAGTATTGCTATACCGAACAATAAGTAGCTAGGGATTTAAAAACATCTGATGTGTTACAATACCTGTTTATAAACCTGCTGGTAAGTATTGCTATACCGAACAATAAGTAGCTAGGGATTTAAAAACATCTGATGTGTTACACTAACTGTTTATAAACCTGCTGGTAAGTATTGCTATACCGAACAATAAGTAGCTAGGGATTTAAAAACATCTGATGTGTTACAATACCTGTTTATAAACCTGCTGGTAAGTATTGCTATACCGAACAATAAGTAGCTAGGGATTTAAAAACATCTGATGTGTTACAATACCTGTTTATAAACCTGCTGGTAAGTATTGCTATACCGAACAATAAGTAGCTAGGGATTTAAAAACATCTGATGTGTTACAATACCTGTTTATAAACCTGCTGGTAAGTATTGCTATACCGAACAATAAGTAGCTAGGGATTTAAAAACATCTGATGTGTTACAATACCTGTTTATAAACCTGCTGGTAAGTATTGGTATACCGAACAATAAGTAGCTAGGGATTTAAAAACATCTGATGTGTTACAATACCTGTTTATAAACCTGCTGGTAAGTATTGGTATACCGAACAATAAGTAGCTAGGGATTTAAAAACATCTGATGTGTTACACTCACTTGACTTTCACTCGCTGCTCTACAAACCTCTTACAAAAGATTATTCTTCTTTCTACAGCATGCTAATCGAAACAAATATTAGCAGAATATATTTATTACTTAGTTCCTTATAAGTAAGACACAACTAACGGAATGCACTACGCTAAAGTGACAGTCAAATGTTTCAAAAGCTATTGTTATGCGATTGTCATTGCAAATCGCTTCTTTGCTTCGCCAGGAGTAGAACAAAAGAAAAACTGACACTTCCTGTCTGAGAATAGTATAAGTACTTCACAATTGAAACCAATAACAAGGAATATCTTGGAAACGGTTACGTCCACAACAAAAATGTAAAGAACATAAATTGTGTGTTTTGATGAGATCTACATTTTTTGTATGGTAAGCTTTTTTCTATCTCTTACGGTTTAGCAGTTAAGCAAAATTCGGTAAAATTCGTCCAGAATAAAGAGGTCTTCAGAGGCTATTCCCAGAAAATTCAAGATATACATTTTATTTGGGATCTAAATAGTTTTGATGTATCGGATTTTAATCAAAATCGTTACAGCCATTTTTAAGAAAATCAAAAGTTTCGAAAATTTTTCCACGTAAAGGGTAGTTTGCTGTGGGGGAATGTTCTTGAAAATCTTCGTATCGCTTCCTTGGAAGATACCAAGTTTGGTATTTAACGGTCTCTTCGTTTTTGAGCAATGCTGTCCACAGACCCACAGACAGATTGACTAGGCGCACACACACACACAGACGGACCTTTTTCCAAGAATGTGTTGTTTTTTTTGGATTCAGTGGGACCCAAAACATATATTTGCGGTGAAATCTCGTATCGAATTTTTGAGTGCGTTACAAGACCTTCTCTATACACTATGTACAAAGTATGTGTAAAGAAAGTAAACATTATGTATATAATAAAAGTTGAATATGGAACAGCCAGCCAAAGTCGTGTCAGATTTTTGAATGCCCTTTTTGTTCCAGCTACTCTTAAGATACAGATTCTGTTACGAGGCGGAATTCATCTTTTCTTTGAGGCGACTGGCAGTCAAGGTAAATTGAAGACTTGTTGAGCAGATCAGAGCGAAACCATATAACACGTGAGAAAGACGGCATGTTAGCTGCTAAGTTACGACTTTATTTCATGCTCAAAGACAACTTGCTTTACTGGCCTCATTCAGCCAAGGTTTATTGTCCCATCAAATACTTCAATTCCATTAACTGTTTTTACGATCTTCACTTAATGAAAGTTCACTCTTTCCTTTTGATAGTGTAGATATTAGCAGGAGATTTCCTGATTACACAGGGGTCAGAATTAAATGGAATTCTTTGCAACAACTTCCTTTGGGGGAAAATCTAACTTTTGGAGGTTTAAAGCTGGGGACTTAAATTCCTGAACTCATATGCCACATGGCTTTTGTATAAATTCATTTAAATGTCAACCTATTTAGATTTAATAGGCTTTTTAGTTATTAATTCTACGATTCCAATAAAATGAGACGAAAACCTTCCAGAATGTTCTGGAACCTGTGTTTGTTGAAACGAAGTATCAAATGTTTATTTTCTCGACACATTCTATAAACGTAGTAGTTAGAGAAGGTATTGTATTCCACCCGAAAATTTGTAACCGAGATTTTCCCGGATATGCATGTTTTGAAGTCCCTTATTTCATAATGTTGGTAAGTTTTTCACCCTCTCTTACGGTTTAGCAGATATGCAAAAGTCCGTAAAATTCATGTAGAATAAAATAGCTGCCAAATAAAATGTATATCTTGAATTTTCTTGTAACAGGCTCTGGAGACTGCTTTATTCTGGATGAATTTTACGGAATTTTGCATAACTACTAAACCGTAAGAGATGGTGAAAAACTTACCACACAAAAAATGTACAGCACGTTAAAACTTTTCTCGATTAACATGAAGAAAATACAAGCATAAGCTTTTTAGCAGTACTTTGTAGCAGAGATGTAGAGAAAGTCATATGAATGGAACACATCAGACTTTTTACAGGAGGCTCAACTGCCCTGTATTTTATGCAGACGTGTTAAAAGAAATGCTGAACTCAACAGAGCTATTTCAAGTTAAAACCGCGTCAGCGGGGAACTGGTGTAAGCGAGATTGGTTTTACGCCTCTTGCTTATCAACGCAGACGGTGAGGGGTTGAAAATATTCAGTATTTATTAAGATGCTATCAATTAGAAATGCCCTCAAAGTGCAATCCAGGCCACAATCGTAACCTAACAAAAGTCAATTTTAAAATGATGCAGCTGCGAGAATCGATCCCTTGGCTTGCAAGTTGCGAGGAAAAAATGCGGCCCTGTGCTTATCCCGGTCGCCTCCAAAGCAAAGCAGCTCACGAGCACTCCCTCCCCCGGGTCGCTCAGCAACCAACATTACCTGTTGCTATGTTTTATCTCTTTTTTGCGACTTTCCCTTCGTTTTGCTATTTGTTTATCGTTTTATTTTTTACTTAGGCCCAAGGCCGGATTCGAACCCACGATCCCCTGCGCGACTAGATTTCTTTTCACTTTCTCTACACTTACCATGTACATAATATATAAAGAAAGTATTGTAATGCACCCAAAATTCGATACCGAGATTTCACCGGAAATATAAGTTTCGAGACCCCCTGAAGCATTTTTAGAGAAATGTCCGTGTGTGACTGCATACAGCATAGCTCAACAACGAAAAGCCCGTTAAGTAGCGAACTTGACATTTGAGTTCCAATGATGCGACACGAAAATGCCCCTACCCCAACTACCCTTTACATGGAGAAAAGTTTCCATTTTCTCAAAAATGGTTCTAACGCTTTTGATTAAAATATCGTATATTAAAGGTATTTACCTGACAAATAAAATGTATTTCTACAATTTTCTGGGAATAGCTTCTGAAGACTAATTTATTCTGGATAAATTTTACGGAATTTTGCTTAACTGGCAAACCGTCGGAGATGGACAAAAACTTCATTAACAGAAAATGTAGCGCTTGTTAAAACTCACAATTTATGTTATATACGTTTTTCCTGCAGTGAATCGTTTCTGAGATATTAATTGATATTGGCTTCATCTTTATACTTTTCCTATACAGGAATTTGTGAACTGCTGTCCATACAAATACAGGAACTTGAGTCACATAGCAACCAGCTTTTGACTACCGCTTTAGCCTATGCTACTCTCTTACTTGTATGGAAGCAAGTAATAAGAATATTTCTGCTAATCTTTTCTCGAATAGCATGAAGTAAAAAGAAGCACAAGCTTTTTAACAGTAATTTGTTGCAGAGAAAGTCATGTGAATGGAACACAACAGTTTTTTTTCTTTCTTCACTGCCACCTGAATTATGATGTGGCCGATCATTGTCTACACTTAAAGCACGACAATTGATAGCAACAATAGAAACAGGGAACAATTATCTTATTTCAGCTTTTAATACATGAGATGGAAACAAACGTTATTTTATTTGAGGTTGTTGCACTTCATAAGAAATGCAAGTAATGATTATTTTGACTCCTTTTCTAAATTAAATAGATTACGAACTAGATAAAGCTTTAAATGAATTAATTGAAAGTACAATTGTGGAACTGACAGTTATTAAAAGTGAAGGTTGGCTGTCACCTTGTTACCAAGACAGGAGATTAAACAAACGAAAGTCAAGATTTCAAAGAAATGAACATCAGCTGTGATAAGACAATATCGCTTCAGTCAGATTGGTTGAAATTGCCTAATGTCGGTCATTTCATTGGTGCTTAACAGTTGAGGTGAATTGTGAAGAAAAACAGCTTCATAATAACATTGTTATGCTAGGTGGGCTAGACACGCGACTGCAAGCCCTGGGGAAGATAAAGCAAAACCCGGATGACGTCACTGCTCGCTAATGACCCTCTCTGCTTTTGAAAACCGAGGAGGCACTACACTTCGGCATCGGTAGTGTTTTGTTTTCTGTTTCCCTCTCCTCGACACTACTGGTTGGCTAGCATTTCTTTTGATTACAGGCTGCAAATTAAATTATATTTTTAGAATGCCAGGTTGAAGTTCAGTGACTGGTTCCAGGACCTAAATGTCACTTCTCATGTCGCACATTTTCTTTTTACTTTCTCCATGACGTATGCACAATGTACATACTGGATAGAGAAGGTATAGTATTCCACCCAAAATTCGATGTCGAAATTTCACGGGAAATACATGTTTTGAGACCCCTGAATCAAAAAAATTAGAAACATATCCAGGTATATCGTCTGAGTGCGCCCAAAAACGTAAAGTGGGTTAAACACTAAAGTTGGTGTTGCAGTTCAGTGTCTTGCAGAGTTGCCACCCCTAACTACCCTTTACAACATTTAGAATTTATCAAAAAGCGCTCTAACGATCTTGAAATAAAGTGGAGTTCCGGGTTCTCAGAGTTCCAATCAATATTGGGCGTGAAAGACCAATTAATTTTGTCATAAATCTACGACACGGGAACAACGGCTTCACTTATATTCCGAAGGAGGCCATGCTAAGGGTGTTTACGACCGAAAAAATCCATCGCCCTCCACCGTATTTTGATTAAAATTCCTTAGATTCACGATATTTTCATGCAGACCAATATCCTATGTTTTGGGAAGAGCCTCTGAAGACCTCTTCATTCTATCTCTAGAGATAGACAAAAATGTAAATCTCATTAAAACACACACTTTATGTTATGAACATGTTATTTGTATAGTTAACCGTTTCCGAGATATGCTGGATTATTGGTTTAAACCAGGTACCCTTTACGTCGAAGATTTTATATTTTCTCTAAAATGGCTGTAACGATTTCGTGATATCTAAGATATTTTTCAACAAAGGAAATGTTGTGGCAATAGCATGTAAAGACCTCTTTATACAGCTGGCAAACCATAAGAGATAGACAAAAATGTACACCTCGTTCAAACACAAAACGTATGTCATTTGTAGAGGTAACCGTTTTCGAAATATTCCGGGCTATTAGTTTTCAATTTTAAGCCACTTAAACCTTTCTTAAATGGGTAGACATCTTTCTTCTCGCCTCTATTTTGTTTATTCCTGGCAAGCAAAGAGAATGGCATTTCAGTTGTTTCACATAGCGACCGGCTTTTAAATGGCTTGATTATCGCCTTAGCCTGTGCATTTTCTTATTTCCCTTCTATTTACAAGGAAAATGGAATAGCGTGTTATTTATGAACGCTTTTTGACTGCTGTGGTTCTCAGCGTCCCATTCTATACTGGGTGTGAAGGGCCGCATAATTTTGCTCAGGGGTCTTTCAATCAGGCTTGAGGTTCTTTTACGTGCCGTAAATCTACGACACGGGACCAACGGCTTTACTCCCCTTCCGAAGGAAGTCATGCTAAGGATTTTTACACCCGAAAAAATCCATCGTCCTCCGCCGGGTTTGAACCCGCGACCTTGGGTATATGAAGTTAGCCGATATATTCACAAGGAAGCAAGTAATAAGACTAATTTTGCTACGTTTATCTTGATAAAAGATGACTCTTTTGGATAAATGGTACAGCTAGGGAAAGTCATGTGAATAAACACATCAGATCTGTTTTACTCATCATGGACCTGCTATAGGAGTATTAATCGTTAATCGCCTCAAATGCTCACTTCTTCAGGAGTGAACGAATTATCTGTTCTTTCCGCGCAGTGCACTGACGCGGTTCTCAAGAGCATCGAGCAAAGTTGTTCTTCGCTTTATTCTTAGGCCAACCTGTTGGTGACTCCCTACCCTAGCCTCTGGTTTCGAAGGTTGCCGGTTCAAACCCGCGTAGGGGGTGCGTAGTATGGGTTCCTTCGGGAAAGTGAAGTAAAGCCGTTGGTCATGTGTCGTTACGGCGCCTGCTAAAGAGGCCTCTGAGCAACACTATGCAATGTGACACTTAGAAGCGTAGCAGTTAAAGGACATCCATAAAGTGATCACCTGTTCTGTAAACAAACTATTATTGTTCTGTGTACTCTAGATAAACAGTAACACAACGGTCCTCCCTACTACTTATAAGCAGAAGCGACAGTCAGATCTTTTAAAAGCCCATTGATACGTGAACAATACAAGTTCGGGCTGCTTTGCATTCAAAAGAAGCGACTCTTCTGACAAGATGCGTAGTTTAAAATTGAAAGCAATAACAAGTGATATCTCGGAAACAGTCAACTCTACAACAAAAATGCTTCTGACATACATTGTGTTTTACCGAGATGTGCACATTTTTGTATCTCGTGCAGTTTACCAGTTATCCAAAATGAACAGGTCTTCAGACGCTATTCCCACAAAGTTCTCTACGTATGTTTTACTTATGTTGTAAATAGCTTTAATATCGTAGTCGACTTACCCTCCCCGTATTTAGGACTGACACGTCCCTAGGACTTATAAGCGGATGCCTAAGGGTCAGAAGCCTGTCCGGGAGCCAACGGCACGAAACCACAGAATGGAGAACCTGGATCGAGTGGTTGGCCCTTAGCCAGGTATGAGCGTGAAATGCAAGCAAAATGGGTGATAGAAGAGGTGATGATGGTTCGGTGGAATGAGTGGCGCGGGAAACCGGAGGACCCTCGCCACTTCGTCCACCTAAAATTCCACATGCGGGCGCTTGGGATCGAGCCCGGGCCTAGATGGGAGGGGAGCGGTCTAACCACTCAAACAGCTTTAATATACGTTATTTTAATAAAATCGTTAGAGCCAAACAACATTTTCAAAAATTTCCCTGTAAAGGGTAGTATGAAGAGGGGGATTTTCTTGAAAATCTTGTTGTTGTATCCTTAGAAGATACCAAACTTACCTACCAAGTTTGGCATTTAACGGTCTCTTAGTTTTTGAGCTATGCTGTCCACAGACACACACATGGACCTTTTTCTAAACACGTCTTTTTACTAAGAGGACCTGAAAACATATATTTCCGGTGAAATCTCGGTATCGAATTTTTGGGTGGAATACAATACTTCCTCTATTCATATGTAGTATGTGTAGAGAAAGTAAAAATGAATTTAATTTCCCCTACCCTATACGAAAGCTGAAGTATTACCGACTTTGCTGCTTCATTTACAACAAATGTATAAGAACATGCGGATACACAGAAGGCAACTATTAAAGCGAACATATTTCTTTGTTTCGTTGGTTATTCTCAAGATGACAGTAACACTTGGTAACTGTTTTCCTCAACAAAATGTTTGTCAGATGTGCTGAGCAAGGACACAATTTGAAGTGGTAACTGGGCTATTCTCTCTGGACAGTTCCAGACTGACAGTGAACTATGTGGAAGAGCTATTTAGATGTTAGATAAATCAATAACGATCAAGCAACAGTTGTTACCGAGTCTACTTCCTCAACATGACGTCAGTGCAACCTTACACAAGCTTCGAAAACGTGCCTTAGCAAGAACCAGTGTCTGAACATTATGGCCGTCGGAGAGGCGGGAGGCAAAGAGTGAACATGTTATCCCTTAGAACACTCAATTGATACGAGAGTCGTCCAAAAAGTAAAGAACATAAACGTGGGCAATACAGAAAGTGACAGACGATTTGCCATAAATAATAACGGAAGTTATCAACACAAAACTTATATCAAAGTTACAGTTCTCAACGTAATCTCCATTCTGTCAGACATTTATTGTCACGTGGTACCAGTTTTCCAATGCTGATGCCTGGACTTCATTATCTAAGAGCTTCTTTCATTGGGTTGAAATGTGATAATCTGAAGTTGCCAGATCCGCACACGAACTTGAGGTCTTTGATGGTACCTAATGTGACTCATGCAGTACCACTACACCACTGGACATCCTCAAATTGTTGGTTTCAAATTTTGACACATAAGATTTACATATGTCTCACTCTATATATTTTGAACTCTCGGCATGTAATGTTCAGGAATTACTCCCTTATGGTTCCAACATGACCATAACAGCACTCCTTTGGAGTTTTGGAAGTCCTCGTTTGAATTTATCTGCCCACATTTGTGTTCGATTCAAACAACTTTCACCACATTGCACTGCCATCCGGTGGTGAATTTCGATTGGTTCTAACCCTTCTGCTGAAACCCCGTTGCTCCACGCTGGTGCAAACCTGTAACTTATTTTCAGTGAATACCGCCATTCCGTTCGCGATGCAGGAGTGCCAAGCCGTCCGATAATACCTCTAGAACACCACCAAAACATAACAAAGAGACACACGCTTTGGGAAGTTTTGTACTTTTATACAACTTTTCCGGTTATTTATTGAATCGACCTTGTATTAAACAAGAAACAAAACATAGAATTAGTTACACTTTTAAATGAAAAATGTCAAATAATATAATAACTAAAGAATATGATGAAAACTGGGCAGGTAATGCTCACGCGATGAAGAAACCCTTTCTCAAGAATTGACACAACAGTCGAAAAGATTCTATTTGTGTCGCACGAAACGAATGATTGGGTATTTCAGAATATTTGAATGTATAAGCGCTCTCTCTTGATATAAAGGTAATCGGATATCACATGATCAACGAATGGACATAAACAACTCAATATAAGAACATCAAATTTCCATTGAATAATGGAAGGATAAATGAATTTTTCTAAATACTTGATATGTAAGTTCATCATTCTGAACACATATTTGGTAATGTAAACTAAATTTACATTAATTTATTAATTGCCATGGCAACAAGCACTGTAAGAGTTTGAGAGGTCATTAATACTTACAATACAATTAGGAAATGACGTAACATGTGCTACTTCAAGTAAAGAATCTATTGCAAAGTTCATTAACAAAAGTGTATAAGCAGGCTTTGTCCATATAATTTAGATGTAGCCTTTCATTTATTCACATCGAGAATTCATGTTTTCTTAATGTTCAATAACAGAGAGTTTATCCATGAGTAGAACAATTGGAAACGTGATAACAGAGGTTTGTCCACTTGTAGAACACATTATTGTTTCCTACAGATACGATAACTTAATATATGAGTAATATTCAGTTAATAACTTTCAACGGATAGTAATAAATTAAATAAGGTATTGAATTGCGGCGTTCTTATAGCTATAAAACATGGTAGGCTACGTATGAATACCAATGTTGTTTTATTGCTGCTAGTTTCAAATTGATGAAGTTTACGATGGACGTTGAGAACGTTAATATATCGGTTCCAAATGATACATTAAGTGAAGCAGTTGAGGCTTTATTGCCGTCGACTTCACGGAAACTATACGGGAAAGAGTTTCAGCATTGGCTGATACGAAGAAATGTTGAGGGCAATAATGAAGAAGTGTTTACTTTATCCCAGCCGTTGCGCTAATAATTATCGCTTTGGTTTAAAGCCCAAGTTTTCTTGTGCGGTTTCTGTATAACAACGGTGTTTATTACAAGTAGCTGCAGGATAGAATATTGAAAAGCAATTTTGATTTATTATTTTGATTACAGTTTTTTTCAAGTATTTGGCTAATAACCACGAACTGCGGGCCTCGTATTCCCAATATACATTCTCGACCTGATAAGCATAACTTACAGTTCTTCGTAAGCAATATACTACAAATAATAATATACGCAAAGTGTGATGATTATTGTAAATGGTAGCGCTTGAATTGTAAAACTTATCGCTACCATCAAAAGCTTAGGTAGATGCTGGAAAGTAGTGACCTTATTTTGCTGACCTCAGAAGAAAGTTGCAACTAGACAACTGGGAAGTTATGATTGCACGCGGAACAGTCACACAAGTTTTCTGCCAAACAATCTAAACGTTAAAACTTATAGTTTTGAAAGAAAGCTTGTCAATATTGATGCATAAGCAGGTCTCCTAAGAGACCAACGGTTTCCCTCATAACATGCTCAAGCAATTGTCTTATTACTTGCTTCCTTGTAAATAAGGGTATATACATACTATCCTAAAGTGACAGTCAAAATCTTCTAAAAGCTGTCACTATGCGATTGATTTTGAAATTCGAAATTCTCTGCATGACTACGAATAAAACAAAGAATATATGAAACGAAAGACGAAATCCTGTTTGAGAAAAGTTTCAAGTAATTTAAACCAAAACAAGAAATACATGTGACGTAAATTATGTTTTAACGACATATATTTTTGGTAGTAAGTTTTTGTCTACGGTTTACCAGCTACACAAAAGTCATCCAGAATGAAGAGGTCTTCAGAGGCCATTCCCTGAAAATTCAAGATATACATTTCCTTCGTCATAAAAATATCTTAAACGTAAGACATTTTAATAAGAATAGTTAGAACTATTTTGAGAAAATCTAAATATTCGAAAAATATTCCACGTAAAGAGTAGTTTGAGGTGGGGATTTCCCTGAAAATCTTCATGGTATATCTTTGGAAAATACTAGATTTAAATACCGTGAACATTTTTCTAAAAGTGTATTTTTGGTATCGTATTGTTGAGTGGAGTACACTACCTCTGCATTAACAATGAGCACGCGTTTTCTTGGATGCTCGGCTCCCATCTTCACGGTAGGTTTCAGCAGCTTGTGAGGCATGAAGTGGGCTATACACCCTGATATCTAGTGTCCGCAGGTCACGCGCTGTGTTTCGTTTAATAATTCGGCTAGCTCGCATATCCACCATAATGGCTGAGGGTCTTAAAGAAAGAAGCTCTCTTTGGTTGATAACATTGTGGAAAGACAGGTGGGCTAGCTCCCTCTTTTTCCTCCTCGGCCCTCGCTTCTCCGTAAAACTAGTGCCCAAGAAAGGGCACATAGCACTCAGTAGTGAAAGTAAAAAGCTTCAGGAAACAGTAATCGTTACACAACACGCCTAAATGATCAAAGAGTTTAATAAAAGAAGACGCACTTACATGCACGTCGACTTGTGTCGCAGCCGGTTGTTGAGGCATCTTGGTATCCTGTTGAACACTTGCCGTAAACTTCACCATTGAGTCTGCCTTAATGAATAACTGAGTATATAAACACGAAACAACAGACGATCTCTCTGATGGAAATGGAAGACGCACTCTATATTGTTAACGATGACGAGAATCGCTGACATCTATAGCGCGTTATAGGGTTCGGTCGGTTCAAGAGTTGGCTCCTGCTGGAGTCGTGTCGTCGCCGATACTGACAAGAACGCTGCCGTTCTAGCTCACCACCTGCACGTTGGGGTTGCATGAACGCACACGTGAACCTGAAGCCCCACATCTGACACCGAAGTAAACGTGCCTTAGGCAAGAGGAACATACGGCCACACCACGTGCAGGTGCTCGCGGGATGATTGGCTAATACCATGCCGAGAAGCCCGAAAGTGTTTGTTCTAACGCTCACGTTTTCTGTCGGATGTTGTGCGCATCCAATAGCGAATGCTTGTGTACTGATCTCTGGTCTTATGACGTCAATTGTATTGGCTACACAAGATGGGGAAGTTAATAGTCGTGCCTTTTACACGTGAAACAAACTTGTCGTCAATTTGATCATCTGGAGAGACAAATCAACCAATCAGAATTTGCTGCCTCCAAAATGACCCGTTCATTCCGCTTTCCTTTACATCTCGGTAAACTTGGTCCGTTATCTACTTCAAGTACTCGAATGCTATATGGATCTAATTCATTTTGAGGAATTATGTACGCATCAAATTCAATATCTAAAAAAATCTGAATATTCATGACTTCAATACCATTGATGTCCAATAGTTTTACTTTCTCTATATGTACTATGTACATAGTGTATAGAAAAAGTGTTGAAATGCACCCAAAAATTCGATACCGAGATTTTACCGGAAATACATGTTTTGGGTTCCCCTGAATAAAAAAAAGCATTTTTAGAAAAATATCCGTGTCTGTCTGTGTGTGTGTGTGTGTGTCTGTGGGCAGCATAGCTCAAAGACGAAAAGAACATTAAATACCAAACTTGGCATTTAAGTTTGGTATCCTCCAAGAATGTGACACGAAGGTTTTCAAGAATATCCCCCCACCCTCAAGTTGACTTCAAGCTTGAGAGTGGTTTAAGTAGGAATATCTGGGAAACTGTTAACTCTACAAAAATATCTACGATATAAATGGCGTACATTTGTTGTGCAGTAAGTTTTTGTCTATTTCTTGCGGCTTCATCACGGACGAAGAGGTCTTCAGAAGCTGTTCCCATAATATTCCAGACATCCATTTCGTATGCCATGAAAATGTCTTATACATATGGCATTTTAATCAAAATTGTGGAGCCATTTCAAAATATGTGAAACGTTCTATGCAGAGGGTAGTTAGAGTTGGGGGGACTTTCTGAAAAAGCTCGTGTTGCAGATACTGAACCTAAATACCAAGTTTTGTATTTACGGGACTTTTCGTTTTTGAGCTATGCTGTCCACACACATGATGCCCTTTTTCTGAAAGTCCTTTTTTTTTTTTTTTTTTATTTACGGAGTCTCAAAATATGCATTTCCGCTGAAATCTCGGTATCGAAATTTTGGGTAGAATACAATACTTTCTCTATCATCGTATATAAGTGATAGAGAAAGTAATAATATGAATGCTTAATAAGGAACTGTTTTTATGTTCGAAGATTGACAATCAAATACTACATTTTGCTCTGTCTCTTCATTACCAAGGAAACGTGTAAGTACTTTCAATATTAATATGGAAACTTTGAAAATCACATCGAAATTTTCCATAAAGGGTGTGATTACAAAGTAACGACGAATTTGAGATGACAAATTATCCTTTGTTGGAAACTACGTGTTGAATTTTTGGGAAAATACAATATTCCCTTTCCCATTATACAGAAATCGTATTTACTGTCTCTACACGTACATATGTACAAGCAGTGACTTCTGGAAATATATTTTACTACGTTGCCTCTGGTACAAGGTAGTGTTTTGTTTGCTAATGGTTATTGCCCAGTTGTAGGGGGAAGCGGTCCCGTTTGAGGGCCACCATGTCTTGCAGAAAACTATACTTGGAACTGCCCAGATGCGTTCCATGAGAAATACTTTTTACATTCTCTAGAGTGTATGTACAACACACGTAGTAGATTATGAAGGTATTGTATTAAACCCAAAATTCCATACCGAGATTTCACCGGAAATATAACCCTTGAGATCCCCTGAACAAAAAAAAAGGGCATTTTTAGAAAAAGGTCCGTGTGTGTCGCTGTGGACAGCTTCTCAAAAACTAAAATACCCTTAAATAACAACCTTGATATTTAAGTTTATTATCTTTCAAGGATGTGACACGAAGATTTTCAAGAAAATCCCCCCCCCATCCCAAGGTGCCCTTTACATGGAAAAATGTTTGATTTTTTTTAAATTAAAATCTCTTGTATTAAAGATATTTACATGCTAAATAAAATGTATATCTTGAATTTCCTGGGAATAGCTTCTCAATATCTTATTATTCCAGATGAATTTTTCTGAATTTTGCATAACTCTTAAACCGTAAGAGATACACAAAAACTTATCGCACAAAATAAATTTAAAAAATTGTCATATACTTTTACTTTCTCTTTACGTACTATGTACATAGAGTATAGAGAAGGTATTGCACTCCACCCAAAAATACGATACCGAACTTTCACCGTAGATATATATTTTAGGGTCCGCTGTATCCAAAAAAAAAAGCGTTTTAAGAAAAAGGTCCGTGTGCGTGTGCGTGTGCGTGTGCGTGTGTGTGTGTGTGTGTGTCCGTGTGTCTGTGAACAGGATAACTCAAAGACGGTAAAACACCAAACTTGGTATTTAAGTTTGGTATCTTTCAGAGATGCGACACGAAGATTTTGAGAAAAATTCGCCCACCCCAAACTACCATTTACATGGAACTTTTTCGAAAAGGTTGATTTTCTTAAAAATGGCTCTAACGATTTTGAGTAAAATCTCGTATATTAAAGATATTTACCTGACAAATAAAATGTATATCTTGAACTTTCTGGGAATAACCTCTGTAGACTACTTTATTCTGGATGAATTTTACGGAATGTTGCATAACTGCTAAACCGTAAGAGACGGAAAAAAACTTACCGAAAAAAAAATGTAGAGCACGTTAAAACACACAATTTATGTCATACACATTTTTTTCGTGGAGTTGGTCGTTTTTTAGCTATTCCTTGTTTTTGGTTTCATTTTTGAAAAACTTATACTTTTCTAAAGCAGGAATATATCAACTCCTATTCACACAAACAAAGGAACATCAGTCACATAGCAACCAGCTTTTGACTATCACTTTAACCTATGGTACTCCCTTATTTCTGCTAATTTTTTCTGGATTGGATTTAAGTAAATAAAAGCATAAGCTTTTTAACAATAATTTGTTGCAGAGATGTAGAGAAAGTCATGTGAATGTACACATCAGAGTTTTCTTGTATAGTTGAACGTTTTCAGAAATATTACTTGTTGTAAGTTTTAGTTTTAAAATACATAAGCGTTTCTTATACGGAACTTAGAGACTTCGTGACCACGCAAAGAAACGGATTTCAATCCCATAGCAACCACATTTTAAAACATGTGACTGTCGGTTTATCCTGGTGTATTCCCTTCTATTTATAAGACCGTTTCTGTTTATGTTTATCTCGATTAGCATGAAGAAGATAGAAAAATAAACTCACTAACAATAATTTGTCACATGATACTATCTAGTGACGTATGTACGAGTGGAAAGTAGCTGTTCTGGTTTTTAAATTATTCTATGAAAATTCAATGAATAATGTAAAGAGGAAAATGGAATATTTTTTTTAGAAAAATTAAAACGTGTTGGGTAAATTTCCATTGAATGAAGCGAGCGCTGAAAATCGATCATATATATTTGTCACTTGCACGTGCATTTTATTCGACAGCACGTAACAGATTCCCTGACTCTCTCTCTTGTACGGGTTCTGCCGCTGTAACTATGTATTTGCCAGGTGCTTGCACTGCACTGGAAAAAATAAAGTCTGTCTTGCATACACATGACTTTCTCTACCAGTTCCGAAACTACAAAAGATTCTTCCTTTATATACCTCTCGATAACACTGTCTTCTTCCTTGCTTCCTTGTAAGTAGAAGGGAAATAAGGGAACACACTGGGCTAAAACGATAGTCAAAACTTTTAAAAACCGGCTGTTATGTCAAACTATGATCTCTTTGGTTGCTGAAGGTAAAAAGCAGACACGAAAAGAAAGATAATTCCCGTTTGAGAAAAGTTTAAGTGCCAATAATTCGATATATCTCGAAAAAGATTAATTCTATGGAAAAGAGATATGACATAAATTGTGTGTTTTAACGACACTTACATTTTCGTGTTGTAGGTTTTTTCTATCTCCTACGGTTTAGCAGCTATGGAAAATATAACAACATTCCTCAGAATAAAGCGGTTACTCCCATGGAATTGAAGACTTTCATTTTAATTTGATGTGAATATCTTTAATAAACGGCATTCTAATCAAAATCGTGGAACCATTTTTGAAAAATCAAAATGTTCGAACTCTTTTCAACGTAAAGGATAGTTTGAGACGTGGGCAATCAAATAAACATTTTCGTGTCTCAACGTTGAAAAATACTAAACTTAAATACAAGTTTGGTATTTCACTGACGTTTCGTTGATGTATTATCGTGCTCATGGAAAAACACACAAACACACATACACACAGACACACATATACACACATACATACACACACTTACACACATACACACAGACACACACATACACACATACACACATACACACAGACACACACATACACATACAGACACACACATACACACAGACACACACATACACACACAGACACACACACACACACAGACACACATATACACACAGACACACACACACACTTACACACATACACACAGACACACACATACACACAGACACACACAAACACACACAAATACATACACACAGACACACACATACACACATTCACACACATACACATATACACACAGACACACACATACTTACACACATACACACAGACACACACATACACACAGACACACACATACACACACAGACACACACATACACACAGACACACACACACACTTACACACATACACACAGACACACACATACACACAGACACACACATACACACACAGACACACACATACACACAGACACACACACACTTACACACATACACACAGACACACACACACTTACACACATACACGCAGACACACACAGACACACACATACACACACAGACACACACAGACACACACATACACACAGACAAACACATACACACATACACAAACACATACACACAGACACACACATACACACAGACACACACATACACACAGACACAAACACATACACACAGACAAACACATACACACAGACACAAACACATACACAATTACACACAGACACACACACACTTACACACACACAGACAAACACATACACACATACACACAGACACACACATACACACAGACACACACACTTACACACATACACACAGACACACACATACAAACAGACACAAACACATACACACAGACACACACATACACACAGACACACACACACTTACACACAGACACACACACACTTACACACATACACAAACACATACATACATACACACATACACACAGACACAAACACATACACACATACACACACACACTTTCACACATACACACAGACAAACACATACACACAGACAAACACATACACACAGACACACACACATACACACAGACAAAATTAATACACACAGACAAAAACACATACAGACAAACACATACACACAGACACACACATACACACAGACACACACACTTACACACATACACACAGACACACACATACAAACAGACACAAACACATACACACATACACACAGACACACACATACACACAGACACACACACACTTACACACATACACACAGACACACACACACTTACACACATACACACAGACACAAACACATACACACATACACACATACACACAGACACAAACACATACACACACACATTTTCACACATACACACAGACAAACACATACACACAGACAAACACATACACACAGACACACACACATACACACAGACAAAATTAATACACACAGACAAAAACACATACACACAAACACATACACACAGACACACACTTACAATCATACACACAGACACACACATACACACACTTACACACATACACACACAGACACACACATACACACAGACATACACACTTACACACATACACACAGACAAACACATACACACAGACACAAACACACTTACACACATACACAAAGACACACACACACACTTTCACACACATACACACAGACACACACATACATACAGACACACACACACACTTACACACATACAAACACATACACACAGACACACACATACACACACAGACACAGACACTTACACGCATACACACAGACAAACACATACACACAGACACACACACACTTACACACATACACACAGACACACACACACTTACACACACAGACACACACATACACACACAGACACATACACATACACACCTACACATACACACTTACACACATACACATACACACAGAGACACATACTTACACACATATACACATACACACATACTTACACAGACACACACATACACACTTACACACACATACACATTCACACTTACACACACATACACACATACACACATACACATACACACTTACACACACAAACACACACAGACACACACATACACACAGACACACATACACACACAGACACACACATACACATACATACACACTTACACACACAGACACACACATACACACATACACATACATACACACTTACACACACAGACACACACATACACATACATACACACTTACACACACAGACCCACACATACACATACATACACACTTACACACACAGACACACACATACACATACATATACACTTACACACAGACACACACATACACACATACACACTTACACACAGAAACACACACATACACATAGACACTTACACACACAGACACACACATACACACATACACATACACGCTTACATACACATACACACAGACACACACTTACACACATACACATAATTACTTACACACAGACACACACATACACACTTACATACAGAGACACACTTACACACACACACAGACACACACAGACACACAGACACACACATACACACTTACATACAGAGACACACTTACACACACACAGACACACACAGACACACACATACACACTTACATACAGAGACACACTTACACACACATACAAACAGACACACACAGACATACACAGACACACACATACACACATACACATTACACATACACACATACACACTTACACACACACATACACACAGACACACACTTACACACATACACACACAGACACACACTTAAACACACATACACACACTTACACACACATACACAGACACATACACACTTACATACAGAGACACACACACATACACACACACTTACATACAGAGACACACTTACACATACACACATACACATACATACACACATACACACTTACATACAGAGACACACTTACACACATACACATACACACACACTTACACACACATACACATTTACATACAGAGACACACTTACACACACATACAAAGACACATACGCACATACACACTTACACATACACACACATACACACATACACACTTACACGTACACACATACACACTTACACACATATACACATACACACTTACACGTACACACATACACACTTACACACATATACACACATGCACACACATACACACTTACACACACTTACACATACACACATACACACACATACACACATACACACACTTACACACATACACACATACACATTACACATACACACATACACACATACACACTTACACACACATACACATACACACAGACACACACTTACACACATACACACACAGACACACACTTAAACACACATACACACACTTACACACACATACACAGACACATACACAGACACACCCATACACACCGTACACACATACACACATACACATACACACATACACTCAGACACACACTTACACACATACACACAGACACATACACATATACACACATACACACAAATACACACAGACACACACTTACACACACATACACACATACACACATACACACACTTACACACATACACACACACTTACACACATACACACACTTACACACACATACACACATACACACATACACACATACATACACATACACACATACAAAAACTTACACACACATACACACATACACACACTTACACACATACACACAGACACACACATACTCACTTACACACACAGACACACACTTATACTCACATACACACATACACATACACACACATACATACACATACACACACATACACACACATACACACATACACAGACATACACACATACACACAGACACACATACACACATACACATACACACATACACAAACATACACACAAACATACACACAGACACACACATACACACATACACACAGACACACATACACACAGACACACAATTACACACACATACACACATACACACTTACATACAGAGACACACTTACACACATACACACATACACATACACACTTACACACAGACACACACATATACACTTACGCACACATACACACACAGACACACACTTACACACCTACACACATACACACATACACATACACACATACATACATACATACAAACACAGACACACACATACACACTTACACACACAGACACACACATACACACACAGACACACACTTACACACATACACACTTACACACACTTACACACACAGACACACACTTACACACATACACACAGACACACACTTACACACATACACACATACACACATACACACACAGACACACACATACACACATAGACACTTACACACATACACACACAGACACACACATACACACACATACACACACTTACACACATACACACACATACACACACAGACACACATACACACACTTATACACATACACACACATACACACAGACACACACACTTACACACATAGACAATGACAAACGCATACACACAGACACACACACTTACAAACATACACACAGACACACACATACACACTTACACACATACACACATACACACTTACATACAGAGACACACTTACACATACATACACACTTACATACACAGACACACTTACACATACACACATTAACATACATACACACATACACACTTACATACAGAGACACACACATACACACATACACATACATACACACACATACACACTTACATACAGAGACACACATACATACACACTTACATACAGAGACACACTTACACATACACACATACACATACATACACACATACACACTTACATACAGAGACACACTTACACACATACACACAGAGACACACTTACATATACACACATACACATACATACACACACATACACACTTACATACAGAGACACACTTACACATACATACACACTTCATACAGAGACACACTTACACATACACATACATACACACTTACATACAGAGACACACTTACACATACACATACATACACACTTACATACAGAGACACACTTACACATACACATACATACACACTTACATACAGAGACACACTTATAAATACATACATACACACATACACACTTACATACAGAGACACACTTGCACATACACATACATACACATACATACACACTTACATACAGAGACACACTTACACATACACACATACACATACATACACACATACACACTTACATACAGAGACACACTTACACATACACATACATACACACATACACACTTACATAAAGAGACACACTTACACATACACATACATACACACACATACACACTTACATACAGACACACACTTACACATACACATACATACACTCTTACTTACAGAGACACACTTACACATACACACATACACATACATACACACACATACACACTTACAGACAGAGACACACTTACACACATACACACAGACACACATACACACATACACACTTACATATATAGACACACTTACACATACACACACAGACACACATACACACTTACATACAGAGACACACTTACACATACACACATACACTTACATACAGAGACACACTTACACAGACACACACATATACACATACACACTTACATACAGAGACACACTTACACATACACATACATACACATACATACACACTCACATACAGAGACACACTTACACATACACACATACACATACATACACACATACACACTTACATACAGAGACACACTTACACATATACATACATACACACATACACACTTACATATAGAGACACACTTACACATACACACATACACATACATACACACACATACACACTTACATACAGAGACACACTTACCATACACATACATACACACTTACATACAGAGACACACTTACACATACACACATACACATACATACACACATACACACTTACAGACAGAGACACACTTACACATACACATACATACACACTTACATACAGAGACACACTTACACATACACACATACACATACATACACACACACATACACACTTACAGACAGAGACACACTTACACATACACATACATACACACTTACAGACAGAGACACACTTACACACACATACAGACACACATACACACACATACACACTTACATATAGAGACACACTTACACATACACACACAGACACACACATACACACAGACATACACATACACACACAGACACATACACAGACACACAAATACACACACATACACAGACACACACATACACACACAGACACACACATACACACAGACACACACCTACACACATACACACAGAGACACACACATACACTCACAGACACACTCTTACACTCACATACACACACACAGACACACACTTACACACATACACACCGACACACACTTACACATACACATACACACATACATACAGAGACACACTTACACACACATACACAGACACACACATACACACCCACACACACAGACATACACAGACACACACAGACACACACTTACACACACATACACAGACACACACATACACACACAGACACACACAGACACACACTTACACACATACACAGACACACACATACACACACAGACACACACAGACACACACCTACACACATACACACAGAGACACACACATACACTCACAGACACACATTTACACACACACATACACAGACACACACAGACACACTCTTACACACACATACACACAGACACACACTTACACACACACATACACATACACACACAGACACACACTTACACTCACATACACACACAGACACACACTTACACACACATACACACCGACACACACTTACACATACACATACACACTTACATACAGAGACACACTTACACACACATACACAGACACATACACAGACACACACATAGACACTTACACACACATACACACACAGCCACACACTTACACATACACATACACACATACATACAAAGACACACTTACACACACATACACAGACACATACACAGACACACACATACACACATACACATAAACACTTACACACAAACACACATTTACACACATACACACTTACACACACATACACATACACACTTACACACACACACTTACACACATACACATACACACTTACACACACATACACAGACACATATACAGACACACACATACACACATACACATAAACACTTACACACATAAACACTTACACACATACACACATTTACACACATACACACATTTACACTCATACACACTTACACACACATACACATACACACTTACACACACACTTACACACCTACACATACACACTTACACACACATACACAGACACATATACAGACACACACATACACACATACACATACACACTTACACACAGACACACACTTACACACACATACACATACACACTTACACACTGACACACACTTACACACACATACACACTCACACACACACACTTACACACATACACACAGACACACACTTACACTCAGACACACTCTTACACACACAGTGACACATACATACACACACACAGTTACACACAGACACACACTTACACACATACACACACAAAGACATTCCCCTTTCTAAATATGCTTTTCTGGATTCAGAATATTTCAAAACATATATTTACGGTGAAATCTCGGTATCAAATTTTTGGGTTGAGTACAATACCTTCTCTATACACTATGTACATTGTATATTTGAGCCAGAGAAAGTAAAAATAGAAGGCACATGTTCGGTCGTTGTACAATTCAAAACTTAAACGTTATAAAAGTAAATAAAAGCCTGGAAATTCATAAAAGCCATTACATGTAGCCTACACGGCAAATGACGTAGGAAAATGTTGGACCAGGAGTGTAATAGAAGGTTAAGCTAAATTTGTGTATTCAAGATAATAGCACTACGACATAGCAACTATTGCTATAGCTCTTGCTATTGATTTTAGGCTATTCTTTACTTTCTCTACACGTACTATGTACATAGTCTATAGAGAAGCTATTGTATTGCAACCAAAAATTCGAAACCGAGATTTCACCGGAAATAGTCCTTTTAGGGTCCCCTGTATCCAAAAAAAGTACTTTTTTTTAAAGGTTCGCGTGTATTCGTGTCCTTGTGTCTGTGAACACGATAACTCAAAAACGAAAAGTCGGTAAAATACAAAACTTGGTATTTAAGTTCAGTATCTTCCAAAGAAGCAACACGAGGATTTTCAAGAAAATCCCACCCCCCTCCCCACAAATTACCCTTTACATGGAGAATATTTCGAACATTTTAATTTTATCAAAAATGGCTCTAACGATTTTTATTAGGATCCTGTGTATAAAAGATATTTACATTCCATATAAAATGTACATCTTGAATTTTCTGAAAATAGCCTGTGAAGAGTTTTTATTCTGGATGAATTTCTGCACAATTTTGCATAACTGGTAAACCGTAAAAGATAGACGGAAACTTACCTAGCAGAAAATGTAGAGCTCGGTAAAGCACACAATTTATAATACATTGATCGTATTTTTAGATATTCCTTGTTATTGATTTCAGCTTTAAAAGCTCTTACTTTTCGCATACAGAAGTTCTCCTGTCCATACAAACAAAGGAACTTCAGTCACATAGCAATCAGCTTTTGACTATCACTTTAACCTATGACACTCCCTTATTTCGCCACTACTTACAAGGAAGCAAGTAATAAGACTATTTCTGCTAATTTTTAGTTTCTCTACACGTGCTATGTACATAGTGTATAGAGGAAGTATTATATTCCACCCAAAAATTCGATACCGGGATTTCACCGAAAATACAGGGTTACTACAAAAGAAATAGACAACTTCAACTGCCTGTAAAACAAAAACTATTAGAGATAGCAACCTAATTATTTTGGAGGTATGTTGAGAAACTCTCAAAGTTTCGTTTGTTACTATTGGTAATGCCTGTAGTGTTTTGTTTGTTGTTGCAGAAGCTGAAATGGCGGAAAATCCTGTGGAAAAGGCATATTGCGTGTTGGAATTTGCTAGAACGCAATCAGCAACTGTTGTCCAACGACATTTTAGAACACGTTACCACAAACATAAAATGATGCGCTCACAAGAACCAGCATCGTCTTCATCATGTCGCAACATGTCGATGCAAAAGTCACGCCGTATGACCTTATCTTCTTCACTCAGAAACTGCAACATCTGTAATCTGTAAGGCATCATGTGCAGTCGCTTCCGCAAGATTTTCCATACAGTTTGCTGTGGAATTTGTAATTGCATGCTTGCCCTAGATGTCGATTTCTATGGGCCTCTTCTTCCGAAACTCTTGGTCTTCCAGAGCCCTTCCCTTTGCACAAACATCCCGTTGTCTCGAATTTTCTATACCAGTCATAGATTGACTGTCTAGTCGATGGCGTTTTGTGGTAACGTGTTCTAAAATGTCGTTGGACAACAGTTGCTGATTGCGTTCTAGCAAATTCCAACACGCAATATGCCGTTTCCACAGGATTTTCCGCCATTTCAGCTTCTGCAACAACAAACAAAACACTACAGCGTTACCAATAGTAGCAAACAAAACTTTGAGAGTTTCTCAACATACCTCCAAAATAATTAGGTTGCTATCTCTAATAGCTTTTGTTTTACAGGCAGTTGAAGTTGTCTATTTCTTTTGTAGTAACCCTGTATATGTTTTAGGACCCCATGAATCCAAGAAAAGCATTTTTACAAAAAGACCTGTGTCTGTGGGCAGCATAGCTCAAAAACGAAAAGTCCGCTAAACACCAAACTTGGTATTTAAGTTCAGTATCTTCCAAGGATGCGACACGAAGATTTTGAGAAGAATCTCCCTGCCTGCTCTACCCTTTACATGGAAAATATTTCTAAAATTTTATTTTATCAAAAATGGCTCTAACGATTTTGATTAAAATATCGTATATGACGATATTTACCTGACAAATAAAATGTATACCTTGAGTTTTCTGGGAACAGCCTCTGAAGGCAATATTATTCTTAATGAGTTTTCGGGATTTTCATAACTGGTAAATCGTAAGAGATTAGCACACAAAAAATGTAAATGAGTACATTAAAACACACAATTTATGTTATATGCATTTTTTGTGGAGTTGATCGTTTTTTTAGATATTCCTTGTTTTTGGTTTCAGTTTTAAAAAACATACGGCAATGTGTCAACTCCTGTCCACACAAACAAAGCCACACAGCAACCAGCTTTTGACTATCACTTTAACCTATGGTGCTCCCTTATTTCGGTTCTACTTATAAGGAAGCAAGTAATAAGCATGAAGTAAATGGGAGCATAAGCTTTTCAACAACAATTTGTTGCAGAGATGTAGAGAAAGTCATGTGAGTGGAACAAATCACTTTTTTTTTTTTTTGTTTAGGTAAGATCGAAATACGTTATAAGCGACTACTCTGTGGCAGAAAAGGGCGCTAGTGGCGTTTTATAGGCTGGGTGTTACCACAAAGGGACTTTAGCAAACATTGGTTGTTGAATAGAACCAGAACGCTCCCTTTTCAAGCACACTGGGCTGTCAATTTTTGATGTTCATTTCTGGAATTCATTTGTAAAATGTTTTGATTCGGTCGCTGCACGTTTCCCAGCTGCTTTGTGTGTGACGTCAACGGGCTACTTGACGTGGGCGGACACAGGGGTGCCTGCCCTAATAGCCATACATCCCCCTTAGAGCTCTGACCTTTCGTTATTGGGTATCAAGTGGCGACGCATTATACACTTACGCAACGAAGGTTGAATAAAGCCTGCCTCCGCGGTCGAGTGGTCAGCGAGCTGACTTCTCACCCGGGTTCGAATCCCGGCTGGAACGGCAAATTTTTCTTTGGCTAGAATTATTCCCTATCCCCCACAGAGTCTGGAATTATGTATGTGTGTGTGTTGGAGTAAAATGAAATGATGTAAACCAAACGTAAAGAGCCTACAGACAGCGAGTTGTTTCAAGTGCAAAGCCCCCGATAAGACCTTACATGTTAAAGGGGCTATATACAAGAAACAATTAAAAAAATCTGATGTGATCCATTCACATGACTTTCTTTACATCTGTGCAACAAATTCTTGTTAAAAAGCTTATGCTTCTATTTACGTCATGCTAATCGAGAAAAATTAGCAGAAATAGTCTTATTACTTGCTTCCTTGTAAGTAGGAGCGAAATAAGGGAGTTTTTTTGGTAGTGTTTAACGCCCGCTTTTACTGTTCTGGCACCGCAGGCGACGACACTGATGATACATGAAGATGGAGCTCCGGTGGAATGTAATGGAACCGGAAAACCCGTCTCTTTGTCCACCACAAATCTCACATGCAGTCGCTTGGGATCGAACCGGGGCCGTCTAGGTGAGAAGCAAGAGGTCTGACCACGGCGCGGCCAATATGAGAGTACCATAGGTTAAAGTGATAGTCAAAAACTGGTTGCTATGTAACTGAAGTTCCTTTGTTTGTATAGATAGGAGTTGACAAATTCCTGTATGAGAGAAGTATAAGTTTTTCAAAGCGGAAACTAATAACAAGGAATATCTTAAAAACGATCAATTCTACGAAAAAACGTATATATAGTATATTGTGAGTTTTAATGTACTCTACATTTTCTGTATGGTAAGTTTTTGTCCATCTCTTACGGTTTAGCAGTTATGCAAAATTCGGCAAAATGCATCCAGAATAAAGAGGTCTTCAGAAGCTATTCCCAGAAAATTAAAGATATACATTTT
Organism: Hymenopus coronatus; assembly: GCA_030762935.1. Taxonomy (NCBI): domain Eukaryota; kingdom Metazoa; phylum Arthropoda; class Insecta; order Mantodea; family Hymenopodidae; genus Hymenopus; species Hymenopus coronatus. The sequence goes on along the minus strand of CM060886.1, from coordinate 142,335,966 downwards.
ATTCGGGGTGCAAATAGCTTTAATATATGTGATTTTAATCAAAATCATTTGAGCCATTTTTAAGAAAATCAAAATTTTCCAAACATTTTCCATGTAAAGGGTAGTTTGTAGTGGGGGAATTTTCTTGAAAATCTTCGTGTCGCATACCTGAAAGATTATATACCTGAATACCAAATTTGGTATTTAACAGTGTTTTCGTTTTTGAGCTATGTTGTCCACAGACACACATGGACCTTTTTCTAAAAATGCTTTTTTGGATTCAGGGGATCCTAAAACACGTATTTCCGGCGAAACCTCGGTATAGAGTTTTTCGGTGGAATACAATACTTGCTCTATACACTATTTGTAGAGAAAGTAAAGAAAAGTCGAATAAAAGGGATTAAGTTATTTTCACCCGTTTTACGCGAGAGCAAAAAAGCTAAACTGAATATTGTAAACTATTACAAAGAAATACATGAATCATCTGAGTCAGTTAATTTTCAAAATCTATATACCTTTATCACAATACTTTAATTCATTGAAAGGGGTAACTCTTATGTGTAAATGACTTTCTGTGTCTGCTACCGTTTCACAGGTATACGTTAATACTTTCTCTAGCACGTATGTACACAATAGACATATTAGAGACGGCATTCTATTCCACTAAAAAATTCGACGTCGAGATTTCACTGGAAAAATCATTTTTAACAAAAGGTCCACATGAAGCAGAGCTTAAAACCGAAAATATCAAACAGTTATTTATGTTTACTTTCTTCCAAGGATGCGACACCAAATTTTTTAATGAAAATTCCCTCTACCACAAACTACTCTATACGTGGACAATTTTTTGAATATTTTGTTTTGTCAAAAATGGTTCTAACAATTTTGATTAAAATATCATATATTAAATATATTTATCTGAAAAATAAAATGTATATCTTGAATTTTCTAATAATAGACTCTGAAAACTACTTTAATCTGGATGAATTTTACAGAATTTTGCATAACTTCTAAACCGTAAGAGATGGACCAAAACTTACCACATAAAAATGTAGAGCACGTTAAAGCACACAATTTATGTTATATACATTTTTTTTCGTAGAGTTCATCGTTTTTGAGACATTCCTTGTTTTTGGTTTCAGGTTTGAAAAACTTGTAATTTTCTCATACAGGAATTTGTCAACTCCTGCCTATACAAACAAAGGAACTTCAGTCACACAGCAACCAGCTTTTGACTATCACTTTCACCTATGGTACTCCCTTATTTCGCTTTTAATTACAAGGAAACGACTATTTCTGCTAATGTTTTCTCAATTAACATGAAGTAAATAGTAGCCTAAGGTTTTTAACATTATTTTCTTGCAGAGATGTAGAGAAAGTCATGTGAATGGAACATATAAGATTTTTTTTAGACTCAGTGGAGCTCTAAACACGTATTTCCGAAATTTGTGAAATCTCGACATCAAATTTTGGGTGGAATACAACACCTTCTCTAACTACCATGTACATGCGTGATAGAGAAAGCAATAAAATGACGTAAGGTAGAAAGATAATCAAGAAAATTGGACATCGATTTTACTCGGTGGTTATGTAGCCAGGTTGTGCTCTAGAAAGTGAGATGCGAGTGGTAATAAGAAACACGCCATTAGCAGATTACAAACTCTAGAAACGAAATTCCTGAGGGCAACGAAACAATTGAAGATATTAGCAAAGTGCTGCTACGCCAAACTTGAATAAGAAAAGTGTTTAATTGGAAAGATCATTTTCTCGCGTGCCACATTCTTGAGCCCCTTACATTGCTTTAAGAGGATATTTACAAAACTCTGATTGTTACATTCACATGACCCTCTCTGTAGGCAATTATTGTTAAAAAGCTTATTCTTATATGTACTTCGAGATTAACATTAGCAGAAATAGAAAGCAAATAATGGAATATACTAGGCTAAAACGATAGTCAAATTTTACTTTCTCTACACGTACACGTAGTGTGTAGAGAAGGTATTGTATTCCGCCCAAAAATTCGATACCAAGATTTCACCGGAAATAAGGTTTTGGGTTCCCCTGAATCCATAAAAAGCATTTTTGGAAAAAGGTCCGTGTGTGTCAGTGGACAGCGTAGCTCAAAAACGAAAAGACCGTTAAATATCAAACTTGGTATTTAAGTTTGGTGTCTTCCAAGGATGCGACACGAAGATTTTCAAAAAAATCTCTCCACTCCCAACTACCCTTTACATGGTACTTTTTTCGAAAGTTTTGATTTTCTCAAAAATGGCTCTAACGATTTTGATTAAAATATCGTGTATTAATTGTATTTACATTCCAAATAAAATGTATATCTTGAATGTCCTGGAATAGCCTCTGAAGACTACTTTATTCTGGATGAATTTTACGGAATTGTGCATAACTGCTAAAACTAAAGACATGGACAAAAACTTGACACACAAAAAATGCATGTTAAATCACACCACATATGTTATATACATTTTGTCGTGGGGAATTTCTCAAAAATTGTCAATAATATGGCATAAATTTTGTGCTTCAACAAGATCTAGATATTTTGTGTAGTAAGTTTTTGTCTATCTCTTACGGTTTACTAGTTATGCAAAATCCTGCAAAATTCATCGAGAATAAATAGGTCTTCAGAGGCTATTCCCAGAAAATTCAAGAAATACATTTATCGTGTAAATATCTTTACTATACGGTACTAAGAATGTCTTTGCGCAGATGGACACCAACACCTATAACTAGATAGTACTCATTGCATGTATGTTACTAACACTCGTGAGTTAGGGAATGGAAAATCCCGCAGAGCAGTAGACTGTGTGCGGAGCACGTATTCCCGCGATCCGCTACTTTGGCATAAGACTGGAAACCAGCAGTCTTACCAATTGGCAAATATTTCCCTTTGATTTATATTAATATAGCTCCTAACTACTGGCAGTCAGCATTCTCCTTGGTATATTAGTGTAATTATAGTTTTACAACCTTATTAACGTCTAAAATGCAAAAATGTATTGGTGTTTTATGCTTAGTAAGGAATTACTATACGATAATATTATTTGTATTTAATAATATATCCTCATATTTATTTATTTATTAAGTTATCATTATCTCAAAATTATTCTTTACTTCATTATTATCATTGTTAATAACATTCTTGTCTTTAACTTAAAATGTCTAAGTTATCACATAATAACCTACTACTTTAAACAAGTTTATCACTAATCTTCAAAATTTAACAATGATTTCTCATTTGCAACCTTTTGTGAGTTCAGATATTACATCATTACTCATTTTATTTTTCATTAATCACTTTATTTAATGAACACTTTACTCCCTCTAAATATCAACACAGGTCACTGGTAAACCCTTATCTTCCATTTTTCATTATACTTCAGTTTCACCAAAGAACCTAATCCAATTAACTCTTCTCCCTTTTAACTCTCTTCTTCCAGTTCCCCCTTTTCTATACTTTCAGCCGGTTCCCATCCCGTAATTCTTCATTCTCATATGAAAAAACATTAATTTAAGCATAACATTGTATTATTACACTGCAGATTTTATTGCGGCCTTGTTAAGTTCCCTGCGATTGGAGCGTTAGGTGCATGCCCGGAGTTTGGTTTAGACTTGAGACAGACGGGAGGTAATGATTCATTCGCTTCGTCGCGCGGTGAAGGACAACATTACTATTTGATTTGAATGACAGTGTTTTTGCAATATAATGTTAGTGTCCCAATTCAGATCCAAACATCAATGAATGTTTCAACAGAATACAAACGATAAATCAATTTTCTTTTATAACTCACCTATTTATGTTTCCATGGTTTTATTACAATAAAAACAACATTTTTACGTGTCACAAGTGAATGAATTTTAACAGATAGATAGTATACATTGATTTACATATTTATATTTTTATATGCTGCCTAGAATTGCAGTGATTCTGGGTGCAAATCTTTTTGTGGCCTTTAAGCTGAATATAACTTTCGTTATTCATCTTATAGTGAAATATGCACACTTAAACTCAGCAACTTGGACTTCTGATACGGTGTACTCAAATGACAGATTTCTACACGTATTGACAACGAGTGCCTGTCCCATTGCTCTATAGCCGGACTGGAGGAATGGTGGTGACGCCAATCACAGATGTAATGCTTGTACAGACAACCTGCATTGGGTCATCGTCCTTCATGGTATAATGGTTACCATGTAAACATCCTTAGCACGGCTTCCTTCGGAAGGAAAGTAAAGCCGTTGGTCCCGTGTCGCAGATTTATGACACGAAAAAGAACCTCGAGCCTGATAGAGAGGCCTCTGAGCAAAATTAGGCGGTCTTTGACGCCCAATTGAGAATGAGACGCTGAAAACTACGGTAGTTAAAGAGCGTCCATAAACAACACAGCATTTCCATTTTGCAATGAACTCTAGTTATCATCATTATTCCTTTCATTGTTTTTTGTTTGCAAAGAAGAAATACACACTCGCAACCGGCGTGTGATGCAGTCATGGCCTACTTTTATTGGGCCTACCTAACCTCAACACGGCGTGTGATGCAGTCATGGCCTACTTTTGTTGGGCCTACCTAACCTCAACACGGCGTGTGATGCAGTCATGGCCTACTTTTGTTGGGCCTACCTAACCTCAACACGGCGTGTGATGCAGTCATGGCCTACTTTTGTTGGGCCTACCTAACCTCAACACGGCGTGTGATGCAGTCATGGCCTACTTTTATTGGGCCTACCTAACCTCAACACGGCGTGTGATGCAGTCATGGCCTACTTTTGTTGGGCCTACCTAACCTCAACACGGCGTGTGATGCAGTCATGGCCTACTTTTGTTGGGCCTACCTAACCTCAACACGGCGTGTGATGCAGTCATGGCCTACTTTTATTGGGCTTACCTAACCTCAGCACGGCGTGTGATGCAGTCATGACCTACTTTTGTTGGGCCTACCTAACCTCAACACGGCGTGTGATGCAGTCATGGCCTACTTTTGTTCGGCCTACCTAACCTCAACACGGCGTGTGATGCAGTCATGGCCTACTTTTGTTGGGCCTACCTAACCTCAACACGGCGTGTGATGCAGTCATGGCCTACTTTTGTTGGGCCTACCTAAACTCAACACGGCGTGTGATGCAGTCATGACCTACTTTTATTGGGCCTACCTAACCTCAACACGGCGTGTGATGCAGTCATGGCCTACTTTTGTTGGGCCTACCTAACCTCAACACGGCGTGTGATGCAGTCATGGCCTACTTTTGTTGGGCCTACCTAACCTCAACACGGCGTGTGATGCAGTCATGGCCTACTTTTGTTGGGCCTACCTAACCTCAACACGGCGTGTGATGCAGTTATGGCCTACTTTTATTGGGCCTACCTAACCTCAACACGGCGTGTGATGCAGTCATGGCCTACTTTTGTTGGGCCTACCTAACCTCAACACGGCGTGTGATGCAGTCATGGCCTACTTTTGTTGGGCCTACCTAACCTCAACACGGCGTGTGATGCAGTCATGGCCTACTTTTGTTGGGTCTACCTAACCTCAACACGGCGTGTGATGCAGTCATGACCTACTTTTGTTGGGCCTACCTAACCTCAACACGGCGTGTGATGCAGTCATGGCCTACTTTTGTTGGGCCTACCTAACCTCAACACGGCGTGTGATGCAGTCATGACCTACTTTTGTTGGGCCTACCTAACCTCAACACGGCGTGTGATGCAGTCATGGCCTACTTTTGTTGGGCCTACCTAACCTCAACACGGCGTGTGATGCAGTCATGACCTACTTTTGTTCGGCCTACCTAACCTCAACACGGCGTGTGATGCAGTCATGACCTACTTTTGTTCGGCCTACCTAACCTCAACACGGCGTGTGATGCAGTCATGACCTACTTTTGTTGGGCCTACCTAACCTCAACACGGCGTGTGATGTAGTCATGGCCTACCTAACCTCAACACGGCGTGTGATGCAGTCATGACCTACTTTTATTGGGCTTACCTAACCTCAACACGGCGTGTGATGCAGTCATGGCCTACTTTTGTTGGGCCTACCTAACCTCAACACGGCGTGTGATGCAGTCATGGCCTACTTTTGTTGGGCCTACCTAACCTCAACAGTGTGAAGTGCCTGTTCTTGTTTTCTCTGATTTGAAGAGTGACATCAATGTCCAGTACCTAATAGGTCTTCATGTGCTGAAAATCGTCGATGACACTGTCAAGTAACAGCTATGTCGGTTTCCATGGCAACCAAAATACCAGTTTTGTCCAAAAGATGCATTGCCAAATTGCCCACTGCGTCCTATAATAGTTGAAAACATTATGGTAATGCATCAAATATAGCTGCCATATTTGGAAGTGAGGTTATGAAACATGTTTGCTGCAAGGAATTGACTGTCATGTTTACCATATGGCGTTCTCTCCTTGTAACAAACCTGTCCAACTGGTTCTCATGCACTTTCAGCACAAGGCAAATACATCCCTTAATTATTTTACTTTCTCTAGCACGTATGTACAATATACATAGCAGACAGAGAAACTAGATACCGAGATTTCATCGGAAATATATGTCTTGGGAAGCAGTTTTAGATAAAGGTCTATGTGTCTCTCTCTCTATTTGTGTGTGTGTGTCTGCAGGCAGCATAGCTCAAAAAACGAAAATTCTGTTAAATACCAAACTTGATATTTAAGTTCAGTATCTCCCAAGGATTGAACAAAATCCCCCACTCCCAACTATCCTTTCCGTGTAAATAATTCGAATATTTTGATTTTCTAAAAATGGCTCTTAATATGGTGATGATTAAAATATTTACTGACAAATTAAATGTATATCTTGAATTTTCTGGGAATAGCCTCATAAGATCTCTTTATTGTGGATGTATTTTTCTGAATTTTGCACAAATGATAAACCGTAAGAGACAAAAATGTAGAGCTCCTTAAAACACACCACATTATCATATAAGCTTTTTTCGTGGAGCTGGCCGTTTACGAGATATTCCTTGTTATTGGTTTCACTTTTTAAAACACCTAAGCTTTTCTTTAGGAATTTGTGAATCCCTGGCCAGGCAAAGAAATGGATTTCAGTTCCATAGCGACCACGTTTTGACTGTCGGCTTAGCCTAGTGATTTCGCTCCTACTTAAAGTGACTAATAAGACCGTTTTTGCTAAAGTCTATCTCGATTAACTTGAAGTAGATAGAAGAATAGGTTTATTAACAATAGTTTGTTATAGAGAAAGTCACGTGAGTGGAACACATCAGATTTTTTTTTTTGTAAGCGCTCAGATTCTTTCCAGAAGAGGAAGAAAATGCAATTTTCGGTGGCGTAGCAACGTCGCCGGTAGTAAAAACGGCACTTTAATAGACCTGTTGAGCGAGTTCAGACAGGATTCTAATGAAGAAACAAAATTGTTTGTAACCTACTTTCTGCTACGTAAAAATGGAAAACAGGCTTATATAAGGTTATGTTATCTGCAAACTAGTTGGAGAGGATTTCATACACCACAGCACATCAACTGTTTTCCTAGATCTTCAGCTGTTTTATGATTACCTTAATGTAAAGCAAAGCGCATCTCCAGAATCGAATGTTTTCAACTATCGAATACCTTTAAGAACCAATTATTTCATTCGAGTACAAATTCTTGAATACTCCTATCACTCATCATGGTTTTCGTTAGTCGAAGTGAGCCTGATTTTGTACGCAAACTCTCGCATCGTCACTCGAGTAATGTTCTCAGTTCTCGCCATGGTTCGTTCTCGAACACTCTTTAATGCTTTTGGTGAGCAGCCTATTTTTGTATTTCCAGGAATACCTCGATATCGAATTTTTGGGTGGAATACAATACTTTCTCCACCTGCTAAGTATTTCAAGAAAATCGCCCCCAATCCAATCAGTCTCTGTATGGAACATTTTTTTGAAAATTTCCCTAAAGAGCTTTATTCAAACAACACAAGATGATATTTTCATTATAAACGAAAGGTCTGTCTTGAATTTTCTGAAATCCTCTTCATTCTGGATGGCATTTACATAAATGGTAAAGTATGAGAAATAAAATACATCTTCTTACACAAAAGCAAATTTAGACATCGTTGAAGTACACAAACTCCAGATGTTGGTTTAAATGTTAAACTTATACATTTCACAAAACAGAAGTCGTTATTCGTTTTTCATGCTTTTGGTTACAGCGTTCCCCCAGGTCCTCGTTATCTCTGATTATTTTTGAATAGTAAATTATGTTTTCAATATATTATTCATATTTCCCCCCGGCTTGGTGGAGCAAGTGTCTGTTAAGAGGGCGTCAACGGCAAAAGGAATTCTTTCAGAGATAACACATCTGTATCTTTTAGTTTAAACAATTTATTAACAAGAGACTTCATTATTATTTCTATACGATCATAGCTGAAACTGTACTACGTGTTCACTTGCACGTATAACTTAGATTTCGGGTATTGCCCTTCTTACGTAAAGCCGAAGTCCTGAGAGAGAAAAACAAGTGCACTGTGTAGTAAATGAAAACGAACAGGTTGAGAACTGCGTCTCCGTAAACATATTCGAACACTCTTGTTCTGCCTAACATTAAAACTGTGCTCTAAATGGCTTTCATTCCCGCTCACAGTAGCGTCTCTTTGCTTGATGCAATAGAAACTGCCTCACCAAGGCTGCTAACTCTCTAAAGACCCCAACTCCTTGGCCCTTGTCCCCATAAACCTTGCGAAAGATTTCCCTCTTGATACTCTTATACAATATCAGCTTTCTCGCCTATCTTATAACTAAGCGTATACTAACGCCCTTTAATAATATAATTATATTTCTATTATTACATATATTTATTTACATTATCTTGCTAATTAATTATTAATATTTTCTTGTAGTAATTAGAACCGCCTCATGGTCAAGCAAGAAATGAATTTCAGCATAATTACATAGCAACTAGATTTGAATTTCGCTCTAGCCTAGTGTAATCCCAATATTCTCCTTGTACCTAAGAAGACTATTTCTGTTAATTAGCTTGATGAAGATAAGAGAATAATCTTTTGTAAGAATACTTTGCTTGTAGAACAGATAGGGAAAGCTATGTGAATGGAACACACAAGCTTTTTAATTTCTCTTCACGTCATAGTGTAAGGAGAAGGTATTGCATTCCACCCAAAATTTGATGTTGAGAATTCACTGAAAATACACTTTTAGGGCACCCCTGTATTTCAGAAAAACAATTAGAAAAAGGTCCGTGTGTGTCCATGAATACGATGACTCAAACACGAAAAGTTGGTAAAAGACCAAACTTGTTATTTGAGTTTAGTATCTTCACGAAGTTTTAGAAAATTTCCCCACACCAGAGTATCCTTTGCATGGAAAACTTCTCGAAAATTTTGATCTTCTAAAAACTGGTCAATGATTTTGATTAAAATACCGTATATTAAAGATATTTACATCACAAATAATATGTATATGTTGAATTTTCTGAAGACATGTTTATTCTGGGTGAATTTTCCTTAACTGGTAAATTAAGAGATAGACAAAAACCTACTACACAAAACACGTAGATTCCGTTAAAACACACAATTTGTCGCATACATTTTTTCGTGGAGTTGACCATTTTTAAGATATTTCTTGATTTTGGTTTCAGTTTTTAGCACAGCAAAGAAACGTATTTCTTCCACAAAGATTTGAGTATCGCTTTGTGCTAGTGTTTGCCTGGATTAGATAAAAGAATAAGTTTGTTACCGATGTGAAGAGAAAATGTTATTTTTACAAGCGTGTCGGTCGGTATGCTTCATGTAAAGCCCCAACAAGAGTTTTCGTTGCCACATGTCAGACTGACCACTTTACTTTCTTAAACCTATCGCCAAGAATGAAGGATAACATTTTGGCACAAATTAGATTCCCTACGTATAACATATGACAGACACCTAACATATGTTTACTTTCTCTACACGTACTATGTACATACAGCAAGTATTGTATTCCACCCAAAAATTCGACACCGAGATTTCACCGGAAATAAATATTTTGAGGTCCCGAGTCCAAAAAATATTTTTAGCAAAACTTCCGTTTGTGGGGGAATAGCATAGCTCGAAAACTTAAAGACCGTTAAATACCAAATTTTGTATTTAAGTTAGTATCTTGTGACACAAAGATTTTCAAGAAAGGAAGGCAACTAAACGAATGCACTAGGCCAAACTGATACTCAAATGTTTTAAAAGTTGTTGTTATGCGATTGTCATTGCAAATCTCTTCTTTGCTTGACCAGGAGTAGAACAAAAGAAAATCGGACACTTCCTGCCTGAGAAAGTAGACTTACTTCACAATTGAAACCAACAACAAGGAATACCTCGGAAACGGTTACCTCCACAACAAAAACGTAAAAGACATAAATTGTGTGTTTTGACGTGATCTAGATGTCTTGTGTAGTAAGGTTTGTCTACCTCTTGCGGTTTATCAGTTAAGCAAAATTCGGCAAAATTCATCTAGAACAAAGAGGTCTTCAGAGGCTATTACCAAAAAATTCAAGATATAAATTTTATTTGGCATGTAAATAGCTTTAATATATGGTATTTTTATCAAAATCATTAGTCATTTTTCAGAAAAATAAAAATTTTCGAAAAATTTTCCATATGAAGGGTATTTTCTGGTGGCAGGATTTTCTTGAAAAACTTCGTGTCCCATCCTTGGAAGATACCAAATGTAAATACCAAGTTTGGTATTTAACGATCTTTTCGTTTTTGAGCTATGCTGTGAACAGACACACAGACACACGCACACACATACACACACGCGGACCTTTTTTTAAAAACGTTTTTTTCGGAGTCAGGGTACCCTAAAGCATATACAGGGTTACTACAAAAGAAATAGATAACTTCAACTGCCTGTAAAACAAAAACTATTAGAGATAGCAACCTAATTATTTTGGAGGTATGTTGAGAAACTCTCAAAGTTTTGTTTGTTACTATTGGTAACGCTGTAGTGTTTTGTTTGTTGTTGCAGAAGCTGAAATGGCGGAAAATCCTGTGGAAAAGGCATATTGCGTGTTGGAATTTGCTAGAACGCAATCAGCGACTGTTGTCCAACGACATTTTAGAACACGTTACCACAAAACGCCACCGACTAGACAGTCAATCTACGACTGGTATAGAAAATTGGAGACAACGGGATGTTTGTGCAAAGGGAAGAGCTCGGGAAGACCAAGAGTTTTGGAAGAAAACGTTGAACGTGTTCGTTCTGCCTACATAAGAAGCCCACAGAAATCGACATCTAGGGCAAGCATGCAATTACAAATTCCACAGCAAACTGTATGGAAAATCTTGCGGAAGCGACTGCACATGATGCCTTACAGATTACAGATGTTGCAGTTTCTGAGTGAAGAAGATAAGGTCATACGGCGTGACTTTTGCACCGACATGTTGCGACATGATGAAGACGATGCTGGTTCTTGTGAGCGCATCATTTCATGTTTGTGGTAACGTGTTCTAAAATGTCGTTGGACAACAGTTGCTGATTGCGTTCTAGCAAATTCCAACACGCAATGTGCCTTTTCCACAGGATTTTCCGCCATTTCAGCTTCTGCAACAACAAACAAAACACTACAGCGTTACCAATAGTAACAAACGAAACTTTGAGAGTTTCTCAACATACCTCCAAAATAATTAGGTTGGTATCTCTAATAGTTTTTGTTTTACAGGCAGTTGAAGTTATCTATTTCTTTTGTAGTAACCCTGTATTTCCGGTAAATTGTCAACATCGAATTTTTGGGTGGAATACAATACCCTCTCTATCCACTATGTACACAGTACATGCGGGCTAGAGAAAGTAAAAAGAATAATATTTTAAACGGATAGTTTATTTGCGGAATAGATGGAGATAGTTATATGAATGAAACACATCAGAATTTTGTTTTAATTTACAGAATTTTGATTGGGAAAAATGATTAAGACTTTACTGTGGCATTTTTTTTCCTTTTGTTTTGATCTCCAGGAGAGTATATTACAAAGTTGTGTTGTTTGGTTAGAGCATTTCTAACACCCAAGGGAAATGAAGTAGTTTGGTGAAACTTCCTGAAAGATAAGTAAAGATGAGGGATTCCTCTTGAAGTTGAAGAGGTTACGCTGGGATATCGGAAATGGCCTGCAGGTCTCCGCGCCTGTGCAGTGCAAGGCTTGGTTCCTGCCTCAAGATGCTCTTCTTATGATCTCAGAGGTTAAAACGCAAGGGCAGCTCCACATCTGCAAGCATCTGATTTATATGTGCTAATATACAAGGGGCGGCTGATAAGTCCCGGGCCTCACACAGATATGGCGCCACTAGGCCAGTTAGACGGTAGCATCGTATAATTTAACTCTAGACTAGCTTGTATCGATAGTTACAGGTCAATAGCTTGTTTAGTTCTCCAATGACAGCATTTTAAACAAGACAACTTTAGAGTTTTCATGAAAATGAAGGATTTGGAAAAACGAGCAGTGATTAAATACTTCCATTTGAAAGGCTTAACACCTAAAGAAATCAAGCAGGAAATGAACAGTACATTGAAAGACTCTGCCCCTTCATATTCAATGATTAAAAGGTGGGTTGCAGAGTTTAAAATGGGACGTACGAGCACTAGTGATGAGCCTCGCTCTGGACGCCCTGTAGAAGTGACAACTCCAGAGATCATTGAAAAAATGCATCGTTTAGTACTGGAAGACCGCAGATTAAAGTTGTTTGAGATAGCAGAGGCTGTAAACATATCAAAAGAACGTGCAGGTAATATTTTAAGTAATATTTTGGGCTTTCACAAGATCTGTGCAAGATGGGTGCCGCGTTTGTTGACACCTGTTCAAAAGTTGAAAAGAAAAACTGTTTCTGTTAAGAATGTGGAGCTCTACCGTAAATTCTCCAGTGAATTTTTGAGACGCTTATGATCATGGATGAAACTTGGATACATCACTACATTCCAGAAAGTAAATCACAGTCAAAACGGTGGATTGCGCCAGATGAGCCAACTCCAAAAAAGGCAAAGTCAATTTTATCCGCTAACAAGGTTTTGTCAAGTGTTTTCTGGGATGTACAGGGAATTATTTTTATTGATTACTTAAAAGTATCGCTGGTGACTTCTACGCAAGCTTCTGCAACGTTTGAACGATGAGGTAAGAGGAAAAATACCTCATTTGGCCAAAAAAAAAAAAAAAACTTGTTTCATCACGACAATGCTCCCGCCCATTGTTCAGTCATTGCAATGGGAAAATGTGCGAATTAAAGTTGGGATTGCTTGAACATGCACCCTATTCGCCAGATCTAGCCCCAGTGACTAACACCTGTTCCCAAACCTCAAAAAATTCTTGGAGAACGAACGCATCACAGCGGCGAGGAGGTCATTGATGCGGTAAACAGCTATTTTGAGGACCTTGATAATATACACTGCAGAGATGGTTTAATTAAATGGGAGCAAAAAATAAACAAACATTAAATGCTGTTTTCATTGAGAGACCGGGGACTTATCAGCCGATGGCTAATATGTACTTACTAATACAGTAAATTCACTTGTATTGTAACTATAATCCTAATATAGGGGGTTTATTATATTCCACATACATCAGTGCAAGAACCAGAAAAGAATTCTTCAGTTTGAACGACGCCCACCTTCAAGAAGCAACTCAGCTTCCCTGCCGGATTTCAAACAGTGCTTCAAGGATTTCTCTGCTTGGGCACTATCCATTGTGAATGTTGAGCGAGTCTTTTTGTTATCTACGGTGATCAGGTGCGGCGTTGCGCCAATCAGGTGCTCGTACATCAGGGAGAGCGCACTGCTGCTGTTTATAAAGGGAATTATGACGGTGGGGGATTTAAGGTCGCTCAACATTTCCATAATTACGCAATTATAAAACTAATCGCGGCAAAAAGCCAATAAACAATTCTGATGAGTTACAATCACATGACTTTCTCTACGTCTCTGTAACAAATTAGTGCTAGAAAGCTTATTCTTCTATTTACTCCACGCTAATCAAGGTAAACAAGTTGACCTTATCCTTGTAAGTAAAAGGGAAAACAATTGAATGTGTTCCATTCACATGATGTCCTCTATTTTACTTTCTCTACATGTACCATGTACATACAATATAGAGAAGGTATTGCACTCCACCCAAAAATTCGATACCAAGATTTCAACGGAAATTCATGTTTTAGGACCCCCCGAATCCAAAAAAAGCATTTTCAGAAACAGAGGTGTGTATGTGTCTGTCTGTGGATAGCATAGCTCAGAAACGAAAATACCGTTAAATGCCAAACTTGGTATTTAAGTTTGGTATCTTGCAAGGATGCGACAGGGAACATTTTCAAGAAAATTTCCCCCATCCCTAACTACCTTTAACATGGAAAAATTTTCGAACATTTTGTTTTTATTAAAATTGCTCTAACGATTTTGATTAAAATACCACATATTACAGCCATTTCTATCACAAATAAAATGTATATCTTGAATTTTCTGGGAATAGCGTTTAAAGACCTGTTTATTCTGGGTGAATTTTGCTGAATTTGGCATAAGTAGTAAGCCGTAAGAGATAGACAAAAGCTTACTATACAAAAAATGTAGATCTTGTTAAAATACACAAGTTATGTCATATACATTATTTTCGTGGAGCTTATCGTTGTCGAGGTATTCCTTTTTATTAGCTTCAATTGTGAAGTACTTATACTTTTCTCAGACGGAAGTGTCCATTTTTCTTTTATTCTACTCCTAGCCAGGCAAAGAAGCGATTTGCAATTGCAATCGCATAACGACAGCTTTTAAAACATTTGACTATCGCTTAGGCCTAGTGCATTCCATTAGTTCCAGTATACTTATAAGGAACTAAGTAATAAAATTCTGCTAATGTTTATCTCGAATAGCGTGGTGTTGAAAGATGAATTGCCTTTTGTATGAAGTTTGTTTGTAGAGTAGCTAGAGAAAGTCATGTGAGTGTAACACATACAATTTTTTTGGTAGTGCTTAACGCCCGGTTTTACTACTTGTAGTACTGCAGGCGATGACACTGGTGATACATGACATGGAATGCGATGGCGGGGGAAACCGGAGAAACGCCTCTTTGTCCACCACAAATCTCACATGCAGTCGCTTGGGATCGAATCTGGATGGCCTCTAGCTGTTCGGTAAACAAACCTTTTATTCAAAACGTTAATCTGTTATCTACTTCATGCTAATCAAGATAAACATAAGCAGAATTAGTCTTATTACTAGCTCCTTGTAAGTAGAAGGGAAATAAGAAAACGCACAGGCTAAAGCGATAGTCTCGCCCTTTAAAAACCACACTCTATTTGAAACAATTTAAATTATATTCTCTTTGCTTTCCAGCAGCAAATAAACCAGAAACGAGAAGAGAGATGTCTTCCTGTTTGAGAAAAATTTAAGTGGCTAAAATTGGAACTAATTATCCGGAATATCTCGAAAACGGTTAACTCTTAAAAAAAAAAATTCATAGAACATAAACTGTGTGTTTTAATGAGATGTGTAGTAAGTTACCTTACTGTCTACCAGTTATATAAAAGTCATTCAAAATGAAGAGGCTCTTTCTAGAAAATTTAAGATATGCATTTCGCTTGTCATAAAATATCTTAAGCATACGGTATTTTAATGAAAATCGTAAGACAATTTTCGGTGTAAAGGGCAGTTTAGTGTGGGGGGATTTTCTTGAAAATATTCGTGTTGCATCCTTGGAAAAATCCAGACTTAAGTGCCTAGTTTAGTATTTAGCGGTTTTTTAGTTTTTGATCTATGCTGTCCACAGCCGTTTTTCTAAATGTTTTTTATTCAGTGGATCCCAAAACATGTATTTCCGGTGAAATCTCGGTATCGAATTTTTGGGTGCAATACAATACCATCAACATAGTACGTGTAGAGAAAGTAAACAGTTTTAAAGCTGAAACCAATAACAAGGTATGTCTGAAAATAGCCAACTCCACGAACAAAATGTGTATGACAGATATTGTATACTTCAACCACATCTACATATTTTGTGTAGTAAGTTTTTGTCTAGCTCTTATGGTTTACTAGTTATGCAAAATCCATCAAAATTCATCCAGAATAAATAGGTCTTCAGAGCTGATTCCCAGAAAATTCAAGACATATATTTTATTTGTCACATAAAAATGTTTAACATATGGTATTTCAATAAAATCGTTAGAGCCGTTTTGGAAAAACTCAGTAATTTCGAAACTTTTTCCAAGTAAAGGGTAGTTTGGGGTAGGGGAATTTTCTTGGAAATCTTCGTATCACATCCTTGGAAGATACTAAACTTAAATACCAAGTTTGGTACCTTACCGTCTTCCGTTTTTGAGTTATGGTATTCACATGGACCCACACGGACCTTTTTGTAAAAAGACTTCTTTTTTTTGATACAGGAGATCCTAAAACGTGTATTCCCGTAAAATCTAGAAGCGAATTTTTGTATGCAATACAATACCCTCTATGAACATAATACGTGTAGAGAGTTTTAAATCTGAAACAAATAACAAGGAATATCTCAAAAATGGTTAACACCACGAAAAAAAGTACAGAACATAAATTGTGTGTTTTAGCGAGATTTACGTTCTTTTGTATAGTAAATGTTGGCCTATCTCTTACGGTTTACCAGTTACTCAAAATGTATCCAGAATAAAGAAGTCGTTAGAAGCTATTTCCAGGAATTTCAAAGTCGTTAGAGACATTTTTGAAAAAAATTAAAATGTTCGTAATATTTTCCACGTAAAGGTAGTTTGGGGGAGATTTTTCTCAAAATGTTCGTGTCCCATCCCTGGAAGATACTAAAACTAGATATCAAGTTTGTATTTTACCGACTTTTCGTTTTTGAGTTATCGTGTTCACGGTCACACGGACCTATTTCCAAAAATGCTTTTTTTGGATATAGGGTACACTAAAATGTGCATTTCCGGTGAAATCTCGTGTCGAATTTGTGGGTGCAATTCCTCCTCTATACTCTATGTACATTGTACGTGTAGAGAAAGTAAAAATGTGAAGAGGGAGACGGCAGGTGTGTCGAGCTGTATGTACCATGGCTCCGCCAGGCAGCTGTCAGCCCACATTGCCCCCACCCAGAGAACAGGTTGCAAAGCCGAGTGTCATCACCTTGGCCGCAGCACAATCACCAACACTTCTACCACATGAAGGGAGATGAAAGAAACATCCCAGGCAAACCCCGAACAGAAACTTCAGCTGCTCGCGCGTTACCGCGGACAGCTGACCACTCTTCATGCCACCACCGCTTTCAAGCCTCAAGCCTTCAACGTTGCACAAGCAATTGCAATACTGGGTTCCGTGTTTGCCGTCTTTGTTGCCAAATCATTCCCCCACATGCCAATGTGGCCAGGAATCCATGCACATTCCACATTAACTATATTGGAAATTCTACTCACAAGGAAGCAAATAATAACACCATTTCTGCTAATTTTATATCGATTAACATGAAGTAGATAAAAGAATAAGATATTTAACAATAATTTGTAACAGAGAAAGTAATGTAAATGGAACATATCAGATGTTTACTTTCTCTACACGTAGTATGTACATAGTTTAGAGAGAAGGTTTTGTATCACTCCCAAAAATTTGATACCAAGATTTCACCGGAAGTACATAGTTTGGGACCTCCTGAATCCCAAAGGAGAAAAAAATTTAGGAAAAGTACTTTGTGTCTTTCTATGGGTAGTATAGCTCATAAATGAACTTGATATTAAATTTAAGTTCAGTATCTCCCAGGGATACGACACGAAGATTTGAGGAAAATACCCCTACCCCAACTACCCTTTACATGGAAACATTTTCGAAAATTTTGAAAATGGCTGTAATGATTTTGATTAAAATACCATATATTAAAGTTATTTACACGACAAATAAAACGTATATTTCTAGAAATACCCTCTAAAGCTGTCTTTATTCTTAATGCATTTTGTATATCTTGTAAACCGTAAGACATAGACACAAACTTACTACACAACATATGCACATCTCGTTGAAACACACAATTTATGTTAGATACATTTTTTTCGTGAAGTTAGCCGTTTTTGAGATATTCCCTGTTGTTGGTTTTTGTTTTAAATACTTATACTTTTCTCATACAGGATCTTGCCAACTCCTGGCCACGCAAAGAAACGGATTTCAATCCCATAGCAACACGTTTTAAAACATTTGACTGTAGAGAAAGTCATGTGAATGGAATACATCAGAATTGTTGTGTTCAAGCGGAAGGACCTAGTGAAAATACTTGCCTAGTTAATTAATTGCCTCAAGGGTATTTAATTGTTGTGATGAAGACGTCAGCGGAAGCCAATCAATCACATTTCTAGCTGACAAGGTCCATCCACTTGTCGTCATGGCTGCGATAGTGGCGCTGTATTACTGTGACAGCTTCAGGCACCACTAAAATAACCAAATGACAAGCGAAAGTGCTTACAGCATATCGCTCAAATTTAAGGCACGCACCAAAAGCACAACTTTACTGGTACCCAAAAGTAAAATTCCCAGGCTGGTAACTGTTAAGGTATTTTCTTGCATTTCTCCCAAAAACTGCATATCAAGATTTCACTGGATGAATTTTGCATAACTGTAAACGGTAACAGACACAAAAATGTACAAGCATTCACTTATGTCTTATACATGTATTTGTTCGTAGACTTTACTATTTTTGAGATATTCCTTGTTATTGGTTTCAGTTTTAAAATGCTTAAAGCTTTGCAATACTTTTCTGGCAATGCAAACAAACGGATTTCATCCGCATGGCCACCAGCTTTTAAAAGATTTGACTATCGGTTTAGCCTAGAGTATTCCTTTGTTTCCTTTCTACTTACAAAGAAAGCATTTCTGTTAATGTTTTTTTTCGATTAGCATGAAGTAGACAGAAGAATAAGCTTTTTAACAACAATTTGTTGCAGAGAGGTAGAGAAAGTCATGTGAATGGAACACATCAGTTTTTATTGAACTCAGGAGAGTATTTCGGATGAAACCTCGAAATCGAATTTTTGGGCGGAATACAGTACCATGCCTATGTGTAGAGAAAGTAAACATAACATTACACTAGAAAGAACATTTATCCATATTGCAGTCTTATCTCATACCATCACTTACCGGATGATCTACAAGGCCAGATTCAGTCCAGCTGCGTCATCGCTAAATAAGAAACAAATGATTGGCAAAACGAAAGAAAAATGCAAAGTTATTTCGAGCAATGCAATTATATTACGTAAAGGTGTATCGGCGTTATTTTTCTTTTAAATAAGAAAAACTCTGAGGTGTTCCACTCACATGACTTTCTCTACTTTGCTATAACAAATTATTGTTAAAAAGCTTATTCTTCTATCTACTTTATGATAATCGAGATAAACATTAGCAGAAATTGTCTGAATCACTTGCTCCCTTGTAAGTAGAAGGTAAAAAAGCTGGTTGCCATATGTTTGAGATCCGTTTCTATACAGCGCCAGAAGTTTACAGCTTTCCGTGTGAGAAAAGTTTGTTTTCTCAAATCTGAAGCAAACAACAAGGAATATCTCAGAAATGTTGAATTCCAGGGGAAAAAAAACACATATTACATAAATTGTGTGCTTTAGCGTGATCTACATTTTTTATGTAGTAAGTTTTTATCTGTTTCTTACGCTTTACCTGTTATGCGAAATTCAACAACATTCATTTAGAATAAAGAGGTCTTTAGAGGCTATTCCCAGAAAATTCAAGATATACATATTATTTGTTATATAAATATATTTAACATACGGTATTTTAATCAAAATCGTTATGGCCATTTTTGAGAAAATCAAAATTTCAAAAATGTTTCCGTGTAAAGGGTAGTTTGGGGAGTGAGGGGTTTCTCAAAATCTTCGTGTTGAATCCCTGGAAGATACTAAACTGAAATAACAAGTTTGGTATTTTACCGAAGTTTCGTTTTTGAGTTATCGTGTTGACAGACACACGGACACAACACACACGGACCTTTTTCTGAAAATACTTTTTTGGCTACAGGTAACTCTGGAACATGTATTTCTGGGGAAATCTGGGTTTCGCATTTTTGGGTGGAATGCAATAACTTCTCTAACCACTATGTACATAGTACGTGTAGAGAAAGTAAAAATCAAACACCTGTCCGCAAATTGCATGGATTGTAAACGGAGAAAACTTTATATGTTCCATTCAGATAACTTTCTCTGCCTATGTTGCAGTCCACTATTCTTCTATCTAGTTCACACTAATGAAACATCAGCGAAATAAAATGAACAAAAACTATTTTATTACTTTTTGCTCATTAGTAGAACGGAAATAAGTGAATTGACGAGGCTATCAAATCTTAAAACCTGTCGCTACGTGATGCACTTGGAATTCAGTTCTCTTTGCATGATCAATACGAGAAAAAGTGAATAACGACCGCCCATTTGAGAAAAGTGTAAGTGTTGGAAATTTGAAGACAAATACCAAGGAATATCTCGGAAACGGTTAACTCCACAAAAAGTGTATGGGACGAAAGCTGTGTGTTTTAACATAACTGGTAAACCGTAAGGGGTAGACAAACTGTCACTACAAGTGCAGACCTTGTTAAAACACATTTCATATACTCTTTTTTGTAAAGTTAACCATTTCCAAAATATTTCTTTTATTGGCTTCAACTTTTCTCATACCGGAATTTGTCAACTCCCATAGCAACCACATTATAAAATATTGGACAGTCAATTTAGCCTAGTGCATTCCCCTATTTCCTTTCTACCTATAAGAAACTAAGCAATAAGACCGTTTTTGCTAATATTAATCGCGATTAGCTTAAAGTGGATGTAACAATAAGCTCTTTAAGAATAGTTTGTTACAGAGAAAATCATTGAATGGAAAACATAAGAGTTTTGCTTTCTCTACACATAGTGTATAGAGAAGGTATTCCATTCCAACCAAAATTTTGATACCTATGTTTCAGCGGAAATACACTTTTTGGATCCCCTTGAATTAAATAAAAAATAGAAAAAGATCCATGTGTGTGTGTCTGTATACTATGCTCGAAAATGAAAAGACCATTAAATACCAAACTTGGTATTTACGTTTGGAATCTTAAAAGGATGCGACATGAAGATTTTCAAGAAAATCCCCCCACCACAAACTACCTTTTAAATGGAAAACATTTGGAAGATTTTGATTTTGTCAAAAATAGCTCTAATGATTTTGATTAAAATCTCATATTTAAAATAGTCACATGCCAATAAAATGTATATGTTAAATTTTCTGGGAATAGCCTCTGAAGACCTCTTCATTCTGGATGAATTTTGTTTAACTGCTGAACCGTAAGAGATAGGCAAAGGCTTACTACACCAAAACTGCAGATCTCGTCAAAACAGACAATTTATATCCTTTGCGTTTTTGTTGTGGAGGTAACCGTTTCCGAGGTATTCCTTGTTATTGGTTTCAATTGTAAAGTACTTATACTTTTCTCAGACAGGAAGTGTCGTTTTTGTTTTGTTCTACTCCTGGCCAAGTAAAGAAGCAATGACAATCGCATAACGACAGCTTTTAAAACATTTGACTATCACTTTAGCATAGCACATTCCTTTAGTCCCCTTCTGCTTGTTAGGAACTGAGTAATCAGAACATTCTGCTAATGTTTATCTCGATTAGCTTTGTGTAGAAGGAAGAATACTATTTTGTAAGAAGTTTGTTTGTAGAACAGATAGAGAAGGTCATGTGAGTGCAACACATGAGGATTTTAATTTAAGGTAATGCATGTTATATTTTATTTTCTCGTAAACTTACGGAACAAAAACACGAAATAATAATACTTGAGGTTTGTAGAACAGATAGAGAAGGTCATGTGAGTGCAACACATGAGGATTTTAATTTAAGGTAATGCATGTTATATTTTATTTTCTCGTAAACTTACGGAACAAAAACACGAAATAATAATACTCGAGGTCTAGATGACAGCCACTCATATCGCCGTCACAATCATTGGCATATCGATTATCGAAATCATGTTTAACTCGATTACACGTTCTAATTTATATTTCCTGATTATGGCTTGGATTGTTTTTCGGCCTATGTATGTTCATGGTTTTGCCTCGACAACATAATTTGTTAGCTTAAAAGCATAGCAAAGGCAAAAATACAAACGTGTACATTATTTATTGACACGCGCGGAAGTTGCTGGGGTGTTGTAGCGCATGACGACATCCAGATGAGAACATTCTCGTTAGAATTTTCACTTTCTCTAGTTTAGTACTTAGCTATCGAGATAAACATTAGCAGAACTTAGTTCCTTGTAAGTACAAGGCAATACACTGACAAGTTCGCGTATGAGTATTTTCAATCTGAAAGCGATAACAAGGAATATCTCAGAAACGGTCAGCTCTAGACAAGAAATGCAAACTTGATGTGCAATAAAGAGACTATTCCCGTAAAATTCAAGATATACATTTTGTTTATCATGTAGATACCTTTAATATAAGTATTTAAACAATATCGTTGGAGCTATTTTTGAGAAAATAAAATTGTTCAAAAATTTGTGCAAGTGAAGGGTATTTGGAGTGGGGGGGATTTTCTTGAATATCTTCATGACCATCCTTGGGATGTGATATTTAACGGACTTTTCGTTTTTGAGCTATGCTGTCCATATACACCCGCCCTGACTTTTTTTCTAAAAGTGCTTTCTTTTTTTATTCAGGTGATCTCAAAACATGTATTCTGGTGAACTCTCGTTATCGAATTTTTGGATGCCGCCACCATACTTACATGTAGAGGAAGTAAAAACGGACACTTCCTGTCTGAGAAAAATTTATATGTGATTTACAACTGAAAACAAAGGAAACAACAAAAATGTGAAGAACATAAATTGGGTATTTTAAAGAGATCTACTTTTTTCTGTAGTAATCTTTTATCTATGTCTTTCGCTTTACCAGTCATGCACAATTCCAAAAAAAATCATCCAGAATAAAGGCGTCTTCAGAAAATTAAATATATACACTTTATATGTAAATATCTTTAATATACGACATTTTAATCAAGGTCATTAGAGCTATTGTTTCGAAAACCAAATTTTTCGAAATTTTTTGTATGGAAAGGGTAGTTTGAGGTGGGATTTCCTTGAATATCTTCATGTCGCATCCTTGGGAACTGGGTAGTTAACGAACTTTTCGTTTTTGAATTATGCTGTCCACACTCACACACACACACGCACACGCGCGCGCGCGGACCTTTTTATAATTTTTTTATACAGGGGGTCCCAAAACTCGATATCAAATTTTTGGGTGCATTACAATACCTTCTCCATACACTGTGTACGTATAGCAAAATTGAAAATCACTAAAGGAGGGCAATTTAAAAAAGCAGATCTGGGGTTAAAACATTTTTTTTCGCTAGTGACGTGACAAAAACAAACACATTTGTCCATAAGCATGAAGTTTGAGTGAGGCACTTACCTCTGAGAGGAGGGAGCTACTGCCCTTGCCGGGAAGCCCATTCCGCGAGGTCAGCTGCTGTACCTTGCCGCCCCCGGCTGCTGTCTGTGACTGAGTCTTGGCGGCGGTACTGCTGCTGCCGCCGTTGTACTTGGCCAGCACGTCCTTGTGGTGCAGCGCCCCCGGACTCTGCGGCAAACAAACAAACAAGGTCAATTGTTTCTGCATCCCACAATAGCCTTGCCAACAATTAGCCACACATTTGGAACAAAAAATCTGATGTGTTCCATTCACATGACTTTCTCTACATCTCTGCAACAAAATATTGTTAATAAGCTTATGCTTCTATTTATTTCATTCTAACCGAAAAAAAAAAATATCAGAAACAGTGTTATTACTTCCCTGTAAGTAGAACCGAAATAAGGGAGTACCATAGGTTAAAGTGACAGTCAAAAGCTGGTTGCTATGTGACTCAAGTTCCTTTGTTTCTATGGACAGGAATCGACAAATTCCTGTATGAGAAAATTATGTTTTTCAAAGCTAAAACCAATAACAAGGATTATCTCAAAAACTATCAACTCGACGAAAAAAATGTATGTGAAATAAATTGTGTGTTTTATTGCGATGTAGAAGTATTGTGTAGTAAGTTTTTGTCTATCTCTTATGGTTTACAAGCTATACAAAATTCAATAAAAATCATCCAGAATAAAGAGGTCTTTACAGGCTATTCCGAGAAAATTCAAGATATGCATTTTATTTGCCATATAAATATCTTAAATATGAAAGATTTTAAATGAACATTTTCGAAATTTTTTCCATTTAAAATGTAGTTTGGGGTGGTTTTTTTTTTTTTTTTTTTTTTTTTTTTAATCTTCGTGCCGCACCCTTGGAAGATAACAAACCTTTTTCGTTTTGAGTTATACTGTCCACAGAAACACACACACGCAAACACACACAGACTCACACACATACGCACACGGACCTTTTTCTGAAAATGTTTTTTTTTTTTTTATTTAGGGGGTCCCAAAATGTATTTCCGATGAAATCTCGCTATTACATTTTTTGATGGGAAACAATATTTCCTCTATACAGTATATACATAATACGTGTAGAGAAAGCAAAATGCCATAAATATCCTGAAAGCAATGTTTAGTACCCATGTTACAACCGAGTAAAGGATATCCATAGGTGAAATTTCTGAAACCTATGAACTTATAATTCTAATATTTATACCTGAAGTGGTTTAAGTTATTGATGTTCCACTTGAAGAAAAGAATTAAAATGTTGCTTATATCTTGTGGCTCTAAGAAATATCTTTTAATTGATGTTTATGTTTTGAGACAAAAATAGGATGTGCTCCATTCACATGACTTTCTCTATCTCTGCAACAAATTATAGCTAAGCCCGTCTGGGTAGTATGGTGGTAGCGTGTCTGCCTCACATTCAACAGGTTGTGAGTTCGAATCTCGCTTAGGGTGAATTACCCAGACAAGGTTTTTTTCGGGGTTTTCCCTTATCCTGAGAAGAGGAATGTCGAGTAACTTTAAGCTCCATGGACCCCGAGATCATTTGAGCATCATTTCATTCATCGTCCTATATGACCAATCAGGTTAAAGAACGTTAAGCTAAAAAAATATATATAGTTAAAAAATTGTATGCTTCTATTTACTTCCTGCCAATCGAGAACAAATTAGCAGAAATAGTCTTATAACTTGCTTCCTTGTAAGCAGAAGGGAAATAGGTTAAAGTGATAGTCAAAAGCTGGTTGCTATGTGACTGAAGTTCCTTTCTTTGTATGGGCAGGAATTCACAAATGCCTGCATGAGAAAAGTATGTTTCTTAAAGCTGAAAAAAAAGGAGTATCTAAAAAACGATCAACTCCAAAATTGCGTGTTTCAACGTGCTCTATATTTTTTGTGTAGTAAGTTTTATCTCCCAGCGTTTAGCAGTTATGCAAAATTCCGTAAATTTCATCCAGAATGAAGTAGTCTTCAGAGGCTATTCCAGAAAATTCAAGGTATACATTTTATTTGTCAGGTAAATATTTTTAATATACGATATTTTATTCAAATCGTTAGAGCCATTTTTAAGAAAATCAAAATTTTCGAAAAAAGTTGCATGTAAAGGATAGTTTAGAGTGGGGGGGGATTTTCCTCAAAACCTTCGTGTCGCATCCTGGGAAGATACTAAACTTAAATACCAAGTTTGGTATTTTACCGACTTTTCGTTTTGGAGTTACCGTGATCAGACACACGGACACACGCACGCACCTTTTCTATAAAAATGTTTTTTTTTATATACAAGGGAACCTAAAACATGTATTGCCAGTGAAATGCCGCTATTGCATTTTTTGGTGGAATGCAATACTTTCTCTATACAATGAGTAAACATGTTGACAATGCTTAGTACTGATGTCACAACCAGAGTTCTGGTGGTTCCTAATGTCTTCCGTTCATATTACTTTCTCTATAACAAGCTTATTCTTGTATCTACTTGATGCTAATCGAGATAAGCATCAATAGAAACTGTCTTATTACTTAGTTCCTTGTAAGTAGAAGCGAAACAAGGGAATAAACTAGCCTAAACCGACTGTCAAATATTTTAAAAGCCTATCGCTTCTCTTTGCATGCCCAGCAGTAAAACAAAAGTCATTTTGAGCAAATCAGATGTAAAGGGTCCTTTGCTGAAAGGGGATTTTCCTTATAGTGTACGTGTCGTGTCCTTTGGTATTTAATAATATTACATACACAGTACCATTGTTATTATTATTATTATTAAAATGCATAAAAACTAAAATACTGTTAAGTACTAAACTTGGTATTTAAATTCAGTATCTTCTAAGGATGCGACATGAAGATTTTCAAGAAAATTTCACCCCCCAAACTATCCTTTACACGGATAGATTTTCGAAAATTTTGATTTTTTTTCAAAAATTGCTGCAACGATTTTGATTAAAATGTTGTATAATTAAAGATATTTACATGAGGAATAAAATATATATCTTGAATTTTCTGGGAATAAGTTTTGAAGACCTGTTCGCTGTAGATATTTTTTTCTGAATTTTGTATAAATAGTAAACCGCAAGAAATACAACACAAACTTACCACACAAAAATTTAGATCCCCTTAAACACACAATTTATGTAATATGCATGTTTGTTGTACATTTGACCGTTTCCGAGGAATTCCTTGTTATGGGTGTCAGTTTATAAATACTTACACTTTTCTCAGACAGAAAGTGTCGGTTTTTCTTTTGTTCTACTGTTGGCTAAGTAAAGAATTGAATTTAAATGACAATTGCATAACAGTAGCTTTTTAAACACTTGACTATCGCTTTAGCATAGGCATTCCTTTAGTTCCCTTCTATTTATAAGCAACTAATATAAAACATTGTTAATGTTTATCTTTTGTAAGATGTTTGTTTTTAGAGCAACTAGAGAAAGTCATGTGAGTGTAACAGATCAGATTTTTTGGAATCAGGGCGTCTCAAAACATGTGTTTCTGGCGAAATCTTGGTATGGAATTTTTGGGTGCATTACAATACCTTCTCTATACATTTGTACATAGTATGTATAGAGAAAATAATTAATATTAAAAGTTATTTAAATTAGTAAGTTTTGTAACGATAACCCTGATTGAAAGATGCCATAGAACATCGAAAGAAATATATTAAAGCTGTTGTAGGGAAGTACTGTAAAGGGTAGGTGTTCGATTTCACTTGGTATTCAGTGAGGCAATAACAGCTAGTGGGACACATTCGATCAATCGATACGAAAATAACTCGACCTGAACACAATTAAAGCAGCTGCACATGGAAAGCTGCTGGATGTAAACACTGTATGGGTAACAAAAATCATTCCTTGCATTCGTAACGTTGTCCAGTCACAGCGTGTATTGCCGCTAGCTTCAGTGCTGCCATCTACATGCAGTTAGCCGCCATAGTGCCCGCTCACCAACTGTTGAATAAGGCTTAGTTAACCGGAAAAAAAGAAGGAATGATATAGCCGAATACACCTAGGAGAGTTGTTTATTGTGTACTTTTACTTTCTCTATACATACTATGTACATAGTGTATAGAGAAGGTATTGCATTCCACCCAAAATTGTATTCTGTGTACGTGTGTGTGTGTCTATGTGTCAGCATAGCTCAAAAACGAAAAGCCCGTTAAAAACCAAACTTAGTATTTAGCTTTGGTATCTTCCAAGGATGCAACACGTATATTTTTACGAAAATACCCCCATCCCAGCTACCCTTTATATGGAACTTTTTTCGGAAATTTTGATTTTTTCAAAAATGGCTCTAACGATTTTGATTAAATAACGTAAATTAAAGATAATTTACCTGACAAATAAAATGTATATGAAGAACTTTCTGGGAATAGCCTCTGAAGGCTACTTTACTCTGGATGAATTTTACGGAATTTTATATAACTGCTAAACCGTAGGAGATGGAAAATAACTTATCAGACAAAAAATGTAGAGCTCCTTAAAATAGACAATTTATGTTGTATACATTTTTTTCGTGGAGATTATTGTTTTTGAGTTATTTCTTGTTTTTGGATTCACCTTTAAAAATTTTACATTTCTCATACAGAAATTTTTAAACTTCTATCGATACAAAGAAACTTCCGTTCTATATCAACCAGCTTTTGACTATCACTTTAACTTATGGCACTCCCTTATTTCGCTTCTACTTACAAGGAAACAAGTAATAAGACTATTTCTGCTAATTTTTTCTCGATTAGCATGAAGTAAATAGAAGCATAAGTTACAAAGTTACAGAGAAGTAGAGAAAGTCATGGGAATGGAACGCATCAGATTTTTTATAGCTGAAACAAAAAACAAAGAATATCTCAAAAACGACCCATTCCACGAAAAAAAATGAATATAACATAAATTGTATTTTTTAAAGAGCGCTACATTGTTTGTGGAGTAAGCATTATTTTATTTCTTACGGTTTAACTCATGAAAAATGTAGAAAAACACATCCAGAATTAAGAGCTATTCCCAGAAAATTCAAAATATACATTTTATTTGTGATGTGAATATTTTTAATATGCGATATTTTAATCAAAATCGTAATACCCATTTTTAAGAAAAAAAAAGTTTTCGAAATTGTTTCCGTGTAAATGGTAGTTGGGAGTAGGGGATCTTTTGGAAAATCTTCGTATCGCATTCTTGGAAGATACTGAACTTAAATATCAACTTTGGTATTTAACGGACTTTTCATTTTTGAGCTATGCTGCCCACAGACACACACACACACAAACAAACATACAGACAGAGGAGACACACACGGACACTTCTCTAAAATGGCTTTTTTTTTTCATTCAGGGGGTCTCACAACATATATTTCCGGTGACATCTCGGTATCGAATTTTTGGGTGCAATGCAATACCTTCTCTATACACAATGTACATAGTACGTATAGAGAAAGTAAAAATCTGATGTGTATCATTCACATGACTTTATATCCCTGCAACAAATTATTCTTAAAAAGCTTTTGCTTCTATTTACTTCATGCTAATCAGAAAAAATAGCAGAAATAGTCTTATTATTTGCTTCTTGATAAGTAGAAGCGAAATAAGAGAGTACCATAAGTTAAAGTGATAGTCAAAAGCTGTTTGCTATGTTACTGAAGTTTCTTTGTTTGTATGCACAGCATTTGACACATTCCTGTATGAAAAAAGTATAAGGTTTTCAAAGCAGAAACCAAAAACAAAGAATGTCTGAAAAACGACGAACTCCACGTAAAAAATGTATATAACATAAATTGTGTGTTTTAACGAGCTCTACATTTTTCGTGCAGTTAGTTTTTGTCCATCTCTTACGGTTTAGCAGTTATTCAAAATTCCGTAAAATTCATCAAGAATAAAGTACTCATCAGGGGCTGTTCCCTGAAAATTCAAGATATAAATTTTTAATATACGAAATTTTAATCAAAATCATTACAGCCATTTTTGAGAAAATCAAAGTTTTCGAAAAAAGTTGTATATAAAGGGTTGTTGGGGGTGGGGGTGTTTTTCTCAAAATCATCGTGTCACATCCC
Source organism: Hymenopus coronatus (assembly GCA_030762935.1). Classification (NCBI taxonomy): domain Eukaryota; kingdom Metazoa; phylum Arthropoda; class Insecta; order Mantodea; family Hymenopodidae; genus Hymenopus; species Hymenopus coronatus. The sequence continues at coordinate 142,306,570 of CM060886.1, read as the reverse complement.
TGGAAGATACTAAACTTAAATACAAAGTTTGGTATTTTACTGACTTTTCGTTTTTGAGTTATCGTGTTCACAGTCACACGGAAACACACACACACACACACACACACACACACACACATACGGACCTTTTACCGAAAATGCTTTTTTTTTAGATAAAGGGGACCATAAAACATATATTTCCGGTGAAATCTCGGTATCGACTTTTTGGGTGTGATGCAAAACCTTCTCTATACACTATGTACATAGTGCGTATAGAGAAAGTAAAAATTAACCACAGTTATTCTTAATTATAAAGCAATAAAGTTGTTCGCAAATAGCTCTCAATCATGTCACTCACCGTTTATTTTACATGGGCCCACCCATCCGTAAACTGTTTATTACCAGTGTTGCTGTAATACAAGGATGCATGCAAGATTTTAGCGATATATTTTGGTTTGTATGCAGTAAAAACGTTAATTTCTGGGAGATACACGCTGCGCTAAACACCGAGGAAATATAATTAGCCATGTCAGAAAGACGTTTATTATCACATGAGCTGACGTGAAAATATGAGACCTATAGCGTGTGTGCTCTCGTTTTCTATAGAGGCACGTATTTCTTCAAGCGTAAAGCGTACCATGAAGGAATTAAGGAGAACCGGAAAATAGTACGACCCCATGTTTCGAATACTATGAAGAGACAAACATCAAGGAGGAAAGAGAGAAAATAAACACATGCTTTGACGTATGTGTAGTTAATTGCCTTGTGAGTACTTATCTAGTAATTCTTTATTATTGCGTGTCATTTCTTTCCTGTTGTCACATAAACAACAATGGTCCTTTCTCTACACGTATTATGTATTTGCCTATACTTGGAATGCAATAAAGTACACCTCTTAAACTTTGATATACTTCAAATGAGTATTAACAGTTTTGTTATATCCTTTAATTATTTATTAGATAGCTAGATTTGGTGTACAGCTTTATTGTGTTTTTACTTTCTCTACACGTACTATGTACACAGTGTATAGAGAAGGTATTGTAATGCACCCAAAAGTTCGAAACAGAGATTTCACCGGAAATATATGTTTTGAGACCTCCTGAATCCAAAAAAAGCATTTCTAGAAAAAAGGTCCGTGTTTGTGTGTGTATAAGACCGTTAAATAACAAACTTGTATTTAAGTTTGGTATCTTCTAAGGATGCGACACGAAAATTTTCAAGAAAATCCCCCTGCCCCCTACTACCCTTTATATGGAAATTTTTGATTTTCTCAAAAATGGCTCTAACGATTTTGATAAAAATATCATATATTAAAGATGTTTACATTACATGAATTTTCTGGGAATAGCCTGTGAAGAGGACTTTATCCGGGATGAATTTTAAGGAATTTTGCACAACATCTAAACCGTAGGAGATGGACAAAAACTTAACACACAAAGAATGTAGAGCACGTTAAAACATACAATTTATATCATATACATTTTCTTCGTGGAGTTAATCGTTTTTGAGATATTCCTTGTTTTTGGCTTCAACTTTAAAACTTATACTTTTCTCATACAGGAATTTGTCAACTGCTGTCCATACAAACAAAGGAATATCAGTCACATAGCAACCAGCTTTTGATTATCTTTTTAACCTTATATTGCTTCTACTCAGAAGGAAGCAAGTAATAAGACTATTTCTGCTAATTTGTTCTCGATTATCATGAAATAAATAGAATCATAAGCCTTTTAACGATAATTTGTTACAGAGATGTAGAAAAAGTCATGTGAATGGAACACATCAGATTTTTTCGAAAGTGATGACCTTGAGCTTTAATTTGACGGATTTTTAGGGCGTTGTTCTGATGGAAAATAATAACCAATGGTTGGCAACACTGTTGAATCACCTGGCTCAGTGTTTACATTAAATGATATGACAGCAATATCCTGCGCTTACGAGCTTAAATCAAAAGGTTGCTTGACTTAATCGTCCTGAAGTAGTACCAACTTTTGCTATCTAGAGTTGGCAAGGGTGAAGTAGCTTTGTTCCAAGCCCCGAGCACTTAGCTCCTCCAAAACGGGGTCAGCTCCTTACTGTCGCAATTTCCAATCATTCGTGCTTACACAACTCCGCTGCTGACATATCTAGGTGTTGCACATCTGTGTTCAAACATGTTTACTGCATATGAACAATAATTAGACGCAAGCAAAGCATTTCAGAAACATTTTCTTTTGGCAGTTTAACGTCCTTTAACCTGGTTGGTCATATTGGACGATGAATGAAATTGGTGAAATGATGCTCAAATGAAGCTTACTTGACATTGTCTTCTCAGGATAAGGGAAAACCCCGAAAAAAACCTTACCCGGGTAACTCACCCTAAGCGAGATTCGAAGTCACGACCTGTTGAATGTGAGGCATCAATCATTAGCCTGCGCAGTTTCATCAAAGAAAAAGCAAGGACATATCCGGATTTCAACTCTCCAGCCTTGACTCTTCGGCCTTTCAAAGCCTAACTCCAGATAAATGGGCCTCTTTTTGATAATGAAGACGAATTGGAAGAATTTCTTCATATCAGACCGAGAAACTGTATGTTTTTGTAAGTTAACTTCAACTGCTGAGGTTTTCAACGTTCTTTCGGTACTGGGCGTAAGAGCCTTCATTTTGCTGAGAGGCCTCTCGGGCTTCAAGTAAATGTGCGACACGGGACCAACGGCTTTACTTCCCTTGCGAAGGAACCCATGCCAAGGGTTTTTACGCCCCCCGCAGGGTTTGAACCCGCGACCTTTAAGACTAGAGGCTAGAATGCCTACGAGGGACGATGGCTAAACATTAGCATAAATGCTCTTAGTGCTAATTAAGGGAATACACTAGGCTAAAGCCCCAAGGTCGCGGGTTCAAACCCGGCGGAGGGCGATGGATTTTTTCGGGTGTAAAATCCTTAGCATGGCTTCCTTCGGAAGGGAAGTAAAGCCGTTTGGTCCCATTGGTAGATTTACGGCACGTAAAATAACCTCAAGCCTGATAGAGAGGACTTTGAGCAAAATTAAGCGGTCTTTCACGCCCAATTTAGAATGGGACGCTGAGAACCACAGCAGTTAAAGAACGTCCATAAATAACACGCCATTTTTTTACTGGGCTAAAGCGATGGCCAAATATTTTAAAAACTGCTTTTTAATTTTTATGTAATAACACAACCAGAATCACTACATTACCAAGAAAATCCTCTGTAGCAACTTTTAGACTCCTAACAGGCCATGACTCTCAATAAACATATATTCAGGATTGGTATAGTGAGATCTCCTTTCTGTACACTTAAAGAAGATATGGATGGAAACCAGCTACTGCGCTGCCCAACCTTGAGTCGACATGATAACATGACATCAACATACTGGAATGCAAGAGAGCGAATCGCTTCACTCAACATTAGATACCAACCAACTATATTTTAAAAAATGTTGGTATGTGGTTTGAGTGTGATATTCGGTTCTCTTGCATGACCAAGAGTAAAACAAATGAAAAACGGATAGCGACTTCCTGTTTGAGAAAAATATAATTATTTTAAAATTGAAACCAATAACCTGAAATTTTAGGAAATTAACTCAACAAAAAATTAAAGGATATAAATTACGTGTTTTAACGAGACCTAAGTAGTAAGATACCCTCCATGTCTTCCAGTTTATTAGTTATGCAAAAGTTCTCCTGAGTAAAGAGGTCCTCAGAGGCTATTCCTAAAAAGTTTAAGATATACATTTTATTTGTCAGAAAAGTATTTTAAACTTAAGGTATTTTAGTCAAAAGTGTTCATTTAAAGCGTAGTTTGGGCTGAAGGAATTTTCTTGAAAATCTTTGTGTCGCATTCTTGGAAGATACTGACTTAAATATCAAGTTTGGTATTTAACGGGTTGGGCTATGCTGTCCATAAACACACACGCGCAGACCTTTTTCTAAGAACCTGCTGTGTTCCATTCACACAACTTTTTCTAGCTGTTGCAAATAAAAACTGTTCTTACAAAAAACTATTCCTAAGCAGATTTGATCTTACCACTTGCCTGATTGTAAGTAACGGAACCATTGTTTCATTTTGCTAAAGTGTCAAATATTTTAAAAGCTGGTCACTATGTGAAACAATTGAGATCCCGTTCACTTGCAAGGTCCCGTTTGAGAAAAGTTAAGTATTTCAAAACTGCAACCAATAATGAGTACCTCAAAATCGCCCAACTCTATAGGATAAACGTATATGACATAAATTGCATGTTTTAACGAGATCTACATTTTTTGTTTGGTTAGTTTTTGTCTATCTCTTATGGATTAACCGTTATGCAAATTTATGCAAAACTCATCCAGAATAAAGAGGTCTTTAGAGGCTATTCCCGAAAAATCCAAGATATACATTTTATTTGTCATGTAAATATATTTAATTTGTAGGATTTTAATAAAAATCGTTAAAGTTTTTTTGAGAAAAACAAAAGTTTCAAAACTTTTTCCTTGTAAAGGGCTGTTTATTTTTAACCTTCGTGTCGCATCCTTGCAAGAAACTAAGCAGAGATACCAAGTTTGGTTTTTAACGGTATTTCGTTTTTGAGCTACGTTGTCCACACACAGACGAATCTTTTTCTAATTTTTTTCGAACTCAGGGCCCTCAAAACATATATTTCCGGTAGAATCTCAACATCGAATTTATCGCTACGGTGTGTATTGTATGTACATACATGCTATAGCAAGTAAACATTCTTTTATTTTTATTCAGGGGTCCTCAGAGGATGTATTCCGGAGAATACGTGATTTGGACGGATTACTACCTATCATGCTCAATGTACACAGCGCATGCGTGCTTGAGAAAGTAACACGCATAGAGTCAGACTGAGTGCTACAGCCGTATCCAACTATCATGCTCAATGTACACAACGCATGCGTGCTTGAGAAAGTAACAAGCATATAGTTGGATAGGTAGAGTCAGACTGAAAACTTGAGTGGCACAGCCGTATCCAACTATTGTGGTCATGACTATAATATCTGGCTATGCTATGAATAGTGGCACTTAAAGTACTTGTAAGTCGCCATCTCAGATCACCTTGTGGTTTACCGGTTCAGTTGAGAAACTGAATGAAAACAAGGAATATCTAAAACACGATCATCTCCATGAAGAAAAATTATATATCATAAATTGTGTTTTAAGGTATTCCAAATTTTTGTGTGGTAAGTTTTTGACCGTCTCTTACGGTTTAGCATTTTTGCAAAATTCCGTAAAATTCATTCAAAATACCGTAGTCTAGTGCTATGCCGGCATGTTGCCATGGTAACTCTGTATTAGAGCAAGCGGATAGAGATCGGGAGATCCGTGGTTCAAATCCCGGGTTTAAATTTTTCAGTCTGACTCTACCTATCCAACTGGTGTCGTACACACGGCTAGTGTGATAAACAAGTCAATAACAAATATATATATATTGGGGGGGGGGTGTCAGCAACATCAAGGGAATTACGGGTGGAGTACTATATAGGAAAGCTGGCAACATGAAGATTATCAACTCATTGAATACTTAATGCTATTTTATTCCCAAAATAAAAAGTTTTAGTCAGGCTTAAGTTGGTTTCAAAGTACAAACTCCGGATGACGGTGATGCAATTGCACCAAAAGCTTCCGCTGGACAAGCGTCTGCATATTAGCAAGCAGATGTTAAACAGCTCCTGGAGGTACTTTGTTATTAGAGCAGTATCTAATTTCACGCTCGCGTGCAACTGTTAACACTTCCTACTGTGTCGTGATTGTAGCACGAATACCGTTCTAAAAAATCTCATGTCTTACACTCACTACATCTCTGCAACACATTATTCTTTCAAAGCTAATGCTCCTACTTAATTCATGCTCATCCACAACAAAAATGGCAGAAATAGTCTTATTACTTGTTTCCTTGTAAGTAAAAGCGAAATAAGGGAGTACCATAGGTTAAAGTGGTAGTTGCTATGTGAATGAAGTTCCTTTGTTTGTATGGACAGGAGTTGATAGATTCCTGCGTGAGAAAATTATACGTTTTTTAAAGCTGACACAAAATGAAGGAATACCTCAAATATGATCAACTCCACGAAAAAAATGTATATAACATAAATTGTGTATTTTAGCTTGCTCTACATTTTTGTATAGTAAGTATTTTTCTATCTCATACGGTTAAACAGTTATGCAAAATTCCGTAAAATTCATCCAGAATAAAGTAGTCTTCAGAGGCTATTCCCAGGAAATTCAAGATATACATTTTATTTGTCAGGTAAATATCTTTATTATACGATATTTTAATCAAAATCGTTACAGCTATTTTTGAAAAAAATCAACATTTTTTTCAAAAAGTTCCATGTAAAGGGTAGTTTGGTGTGGGGGGATTATTGTCAAAATCTTCGTGTCGCATCCCTGGAAGATACCAAACTTAAATACCAAGTTTGGTATTTAACGGTCTTTCCGTTTTTGAGCTATACTGCCCACAGACACACACGCACACATACAGATACACATGAACGGACCTTTTTCCAAAAAATGCTTTTTATGGATTTCAAGGGGACCCAAAACATCAATTTCCGTGAAATCTCGGTATCGAAATTTTGAGTGCATTACAATACCTTTTCTATACACTAAGTACATAGTACATGTAGAGGAAGTAAAAAATCAGATGAATGTAAAACAGCAGATGTTTTCAGATACTGCAAACCCTAAAACATATATTTGCAATGAAATATGGTATTGAATTGTTGGGTGGAATGCAATACCTTCTCTTGATGTGTACAGAAAGTAAAACTTGATGGGAATTATCGAACCACGCACCATTTTAAAATTAGCTTTCCAGGAAGCTACAAGTCATAAGAATCCATTCCAGAAGGATTACTAAAATCTGCATTGTATGTGAAGGAACACGTTTCTGAGTAAACCTGGCGCCATCACCTTCTCGTTGCCAAAACGAAATGGTTCTTAGATGCTAGCAATGTTCACATACATTACAATCCATATCGAGCCTTCACTGCAATACATTTTTTGACGACCCCTGAATCCCAAAAAATATTTTTATCAAATCGTCCGACTTATGCCTATGTGGACAGACTAACTCAAAAAACGAAACATCCATTAAAAAAAATTGGTATTTAATTTCAGTATCTTCCAAGGGTGCGACACGAAGATTTTCAAGAAAATCTCCCCACCCCCCAACTACACTTTACATGGAAAATTTTAGAAAATGTTTATTTTCTCAAAAATGGCTCTAACGATTTTCATTAAAATATCGTATATTAAAGCTATTTACCTGACAAATACAATGTTATATCTGGTATTTTCTGGGAATAGCCTCTGAAGACTATTTTGGATGAATTTTACGGAATTTTGTTTAACTGCTAAACCGTAGGAGATAGACAAAAACTTACCACACAAAAAATGTAGAGCAAATTAAAACACACAATTTAAGTTAATATATTTTTTTCGTGGAGCTTTGAAAAACTTATACTTTTCTCATACAGGAATTTGTCAACTCGTGTCCATACAAACAAAGGAACTTTAGTCACATAGCAATAATTTGTTGCAGATGTAGAGAAAGTCATGTGAATGGAACACATCAGATTTTTATAAAATTGACCGTGTGGATAGCCTAACTGAAAAACTTGGTATTTAAGTTCAGTCAGTATCTTCCAAGGATGTGACACGAAGATTTTCAAGAAATACCACCCCCCCAACTACCCTTTACATGGAAACATTTTCGAACATTTTGATTTTCTCAAAAATGGCTCGAACGATCTTGATTAAAATAGCGTATATTAAAGATATTTATTTGACAAATATAACGTATATCTTGAATTTTCTAGGAATAGCCTCTGAAAACTATTCTGGATGAATTTTACGGAATTTTGCATAACTGCTAAACCATAAGAAATGGACAAAACCTTACCATACAAAAATGTAGGACACGTTATAACACAATTTATGTTATGTACATTTTTTTCGTGGAATTGTTTGCTTTGGAGATATTACTTATTTTTTGATTGAGCCTTTAAAAAACTTACACTTTTCTCATACAGGAATTTGTCAACTACAAGTAATAAGACTATTTCTGCTATTTTTTTCTTGATTAGCATGAAGTAAATAGAAACATAAGCTTTTTAACAATAATTTGTTGCAGACATGTAGAGAAAGTTATGTGAATGGAACACATCAGATTTTTCAGTATTCATTCGAGACTAATTTTACTTTTGTTTAGGCAGATATCGTTTTCTTAATAAAGGAAATACAATATTTATAGCCATAATTCATCTATTATATTCAATTCGTAGCAAATACGAAATAAATTTATGCAGATAAAAAGCATTATATGCGATAATAGCTATTTATGATGTAGGAGCTTAAAGTTATGATTTTTAATTCGAATGGGAATCAAAACGCAGTCACATTTCACAACAACGCGAGAACCAATAAGAAACTTCACGCTCGCGTATCATGCATTGTTTTTCCTCGAGAATTTTCTGCTATTGAAAGAAAAGCAACGAAAAATGAGGTTTGAGCCGTTCACCGCGCTAATGGGTTGCTAGGCTCGATGACGTTACGATTATAGCAGGCCGTGACAAACCAATATTATTGTTGCTCTATGATGTATTTTGAGAATTATAATATCTGCGAAAGAAGCAGAATCAAATTTACTACCTGCTAAATCCCGTGCACGACTAATTTTAAGTGTTTGTCTGGTGATCAGTGATGTACACACACTAATATCGTGAATTGGTTCGGCGAGCGTAAAGTTGGAACAAAATTACTTTACGCTTGCTGCACTTCTTTGCACGTGGGTTCCGTAAAAATAAACTTTGCGATCTTAAATGAGCTTGTAAACTACTCAATTACGCTGGATCGTGGATTTTTTTTTTTTTTTTACTTTCTTTAGTTATATTATATACATAATGTATAGAGAAGGTATTGCATTCCACCGAAAAATTCGATACCGAGATTTCACCGGAAATACATGTTTTGGGTCCACCTAAATAAACTAAAATTGGAAAAAGGTCCGTGTGTGTGTCTGGACAGCATGGCCCAAAAATGAAAAGACCGTTGAACACCAAACTTGGTGTTTGTGTTTGGTATCTTACAAGGATGCGACACGAAGATTTTCAAGAAAATCCCCCCACCCCCAATTACCCTTAACATGCAACTTTTTTCGAAAATTTTGATTTTTTTAAAAATGGCTCTAACGATTTTGATTAAAATATCGTATATTACAGATATTTACTTGACAAATAAAATTTATATCTTGAATTTTCTGGGAATAGCATATGAAATTCTGGATGAATTTTACGGAATTCATCCAACTTAGACAAAAACCTACATAACATAAAATGTACATCTCGTTAAAACACACAATTCATGTTATATACATTTTTCTGGTGAAGTGAATTGTTTTTGAGATATTCTTTGCTATGGGTTTCAGCTTTAAAAACTCATACTGGAATTTGTCCATATAAACAAAGGAACTTCAGTCACATAGCAACCAGCTTTTGACTATCACTTTAACCTATGGTACTCACTTATTTCGCTCCTACTTACAAGGAAGCAAGTAATAAGACTATTTCTGCTATTTTTTTCTATATTATAGTGAAGTAAATAGCTTTTTACCAATAATTTGTTGCGGAGACGTAGAGAAAGTCATGTGAATGGAACACATCAGATTTTTTTTTATAAAACTTGATATAAAGAGGATATTACAAATGCCTGCGCATTCCAACATCGTATGTATAACATCGTTCATAGAAATAAATCACTGTTCTTTTTTGTAGCTCTAGTGCTTGGAGCAGTGATATATCGCAGCACTGTAAGCGTTAATGGTGAAGCAATAAACGCCATCAGCGCTATTCAGTTGTTATTTCCTGGAGTACTGTGGGCAGTTGTCTTCTCGATGACAGCAATTCCAAGGCTAACGCCCTCTGTGTACGTAAGGTCGCGTGCACGCCAGAGTTATTTTCGGCTTCGTGAACTGAATTAGGCGTCGCCAATGGAGGCGCTAGTTTATAACAAGTCTCGGGGAGTTCACAGCGCCGTACAGAAACAAGTGACGGCGTCGCTAATCTGTTTAACATGCAACATTGTATTTTGTTACTTTCTCTACACATAGAGAAGGTATTGTAATGCACCCAAAAATTAAATACAGAGATTTCACCGGAAATATATGTTTTGAGACCCCTGAATCAAAAAAAAAAAAACATTTTTAGAAAAATGTTCTGTTTGTATGTATGTGTATCTGTGGGCAGCATAGCTCAAAAACGAAAATACCGTTAAATATCAAACTTGGTTCAATTCAAAATCTTCTCGGGCTTCTAGCCAGGTAAAAACTTGGCTTGACACCAACGTTTCGAAGAAGTGCATCTTCCTCGTCTTCAGGGTGAACTGATCTTCGAAACGTTGGTGTCAAGCCAAGTTTTTACCTGGCTAGAAGCCCGAGAAGATTTTGAATTAACACGTCGCCAGGAAAGCTTTAGTTCTTATATCAAACTTGGTATTTAGGTTTAGTATCTTCCAAGGATGCGACACGAAGGTTTTCAAGAAAATCCCCCTACCCACAAATACTCTTTACATGGAAAATGTTGATTCTCTTAAAAATGACCGTAACAATTATAATCAAAATACCGCATATTAAAGACAAATAAAACGTACATATTGAATTTTCTAGGAATAGACTCTGAACACAACTTTAGATGACTTTGGCATAGCTAGTAAACCGTAAGAGATAGACAAAAACTTAGTACACAAAAAATGTAGATCACGATAAAACACACACTTTATGTTGTATACATTTTTTCATGGAATTTACCATTTTTGAGATATTCCTTAATAGAGAAACTCACATCATATTTTTCCTTTTTCTACATGCACTATGTACATAGTGTATAGAGAAGGTATTGTATTGAACCCAAAAATTCCATACCGAGATTTCACCTGAAATATATGTGTTGAGATCCATTGAATACAAAAAAAAAAAAACATTTTTAGAAAAATGATCGTCTTTGTCTGTAGGTGTGTCTGTGGGCAGCATAGCTCAAAAACGAAAAGACCGTTAAATACCAAACTTGGTATTTAAGTTCAGTATCTTCCAAGGATTCGACACGAAGATTTTCAAGAAAATCCCCCTTACTCCAACTACCCTTTACATGAAAAATGTTTCGAAAATGTTGATTCTCTCCAAAGAGGCCAAAACAATTTTAATTAAAATTCCGTAAATTAAATATATTTACATGACAAATAAAAAGTATATGTTGGCTTTTCTGGGAGTAGCCTCTGAAGACTACTTTATTAGAGATGAATTTTGCATAACGGTAAGGGATAGACAAAAACTTACCACACAAAATTTGTAGATCTCGATGAAGCACACAATTTATGTTATATACATTTCTTTCCTGGATTTGACCATTTTTGAGATATTCTATATTAATGGTTTCAGTTTTAAAATACTTAAACTTTTCACATACGGGAATTTGTCAACACCTGGCAACTAGATTGTAAAAGATTTGACTATCACTTTAGCCTAGTGTATTCCTACAAGAAAGCATTTCTGGACATCTTTATTACGATTAGCATGAAGAATACGTTTTTTAACAGTAATTTAGTTACAGAGAAAGTCATGTGAATGGAACACATCAAATGTACACGCAATTCATACCTCCAGACTGTGGAGGGGAGGGAATTATCCTGGTTAAAGAAAAACTGCCCGGCCCAGCCGGGACTCAAAGCCGGGACCTCCGGATGCTGGCCACTCGACCACGTAGGCAGTGATTTATTGCTGCCTCGCTAACCTGTTTAACATGCAACATTGTATTTTGTTTATGTTAGGCGTGTGTTAATTGACACTAAATTTTGCTGCAGCAGATTTCAAACTTTCACTTGTTCTGATTTCGATAGATAAATCGAAACGAGTAATATAGACGATGACGAGAGTAAAGAGAAGTTTAAGGAATATCACGTTCTGCAAACAATGTAATGTGTTCCATTCGCACGACTTTGTCTGCAACAAGTTATTGTTACAGGATATCAGCCCACTGTGTAATTTTTTAGTTAATTAACATTTTTGCTTAGTTTCATATAGAACATATCTGCTTCAGCGGCCAAGATTGTAGAACACAAAACATTAGGGCGAAGACGTTGCTATTGTTAATGCCAGTAACACAATTGCCTTTGTAATGCAAGCTTTTTAGCGCATTAGAGACATAAGTAACAGGGACATTTTTAGAGAAATGTTTGTCCCCTAAAAGTTAGCAGCTAGGGACTTTTTCATTATAAAGAGCGGTCACGTGTCGAATACAAAGGACTTACAAAGTTAGTCACGTGACAACGTTATTTTCGTGCTTCTTTTCAGCCAATCAGGAATGAGTTCAATATTGGAGATTTTAGGTATTTAAGCGATGCGCTTACAAGGAATTTGTGATTATTATGGTTGTTGCTGCTCATTCTTCGTGATGCTGAACGCTATAGGCTGCATGATGTGCGGCCGTGTGAGTGCCTGAGTATGTGATGTTATTACGCCAGATATTGCGGTTATCGCACGAGTCGATTGTCGTGTAATAGGGAAGTACGCAGTGATTACCGATGACCGTCGAAAACAAGAACTCCGTAAACAGCAGAAAATAGCACTAGTTATTTATATTCCTGCTTCTTCAGGAACTACTGTGTCGGGAGTCGCTCGTGGGATTAGTGCCCCAGCAAGCATTAATTCGGTGGAACCTAAAGTGAAGTACTTCTATTTGTGAGTCGACCCCGTGTGAGAGTCATGGACGAGCACAGCCGGTGCATCAAAGGCCTTTTCAGAGGTATGTACACGTTCGTTTATAGAGTATTTCACGGGTGCTAATCCAGACCGACTCCGGGGTACACAAATGAACAGCGACAAAAAGCTTATTATTCTATCCACTTCACGCTACGCGATATAAAATTAGCAGAAAATGTCTCATTACTTGCTTCCTTCTAAGAAGAATATAAATAAGGGAATACACTTGGGTAAAGCAACAGTCAGATCTTTGAGAAGCTGGTCACTATGCCAACAATCCAGGCAGCCAACCTTCACTTTTAATAACTATCGGTTCCACAATTGTACGTTCAATGTTCATTTAAAGTTTTGTCCAGTTCATAGTTAAAAAAATCTGATGTCTTCCATTCATATGACTTTCTCTACATCCCTGTAAAAATATTATTAAAAAGCTTATCCTTCTATTTACTTCATGCTAATCGAAAAAAAAAGAGCAGAAATAGTCTTATTACTTGCTTCCTTGAAAGTAGAAGCTAAATAAGGGAGTACTATACGTTAAAGTGATAGTCAAAAGCTGGTTGCTATGTTACTGAAGTTCCTTTGTTTGTATGGAACGGAATTCACAAATTCCTGTATGAGAAAAGTATGTTTTTTTTTAAACCTGAAACTAATAACAAGGAATATTTCAAAAACGAACAACTCCACGAAAAAATGTATATAATATAAATTGTGTGTTCTAACGTGCTCTACTTTTTTTTTGTGTGTGCTAAGTTTTTATGTATCTCTTATGGTTTAGCAGTTATACAAAATTCCGTAAAATTCATCCAGAATAAAGTAGTCTTCACAGGCTATCCCCAGAAAATTCAAGACATATATTTTATTTGTCGAGTAAATATCTTTAATACACCACATTTTAATCAAAATCTTTAGAGCCATTTTTGAAAAAAATCAGAATTTTCGAGAAAGTTCTATGCAAAGGATAATTGGGGGTGGGGGGAATTTCTTGAAAATGTTCGTGTCGCATCCTTGGAAGATACCAAACCTAAATATCAAGTTTGGTTTTTATCGGACTTTTCGTTTTTGAGCTATGCTGCCCGCAGACACACACATACACACAGACAGACACACACACGGATTTTTTTTTAAAAAGGATTTTTTTTTAATTCAAGGGGTCTCAAAACATACATTTCCGGTGAGATCTCGATATCGAATTTTTGGGTGGATTACAATACCTTCTCTATTCGCTATGTACACTATGCGCGTAGAGAAAGTAAAAAAGGAATGAGAATAATCATTATTTGTTTTTCTTATCTTTGAGCTGAGTGCAATGACCTCAATACAGTCGCCCTCCGTGGTGTAATGTTTATCGTGCTAACCTCACATACCCAAGGGCGCGGGTTCAAACCAGCGGAGGACGATGCATGGATTCCTTCGGAAGGGAAGCCGTTGGTCCCGTGTCGTAGATTTATCAAGCCTGGTAAAAAGAGGTCTCTGAGCAAAATTTAGCGGTCCTTCACGCCAAGTATAGAGTGGGACGCTGAGAAGCACAGCAGCTAAACAGCGCGTCCATAAATAACACGCCATTTCATTCTCAACCTCAAATAAAATAACGTTTGTTTCCATTTCATGTATTACTTATTAAAAACTGAAACAAAATAATTCTATTGTTACTATCGATATTTGTACATTGGGTGAAGGCACGATCCGGCATATAATTCAGTAGGCAGTGAAGAAAGAACAAAGTCGGTAAATAAACATGTTCGAACGCGTCATCTACCATTTGACAACTAATGTAAGTCTCCCTTCCTATATAACATTATAATGGTCTGAATTGTTTTATCAAATACAATCTTTTATCGACAAAATGAAAACACTCTATATTAATTAATTACTTATCAGTATTTCGTTCATGTCACGTGATCGCAAGAAGTGACCAATCCAGTTCATTAGCGCGTAAAATTCCAACCAATTAGAACGCATTATCTCTGCATTTCAATAATTGTTTTTTTTTGTGCAATTGTTGTTCTAAACTTATTGTACCACGTGTATTTGTTTTCTCTTGGAATTAATTTTGTGTGATAACAAAAGTATCGGTGTGCAGTGATTTAGTGCAAATATACGTAAAGAGAAATGGGATTTTAAGAGTATTATTCTTCCTGTCCATATAGTCTGTTCACGAAGTAGTCTTTTTCTCTAGATAAATTCGAAACCAGTTGCCCGCAAATGTATCGATGAAATTTGGACCCCTGGTTATAACATCAACAGTAAGAATAATAATAATAATAATAATAATAATAATAATAATGTACGAGGGCAGTTTTTTTTTTCAACCTCCGATATACTATAAATAAAAGACAAGTTCATAGAAACAATTATTTTATTTCTAAAAGTTTTGTACACTTATGGTTACTTTTCAACATAATCACCGAAAAGATTGAGACATTTATCGTACCTGTGTAAAGCTTTGTAATACCCGCTTCAAAAAATGTTGCCGCCAATGATTTCAAATGAGCATTGACGTTGTTTTAGAGATCTTCGTATTTTACGACGTTTGCGGAGAGCCATTCGAAACAAACGAAGAGGAATGCTGACTTCAGGAATTGTGTTGATCCATGACAACGCTCGTCCACACACTGCTGGCACAACCCATCGGTTCCTTGAACAATTTCAATGGGACATTTTCGATCATCCGCCGTACAGTCCTAGCCTGACACCCAGCGACTTTCACTTTTTCCCTGAACTGAAGACGTGGTTAAGAGGGCAGCTCTTTCAAACGAACGAAGATCTTCAAAGCAACGTCAATGCTCATTTGAAATCATTGGCGACAACATTTTTTGAAGCGGGTATTGCAAACCTTGTGCACAGGTACGATAAATGTCTCAATCTTTTCGGTGATTATGTTGAAAGGTAACCATAAGTGTACAAAACTTTTAGTAATAAAATAATTGTTTTCAATGAAATTGTCTTTTATTTATATACTATCGGAGGTTTAAAAAAATCTGATGTGTTCCATTCACATGACTTTCACATCTCTGCAGCAAATTATTGTAAACAAGCTTATGCTACTATTTACTTCATTTTAATCGAGAAAAAAATAGCAAAAAGAGTCTTATTACTTGCTTCCTTGTAAGTAGAAGCGAAATGAGGGAGTACCATAGGTTAAAGTAATAGTCAAAAGCTGGTTGCTATGAGACTGGAATTCCTTTGTTTGTATGGACAGGAGTTGACGAATTCCTGTATGAGAAAAGTAAGGGTTTTAAAGCTGAAACCAAAAACAAGAAATATCTGATAACGTTCAACTCGATGAAAAAAATGTGTATGACATAAACTGTGTTTTTTAATATGCTCTACATTTTTTGTGTGATAAGCTTTTGTCCATCTCTTATGGTTTAGCAGTTGTGCAAAATTCCGTAAAATTCATCCAGAATAAAGTAGTCTTCAGAGACTATTCCCAGAAAATTCGGATATAAATTTTATTTTTTAGGCAAATAAATATCTTTATATGCGATGTTTGAATCAAAATCATTGGAGCTATTTTGAGGAAATCAAAATTTTCGAAAAAAGTTCCCTATAAAGGCTATTTTGGGGTGGGGGATTTTTCTCAAAATCTTCGTGTCGCATCCCTGGAAGATACTAAACTTAAATACCAAGTTTGGTATTTTACCGACTTTTCGTTTTTGAGTTATCGTGTTCACAGGCACACGGACACACACATGGACCTTTTTCTGAAAATGCTTTTTTTGATACAGGGGACTCTGAAGCATATATTTCCGGTGAAATCACAGTATCGAATTTCTGGGTGGAGTGCAATACTTTCTCTATACACCATGTGCATAGTACGTGTAGAGAAAGTAAAAAAAAACGGCCCTGGTATTAAGGTGATTGTATATAGGGGAAAGCCTCTTGGAATTAGTCATAACCAAATATGACCTCGTTACACCGGCTTCAATAAAGTTCTTCCTAAAATCAAAGTTGAAACTGGTTCATTAACACTTTAACCAGGCAATGTCCATTAAAGGGATTCCTGAGTCTTAACACGCCAGAAGCTTAGAGAGGGGATCTGCAGGTTCTAATTATGAATCTCTGCGACCTTGCTGCTGCTGCTGGTGGTGATATCACAAAGTTCCGGTCGTTTAGTCACCAAGTGAGAGCAGTTCACGTCATATTTTGATTGCCTTAGCCAAGTTCAGCACACGCTGAAACATATCCGGCAAGTTGTGTGCGACATTCACGTGTTTCTAGGTTTGGAAAACATGTAGGAATACGTTCAATCACAGAATAACTAGAGGCTGGAGAGAGCTAAATCATATAAAACGCTTTTATAGTACGCGAAGTTCTTTGGTTTATACGGTATTTTAACTTGCCATGGTAACTCAGTGGTAGGGACAGGAGATCCGTGCTTCAAATCCCAGCTGTGGCATTGAATTTTTCAGCCTGACTCACTTTTCTGAATTTCAATTGTTTCACAAATCTTTTTTCCTTCAATGATCTCCTGGAATTTGGCATGGACCAGGCTGGGCCTACCGGCAACTAACAACAGCCTATAGCGGGCCATTATTTCCTCCAGTTGCTGCAAGGGTGCAATAGCGGTACCGCAGTAACCCTTCTCCAGGCAGAACCCGACGTACCAGGTAGTCTATAACGAGGTTTTTCCTCCACTTTAAAAGAAAATGTAACGTAAAAAATCTGATGTGTTACAGTCACACGACTTTTTCTACCTGTTCTGCTAACAAAATATTGTTACAAAAATTATTCTTCTATTATTTCATGCTAAACGAGATGAGCATTAGCAGAAATTGTCTCATTACTAGTTTGGTAATAACTAGTACAGAAATAAAGGAGTACACTGGTCTAAAATGAAGCTGGCAGCTTTGTGACTGGAATTCGACTCTCCTTGTATGGTCAGGAGTAAAACAAAAGCGAATGGAATTACAAATTCCAATTTGACAGAAGTGTTTGTATTCTACAATTGAGACCAATTACAAGGAATATCTCCCCACAAAAAGCTTGTGTTCCATTCACATGACTCGTGCATTTCTGCAACAAATTATTGTTAAAAAGCTTAATGTTCTATTTACTTCACGCTAATCGAGAACAAATTAGCAGAAATAGTCCTATTACTTGCTTCGTAACAAATAGAAGGGAAATGGGGAGTACACTAGACTAAAGTGAAAGCAAAATATTTTAAAACCATGTGATTGAAATTCGGCTCTCTTTGCATGGTTAGGAGTAAAACGAAACCAAATGGAATATCTAATTCCAATTTGACAGAACTGACTGTATTTTAACATTGAAACCAGTTACAAGGAATATCTCGGGAAAAAATGTGATGCGTTCCATTCACATGATAGTGTGTACATAGTGCGTGTAGTGAAAGTAACAAAGACCGTTTTAGCATCAAGTAGATAGCTTATTAATAATACTTTGTTACAGAAATGTGGAGAAAGTCATGTGAAGGGAACACATTTCTAATTGCACTAAAGCATTAACCGTCTTGCGTGTTTACTGAACGTTAGAGACTGTTTTAACATTTGCCTTCGCTTCTGACTTAATACTTTCAACAAAATAAGCTCAGAAGGAGGGGAAAAAGCAGTGTTTGTTATTTCAATTCTCCAAGCAGCTCTGTAATGACTTGTTCTTAATTATGGCACGAAAATTAGTAGTATGTGTGCTTGCTAGTGTTTTGTTTCTATCGCTATCTCTTTCCCTCAGAGAGAAAGGTGGCGCCGAACGTAACAGACGGCTAACGCCATTCGTGGACGGAAATACTGAAGCAAGAGCCGCCATCTTGTGACACTACACACTACCATATACACCATACACAACATCTATCAAATTAATTGTTTTTCCAAACTTTTTAAATACGAATGGGGGAGATCTATAGTTGAAGGTATATTTAATAGAATAGAATTGTGGCCTGTCAGAAGTTATTATTGTTAAATTGGTATTATTGCAGTAACATCGCGGCAAGGTCATAGGTATCTTAATTTTGTTCTAATTTTTTGGTCTAAAACTACCGTTAATGTAACAAAAGGTGTACCATATTGGTTTAAAGCTTTTGTAGAATGTGTGATACTAATCAAGAATTTCGGTCGAGGAATATTGCGATAATTATCATTGCATTGAGAGCCCCAGGAACACGCCCTCTATTCTCACGGTATCATAAGCACATAATTCGATAGTAATTATTTCTCGCGATAGCTGCTAATTTTGTCTGCGAATTGCTTTATCCAACATTCTCAACAGTCTTTCCGAGTTGGAAAGCTAAAATGTAACAAACAATACAGAATCGTTCAATTGATAAAATGTGGTATATTTCACTAAGTATACCACCGAAGAATTACTCAAATAAGTACACTAACCTATGTTTTGAATCACTTTTCCCTTTCCTTATTTTTGCTTTTGCTATTCGAGAAACTACAACCAAACAACCACACATGTATTGACCATTATAGTGGTTTAAAACTTACTTAAAATTTACTGCTTGATTGAGCATTTAAGATCACAAACTCATTTAAATAAGTACACTAAACTATGTATTGAATCACATTTCCCGTTCCTTGTTTTTGTTTTTGCTATTCGAGAAACTAGAACCAAACACCACACGTATTGATCATTATACTGATTTAAAAATTACAGTCTAAATTGACTGCTTAATTGAAAATTTAACACCACAAAAGCACTTAAATAAGTACGCCAACCTATGAATTTGAACACATTTCCCTTTTGTTTTTGCTTCTGCTATTCGAGAAACTGCAAACAAACACCACACGTATTGATCATTATACTGATTTAAAAATTACGGTCTAAATTGACTGCCTAAATGAACATTTAACTCCACCACAAAATCTTATTTTTGGGTGCACATTTAACTCACATAAGGCGCACTCATCTTAAAAATTATTTAAATATGGTGGCTGGGCAAAAACGTGTTTCACTAACCGCAATGCATAAGATTAGGGCTATTCTCTGTGTAGCTAGTGTTTTGTTACTATCGCTGTCTCTTTCCCTCAGAGAGAAAGGTGGCGCCGAACGTAACAGACGTTTGGCGCTTATATTCGTGCGAGTAACACACATCCTCCATTTTATGTAAGCTTTTCTAACCTCAATTTACCCACAACTTTCCCGCATTCTTTTAATTTTAACTTTGCTTCTTCACATGTATTTTGTACATTTAAATTGTTTCACCCTTATCATTTGTAAATTCAAACCAAAGTGATTTTTAAATGTCATTAAGAGAATATATTACGTATTTCCTTGTTTTAAAATTATGTTTCTTTAATGACCAGAATGGGAAAAAATGATTTAATAACTTCCCGTTTGAGAAAAATAAAAGTATTGGAAAATTTAAACCAATATACAAGAAAATCAAGCAATAGTTAACTTAACAAAAAAAAAAAAAAAAAAAAAAAAAAAAAAAAAAAAAAAAAACCGGACAAATTGTGTGTTTTAACGAAATCTACATTTTTGTTCGGTAAAACTTTGACTCTTCATCCAGAATGAAGAGGTCTTCAGAAACCAGATACATATTAAATTTTAGTAAAATTATTAGAGCCATTTTTGAGAAAATCTTTGAGGTGCTTGGATTTTCTTTAAAGTCTTATTGTCGCAGCTTTGGAAGTGAGAGAACTTAAATTATCAAGTTGGTATTTAAGCGATACTTCCTCTCTACACGTACAGGCAGAGAAGGTAATGTGTTCCACCCAAGAGTTCAATATATGTTTTGAAGCCCCGTGAGTCATAAAAGAGCATATTAGAAAAAGGCCCGCGCCTAAAATGGCAGCAGAACTAAAAAAAAACGACAACGTCGTTAAACACCAAATTTGGTATTAAAGTTTTCTATCTTCCTAGGATGTGACAAAAAGATTTTGAAGAAAACTCCCGCCGTTTAACATGAAAAAATATTGGAAATTTTCGTTTTTCCCATAATGATTCTAAAATTTGTGATTAAAATTCCGCATATTAAATATATTTACAGCACAAATAGCATGCATATCTTGAATTTTCTGGATATCATCTCTGAAGACCTCTTCATTCTGGATGAATTTTGCATAACTGGTAAATCATAAAAGACAGACAAAAACGTAAAAATATTTTTAAAACACAAAATTTATGTGATACAGTTCTTTAATAAAGTAGACACTTGTTGGTTTCGTATTAAAACTACCTACGTTTTCTCAAACGGCAATTTATATCACTATTATTTTACTACTGGCCATGGAAAACGAGCCGAACTTCAATTGTTCACAGCGACCAAGTTAAAGGTTTGACTTTCGCTTTAGCCTAGTGTATTCCGTTCTCCTTAGAAGGAGGCAAGTAATAAGAATTTCTGCCAATGTTTATCTCGGTTAGCATTATGTAGAACATTTTGTAAACATAGCTTGTTTGTAGAACAGGTAGAGTGCTACGCACGAGATTTTTACTTTCTCTATACGTACTATGTACACAGTGTATAGAGAAGGTATTGCATTCCACCCAAAAATTCAATACCGAGATTTCACCGGAAATATATGTTTTAGGACTCCCTGAATCCAAAAAAAGAATTTTTAGAAAAATGTCCGTGTGTGTCTGTGGGCAGCATAGCTCAAAAACGAAAAGACCACTAAATACCAAACTTGGTATCTTCCAAGAATGCGACACGAAGAGTTTGAAGAACCCCCACCCCCCACCACTCCCGCCTACCCTTTACATGGAACATTTTTCGAAAATTTTGATTTTCTTAAAAATGGCTCTAAGGATTTTAATTAAAATATCGCATATTAAAGACATTTACCTGACAAATAAAATGTATATTTTGAATTTTCTGGGAATAGCCTCTGAAGACTACTTTTTACGGAATTTTGCATCACTGTAAACCGTAAGAGTTGGACAAAAATGTAGAGCATGTTAAAACACACAATTTATGTTATATACATTTTGTTTCGTGGAGTAGATCGTTTTTGAGATATTCCTTGTTTTTAGTTTCAGCTTTGAAAAACATTTACTTTTCTCATACAGGCATTTGTCAACTCCTGTCCATACAAACAAAGGAGCATGTTACATAGCAACCAGCTTTCGACTATCACTTTAACCTATGCTACTCCCTTATTTTGCTTCTACTTACAAGGAAGCAAGTAATAAGACTAATTCAAGAATTTGTTGCAGAGATGTAGAGAAAGTCATGTGAACGGAAGACATCAGATTTTTTTTCTGTCAGGTTGGCTGCGAAGGAAACAAAACAGTGCAGAGATTCCTCGGTTGGAAACATGTGAGTGACGATGCTCGCACCTGGAGACACTATTTCAAGCGCATGCAGACGGGGCATTGCCCTCCCGTGAAGATGGTCAGTACGGGGCAAGGAGGAAGGCGGGTGCTGCAACTTGGCCCGAGATTTCTCTGCACTCTTCCGTACACAGTAACTGCAGTTAATACATTATTTTAGAAAGCGAATACTCACGCTTTTCAAAAAGCGTAGGTACAATATAGCAGAAGCCCAGAATAGCACGGATTCGGATTTAACGCGGGGAGAAAATTACCATACTTTTTGAGTTCCACTGCCTCTTAAAATAGTTTTAATACAAACTATGTTCCGAAATTCATTTTCATCGCACAAGTTTTCCAATATTTTTATAAATAGATGTAAATATAGAAATATTCAAAATTCCTTTGAGACAATATCATTAAATGTAGTAATAGCACTAAAGCTCTCTCCATTGAATCTTTTAAGAGCTCAGTGGAGCGCACTTTGACTTTAAATCCATTTTGTTGTCTGGATGCATTTTATGATTCTGCCAATTGTTGCCCCCTTTAACATCTAAGGTCATATCGGGGCTTTGCATTTGAAACAACTCGTTGTCTATTGGTTCTTTTACGTTTAATTTTATTTTCCTCACACACACACACTCACATTCATACTTCCAGCCTCTCTGGGGGATAGGGAATAATTCCTCACCCCAGCCGGGAATCGAACCCGGGACCAGCTCGCTACGGAGACAGTCTAATTGTTTTTGAAATTACTTGTAATTGACGTTGCTACACAATGTACTTTGTTCTGGCAAATAAACTTATCCATCTGTGCACATAGTAACTAGAGAAGGTATTGTATTACACCCAAAATTCTTTGTCGAGATTTCACCGCAAATATATGTTTTGAAGTCCCCTGAGTCAGAAAAAGTTCCGTGTGTGCCTATAGGCAGCATAGCTCAAAAAAGAAAAGACCGTTAAAAACCAAACTTGGTATTTACGTCTAGTATTTTCCAGGAATGTGACACGAACCTTTTAAAAAAATACTCCAACCACAAACTACTTTTACATGTTTGTTTTTTTTTTGCAACATTTTGGTTTTCTCAAACATGACTTTAACGATTTTAATTAAAATTTCTTATATTAAAGGAATTTATATGCCAAATAAAATGTATATCTTGAATTTTCTGGGAATAGCCTCTAAAGACTACTTTATTCTAGATGAGTTCTGCAAAACAGTTAAATCGTAAGAGATGGACTGAAAAACGTTCTTGTGTGTGTGTGTCCTTGGACAGTACACCTCAAAAACGAAAAGACCATTAAAACCAAACTTAGTATTTACGTTTAATACCTTCCAGGGAAGCGACACGAAGGTTTTACAAACAAAAAAAAAATAAAATAAAAACACCCTCACCATAAACTACCCTTTACATGGAATTGTTTTTGGAAATTTTGTTTTTCTCAGAAATTGCTCTAACGATTTTGATTAAAATCTCTTTTATTTTAGTATTTATATCTATATGGCAATTAAAATATATTATTTTTAATTTTCTGGGAATAGCCAATCAGATTTATTCTCGCTGAGTTTTGCAGAATTTTGCATAAGGGTTAAACCGTAAGAGATAGACAGACACTTACCACACAAAGATGTGGATCTCTTAAAATACATAATTTATATCATATACATTTTTCTTTAGAGCTGACCGTTTTTTGTGATATTCCTTGTTAATGGTTTTAGTTTTACATTGCTCCAAACATGGCCATGCAAAGCGAACCGAAGCTCAAAACGTTATTTCCGGTGACATAAATGTTTAGCAAAATACAAGTCCTTCTCTCTACACTGTACGTGGAAAGAGAGTAATAAACTGGAAAGCCTTTAGCAAACGGCAGACTGTTTCAGCAGTTTGTTACTCTTTGCTTTCCTTTCCTTATTCACACACTGGGGCTGAACCTCCTAGTCGAGAAGTTCAGCAATTTAAACGTTAATAAGTTTGATGCTGCATGCGGTGCGCGAGAACCCTGCTGTCCCAACATCTCGCCCAGGGTGACCAACTTAAGACGCTCGTTTGTCACCAGAATTAAAGCAAAACATCTCATGTGTTCCATTCACATGACTTTCTGTGCGTCTCTGCAACAAATTATTGTTAAAATGCTTATGGTTATATTGACTTCATGCTAATCGAGAAAAAATGAGCAGAAATAGTCTTATTACTTGCTTCCCTGCAAGTAGAAGCGAAATAAGGGAGTGCCATAGGTTAAAGTGATAGTCAAAAGCTGGTTGCTATGTGACTGAACTTCCTTTGTTTGTAAGGATAGGAGTTGACAAATTCCTGTATGAGAAAAGTATAAGTTTTTCAAAGCTGAAACCAAAGAGAAGGAATATCTAAAAAACGATCGACTCTACAAAAAAATGTATTTGATATAAATTGTGTGTTTTAACGTGCTCTACATGTTTTGTGTAATAAGTTTTTGTCCATCTCTAACAGTTTATCAGTTATGCAAAATACCCTAAAATTGATTAGGAATAAAGTAGTCTTCAGAGGCTATTCCTAGAAAATTCAACATATAAATTTTATACATTTTATTTATGCGATATTTTAATCAAAATGGTTAGTCATTTTTAAGTAAATAAAACTTTTCGAAACAAGTTCCATGTAAAGGGTAGTTGGTGGTAGGGGGATTTTCTTGAAAATCTTCGTATCGCATCCTTGGAGGATGCCAAACATATATACCAAGTTTGGTATTCAACGGTCTTTTCGTTTTTGAGCTATGCTGACCACAGACACATACACACACGGACCTTTTTCTGAAATCTCCAGAAAATCGCCAACTTTTGCGTAAGGTTTCTGCCCTTTCTTAAATAAATCTGATGTGTCCTTCCACGTGACTTTCGCTACATCTCTATAACAAATTATTTTTACTTTCTCTACACGCACTATGTACATAGTGCATAGAGAAGGTATTGTACTCCACCCAAAAATTTGATACCAAAATTTCACCGGAAATACATGTTTTAGGATCCCCTTAGTCCAAAAAAAAAAGTTTTGGAAAAAGGTCCGTGTGTGTATGTGTCCGTGTGTCAGAGAACACAACTCAAAAACGAAAAGTCGGCAAGATACCAAACTTGGTATTAAACTTTAGCATCTTCCAGGGTTGCGACATGAAGATTTTGAGCAAAATCCCGCCACCCCACATTAACCTTTACATTCGAAAAAATTTCGAAAATTTTGATTTTCTCAAAAATGGCTCCAACGATTTTGATTAAAATACCGTATAGTAAAGATATTTATATGGCAAATAAAATGTATATCTTTAATTTTCTGGGAATAGTTTCTAAAGACCTTTATTCTGAATGAAGTTTGCTTAATTTTGCGTAACTGTTAAACCGTATTTATATGAATATACATTTTTTCGTGGAATTAGCCATTTCTGAAATATTCCTTGTTATTTGTTTCAGATTTAAAATACTTGAACTATTTTCACACGGAAAATTGTAAACTCCTGGCCCTGGATATAAACGGATTCCATCCACATGGCAACCAGCTTTTAAAAGATTTCACTATTGTTTTAGCCTAGAGTATTCCATTATTTTCCTTCTACTTACAAGGAAGCACGTAATTAAGACATTTTTTGCTTTTTTTTATCCTGATTATCATAAAAAAAATAAAGGATATGCTTTTTAACAATAATTTGGTACAGTGATGCAGAGAAAGTCATGTGAATGGAACACATCAGATTTTAATGAGAAAATACTAGTACGAGTAGAGTGTTAAACATTTCCAAAATTTCCAGATTACTCGCTAAAACGTGTTAAATAAAGCGACATGTCGCAAAAGCGGTAGATCTGGCGACAAAGTTGGTCACCCTGAGATTCTCGTCTTGTTAAAGAAGAAGTAACGGTTTACATCATGCTGTTTAGCTTGGCAGTGATTTACATGACACAAAATAAGTGCTGGCTCTCCTCTTTACTCTCTCTGTATGTGCATTCACATGGCTTTCTCTACATATCTGCAACAAACTATCTCTTCACGCTAATCGAGATAAACATGGGCCTATTACTTAGTCCCTTATTATTAGAAGCCAAATAAGGGAATACACTAGGTAAAGCCATAGTCAAATGTTTTAAAATGTGTTTGCTCTGGGATTGAAATCCGTTCCCGCATGAAAAAAGTATTAAGTATTTTAAAACTGAAAGGAATATCTCGAAAATGGTCAGCTCCACCTATGTAACATAAATTGTGTGTTTTAACGAGCTCTGCATTTTTTGTCAAGTACAATTTTATCTATTTCTTGCGGTTTACCAGTTATGCAAAATTCCGTAAAACTCATCCAAAATAAATGTCTTCAGAGGCTACTCCCAAAAAATTCAAGATATACATTTTGTTTATTATGTTAATATCTTTAATATATGGTATTTTCATCAAAATCGTTAGAGCCATTTTTGAGAAAGTAAAAATTATTGACACCTTTCAATATAAAGGGTAGTTTGGGGTGGGGAAATTTCCTGGAAATCTTCGTGTCGCATCCTTGAAAAATACACAACTTAAATACCATGTTCGGTAATAGATGGTCTTATCGTTTTTGAGCTATGCAGTCCACAATCACACACACACACACACACACATGCAATCACACACACACACACACACATGCACACACATGCATACACACTGACGTTTTCTCTAAGAGTACTTTTTTTCGGATTCAGGGGGTGCCAAAACATATATTTGCAGTGAAATCAAGGCATCGAATTTTTGAGTGGAATATACACTATATAAATAAACAGATACACAACACTTCCCTATATACTATGTACACAGTGTGTGTAGACAAACTAAAAACGTTTAAGCAACTGTTTTACTTACCGCGCGTGTGTTTTTTGAGTCCATATCAGTATTGCGATTTCTTTTGTTTTTATAGTATTCAGGTGAGGTGTGGGAACGTTAACTTACCTCCATTAAGAAATACCGGTAAGCAGTGTAAATTAATCACATTGTGCAAAATAGTTATTTATGACGTAAGAGCGTAAAGCTATGGTTCTTAATTCTAGCAGGAATATTGTGAAACGAGACGCAGTCGAGAATTTTCGAATATTAAAAGAAACGCAACGAAAGATGAAATAAAATTGAGGTTAAGTTTGAGCTATTCACCAAGGTTTATATTTCGTTCTTTTATAAACACCACTTCATAAATTTCTCATTTTGTGCCTAATAAACTTTTCAGGATTTAGCAGGTAGTAAATTTGTTTTTGCTTTTTTCGCAGCTCTAAGGATATAATTCTCAAAATCTACCATTTTCTCAAAATATATCACAAAACAACAATAATATTGGTTTGTCATAGCCACCTATAATTTGAATTCTTAGAATGGTAAACGTACGGTCCATATTTATTTTGGCGTGCGTAAAGTTGAGACAAAATGACTTTACTAACCCGCCTGGGTAGTGTGGTGGTAGCGTGTCTGCCTCACGTTCAAAAGTCGTGAGTTCGAATCTCGCTTAGGGTAAGGTTTTTGTCGGTGTTTTCCCTTATCCTGAGAAGACGAATGTCGAGTAACTTTAAGCTCCATGGACCCCGACATCATTTCACCAATTTCATTCATCGTCCGATATGACAACCAGGTTAAACTACAAAAATCACATTACTTGCTACACCTCTTTGCGCGTGGACTCTCTAAAAATAAGTTTGCGATCTGAAATGAGCTCGTAAACTACTGAATTACGCTCGATCGTAGAAAAAATAGTTTATATGTGTATTTATGCTCCTTCAAAGATAACTATGTATTGGGAATCGTTTATTTATATCATACCAAAGACTAAATTTGACTCTTACAGGGTTCCAACAATCGCTAAAGAATATATGATTTTAAGGTAGCGATGTTCACTTGATTCCTAGAGCAAAGCAAAAGAAGCGGGCCGTACAGTTACCTTGGAAACGGAACTCAGGATCTACTTAAATGCTTTTATAAAGCAGCAAATTTCTTTTTGCCTTGAGGGCAGCAAAGATGGAATAAAACACGATTTTAGAGAG
The DNA here is from genome assembly GCA_030762935.1 of Hymenopus coronatus. Lineage (NCBI taxonomy): Eukaryota > Metazoa > Arthropoda > Insecta > Mantodea > Hymenopodidae > Hymenopus > Hymenopus coronatus. The sequence continues at coordinate 142,278,616 of CM060886.1, read as the reverse complement.
AATTTGCACAAAAAAGCGGACAAAAAGGAGAGCGTTTTTATAAGTTATGGAATAAGGGATCACATCTGTTACACTGTAAGCCCCCCCCCCCCCAAAAGTAATGAGAATTTCCATCTCTTTGCTGCTCTTCTGTTTCAGAAAGTGAGAACTCTCAGGCTTGAGCGGATTACTGCCAGGAACACTGGCATGTGCCTGTATTCATTTTAAAAGTTAACCGCGAGGGGCAAACGGCACTCCAGTGCTCATGTGCAACTCACCATTCTGTCACCGCAAAATATTAAAAGTCCGACGTGCTACATTCATATGGCTTTTTCTTTCTTTTTTTGTTCACTCATCTGCAAATATATTCTACATCTAGTACACGGTGCTAAAATAGAGGAGGTATTGCATCCCACCCAAAAATTCGAGACCGAGATTTCACTCGAAATAAATGCATTGCGACTCCCTGAATCCCCCCCCCCAAAAGCATTTTAGAAACACATCCGTGTGTGTGTCTTAAGGCAGCATAGCTCAAAAACAAAACATTGGTTAAATACCAAACTTGGTATTTAATTTCAGTATCTTTCAAGGATGTAACACGAAGATTTTCAAGAAAATCTCCCCACACCAAACTACCCTTTAAATGGAAGAAATTTCGAAACTTTTGATTTTCTCTAAAATAGCTGTAACGATTTTGATTAAAATCTCTTATATTAAGATATTTACATGCCAAATAAAATGTATATCTTGATTTTTTGGGAATAGCCTCTAAAGACCCCTTTATTCTGGATGATTTTTATTCAATTTTGTATAACTGGTAAAAAGTAAAAGATAGACAAACATTTACCACACAAAAAAATGTAGATCACGATAAAACACACAATCTATGTCTTATACATTTTTTCGTGGAGTTGATCGTTTTTTAGATATTCCTTGTTATTGGTTTCAGGTTTAAAAAACACGCTTTTCTCATACAGAAATTTGTCCATACAAACAAAGGAACTTCAGTCACATAGCAACCAGTTTTTGACTCTCACTTTAACCTATGCTACTCCCTTATTTCGCTTCTACCCACAAGGAAGTAAGTAATAAGACTATTTCTGTTAATGTTTTCTGGATTAGTATGAAGTAAATAGAAACATAAGGTTTTTAACAATAATTTGTTGCAGAGATGTAGAGAAACTCATGTGAATGGGGCTTACTTTCTCTAGCGCGTATGTACAGTGCACATAGTTGATAGAGAAGGTATTGCATTCCATCCAAAAGCTCAATACCAAGATTTCACTGGAAATACATGTATTGAGACCCCCTGAATCCAAAAATAGAAAATAAACATTTTGGAAACATGCGTGTATCTGAGGACGAAAATTCGATGAAGTACCAAGCTTTGGTTTAAGTTCCAAAGATGACTTTCAAGAAATTCGCCCCGCCCTCTACATGGAACATTTTTGGATTTCTCAATAATGCCTCCAACGGCATCCCAGTGCTCATGCGCGCATAGACCTCGTCGCCATTTTGTCACCGACGTGGTACATTCACATGGCTTTTCTTTGTTCACTCGTCCACAAGCGTCTTCTGTTTACTTTCTCCACATAGTGGATAAAATGGCATTGTATTCCAACCGAAAGCTCAATACCAAGATTTCACTGAACCCCCCAAAGCATTCTTAGAAACATAGCGCCCGTTAGTCTGTCTGCCTGTGGACAGTATAACTCGAAAACGAAAAGTCGGTTAAATACCAAACTTGGCATTTAGGTTCAGTATCTTCCAAGGATGCAACACGATGATTTTCAAGAAAAACTTCCCTCCCCCAACTACCCTTTAAACGATAACTTTGATTTTGATTTTCTCAAAAATGGCTCTACCGATTTTCATTAAAATAATGCATATTAAATATATTTTCATGAAAAATATTATGTATAATGGTCAACCCCACGAAAAACAAGAATATGACATAAATTGTGTGTTTTAACGAGATCTGTATTTTTTGAGTAATAAGTTTTTGTCTATCTCTTACGATTTGGTAGTTAGGTACAATTCTTAAAAACAAAGAAGTTCTAGGGGCTATTTGAAGAAAATTCAATATATATATTTTTTTCCATGTAAATTTCTTTAATATACGGCATTTTAATCAAATTCATTACAGCCAATTTTGAAAAAGATCACCATTTTTGAAAGTTTTTCCTTGTAAATGATAGTTCAGAGCGAGGGGATTTTTCGTTAACATTTTTGTGTCGTATTGTTGGACGATACTAAACCTAAATACCAGGTTTGGCATTTTACCGACCTTTCATTTTTTAATTATCGTGTTCACAGACAGACACACACGGACCGTAAAACCTGCAATACCTTCTCTACATAATGAAATACAACAGAACTCTTTTCCATAGGATTTTGTCTTTACTGAATTTCTGAATCAGATTTTTGTTATTCGCATGTTTAAATCTCAAAGTTGTTTACTCCGAATATGTTAGGTTAGGAACAACAAGTTGAAGACGCGGATATTGATTCCGAAGCGATGTGCGCGCCGTCTACCTTAATCGAGTTCCTTTACAGCTCTACAATGTTAGATTTCGCGGAAATTCGATATCCCCAACTTCTAAATGCTCTGAAATAATCCTGTTTCCTCAAAGCAAGTTGCATATCGTAATAGGTACACTGGAAAGAAAAACTTTAAAATCTGATGTGTTTCATTTTCATACGTTTCTCTAGCTGTTCCACGTACAAACTATTTTTACAAAAGTTTATTCTTTTATCTACTTCATGTTAATCGAGATAAACATTAGCAGAAATAGTCTTATTACTTGATTTCTTGTATATAGAAAGGAAATAAGGGAATACACTAGGCCAGGCATGGCCAGGAGTTTACTAATTCCCGTATGAGAAAACTATTTTAAAACTGAAACCAATAATAAGGTATATGTCAAAAATAGTCAACTCCACGAAAAAAAAGCGTATGGCATAAATTGCATGTTTTAACGAGATCTACATTTTTTGTGCAGTAAATTTTTATCTATCTCTTACGGTTTGTCAGTTATGCAAAATTCAGCAAAATGCAGCCAAAATAAAGAGGTCTTTAGAGGCTATACCCAAAACATTCGATATATACGTTTTATTTGTGATGTGAATACGTTTCATATCCAGACCCCTAATCAAAATCTTTTGAGCCATTTTTGAGAAAAACAAAATTTTCAAAAAGTTGTCCATGTAAAGGATAGTTTGGGGTTGGGGGATGTTTTTTAACATCTTCGTGTCGCTTCCCTTGAATATACTAAACAAATCCCAAGTTTGGTATTTTAACGGTATTTTCGTTTTTGGGCTATGCTGTCCCCGCACACACACACACACACAGGACCTTTTTCTAAAATCTGATGTGTTCCATTCACATAAATTTCTCGAGCTGTTTCACAAACAAACTACTCTCACGAAAGATTATTCCTTTCATCTGCATATCGAGATAAACACCAGCAGAAATTGTCTTATTACTTGCTTCCTTGTCAGTACAAGGGAAATAAGGGAGTACATAAGACAAAAACGATAGTCAAAATCTTTTAAAAGTGAAACAACTGAGGTTAGGTTCGCTTTGCATGGTCCCGTTTGAACAAAGTTAGTGTAAAAGTCAAACCAATAACTCGAAATATCTGGAAAAAAAAATGCTAACTCTACAAAAAAAAAAAATAAATAAATAAAAATAAAAATACGGTTTACCAGTATTACCAAGGTTTTACAAAAGTCATCCAGAATGAAGGAGGTCTTGAGAGGCTATTCCCAGAATATTCAAGCCATTTAGGAGAAAGTCATAATTTTCGAAATTTGTTGCATGTAAAGGGTAGTTGGGGTGGGGGAATTTTGTTGAAAATCTTTTGAGTCGTAACCTTGCAAGAAACTGAACTTTTTGAGCTCTGCTGCCCTGAGGTGCACACACAGACACGCACACGGATGCTTCTAAAAATAATTTTTTGAATTCAGGGAGTCTTAAAATATGTATTTCCGGTGAAATTTGGTATCGAATTTTTGGGTGGAATACAATACCTTCTCTATCTACTATGTACATCGTAAATATGGGCTAGAGAAAGTAAAAAGCAAATTCATGTTAAAAGTTTGAACTTATCCCAAGAGAATGTTTGCTCCGTTGAACTTTTTGCTGCACGCAATTTTCATTTCTCTTATCCGCCCATTTCCAAATTACCATCCACCTGACGTCTCTAAAATTAAATGACGCTAAGTGAGAACTGCCTCTGGTGTTTTGTTTTTATCTCGTAACACGCTCGCATGTTTGTACACGTAGGATCCGAGGAAGGGACACGTCCAGATCTGGAATCGAATCCAAGGCCACCAGCTTCAAACGCCTATTACAATATTCAACTAGTTTTCTTTGAAAACGTTGTAAAGCTAACTTGGTGTGTTCCATCCACGTGACTCTCATGCCTGCACTGAAACAAAAGATTGTTCTACACCAAGCTATGGAGACTTCCCGTTTGAGAAAAGTTGAAACTAATAACAGAATATGTTCTAGAAATGGTTAGTTCTAAGAACATCTACATAAAAACCTGATGTGTTCCATTCACTTCACTTTCAGTCTTATTACTTGCTTCCTTGTAAGTAGAAGCGAAATAAGGGAGTACCATAGGTTAAAGTGATAGTCAAAAGCCGGTTGCTATGTGACTGAAGTTCGTTTGTTTGTATGGACAGGAGTTTACAAATTCCTGTATGAGAAAAGTATAAGTTTTTAAAGCTGAAACAAAAAACAGAGAATATCTAAGAAAAACAATCAACTCCATAAATTGTGTTTTAATGTGCCCTACATTTTTTGTGGTAAGTTTTTGTCCATCTCTTACGGTTTAGCAATGATGCAAAATTTTGTAAAATTCATCCAGAATAAAGTAGTCTTCAGAGGCTATTCCCAGAAAATTCAAAATATACATTTTATTTGTGAGGTAAGTATCTTTAATATACAATATTTTAATGAAAATCGTTAGCTATTTTTGAGGAAATAAAAAATTTGGAACAAAGTTCCATGTAAAGGGTAGTTGGGGCTGGGGGAATTTTCTTGAAAATCTTCGTGTCGCATCCTTGGGAGATACCAAACTTAATAACGGTCCTGTCGTTTTTGAGCTATGCTGTCCACACACACACAAATACACACACGGACCTTTTTCCAGAATTGCTTTTTTTGGATTCAGGGGGACCCAAAACTATATTTCCGGTGGAATCTCGGTATCGAATTTTTGGGTGCATTACAATACCTTTTCTATACACTATGAAAGTACGTATAGAGAAAGCAATAACTGCTTGGGAAATTAAAGCTAAGTATAACCATTGCACTTGCTCTGCATAATTTACTTTGATATTTCATAACCTTGTCTCATATTAAAGGACACTTTTTAAATGTGATGCAATTGTAAGTGGTTTGGATTGCCATCATGGTGTATTAGGTTGCAGACCTCATTTCGCAGCAGCGAATTCAGTCAGTTTATCCCGCGCTAACTGCGAGAGCACTTAAATATCGGCGCTTCATTCAAAGTGCGTTGCTGGAATTGTAGAGCATAACGGCATTTCCGAATGCCACGTTGAGGTGCAACTTTCTCTACCACGTACAATGCAGTTACTTAGTATGTAGAGAACTTTCGTTTTTCACTCAAATGCAATGTTGTGATTTCCCGTAAATATGTTTTGAGATCCCTATAATCCAAAAACAGGCTTTTTAGAACAAAGCCCGCGCCCGCGCGAGTACTGTGTGTATGAGAGAGAGGGGGGAGGGGGAGCAGTACAACTCTAAAATAAAGACTGCGGTAAATACCAAACTTAATATTTAAGTTCAGGAAGTTGCAAGCAGGCGGTGCCGCGGTTAGACCTCTCGCCGCTCACCTAGACGGGCCCTCCGGGTTCCCCCGCCACTCATTCCACCAATTGCTCGTGTTTGTGGGGCCCACCCCTAGTAACAGGTTTCGTGTCGTTAGCTCCCCGACAGACTTCTGACCCCTAGGGGGGGGGGATGTCAGTCCTACGGATACGGGGAGGGTAAGCCGATTACGAAACGTTCCAAGGATGCCCCTTCCCCAAACTATCCTTTACGTGAACCATTTTCGTAATTTTGGATTTTCTAAAAAAAATTGCTCTAACGTGTTTGTTAAAATGGCGTTAAAGATATAAAATGTGGGTGTATTCTGAATTTCTGGGAGTAGGCCCCGAAGCCCTATTCATTCTGATAATTTTCAGTAACCGTAAGAGACAGATCTCGTTAAAACACACAATTTATATCATATACCGACATTCTTTTTTTCTCGTGGAGTTGACCATTTTTAGATATCCCTTGTTATTGTTTCAGTTTTAAAATACTTTTCTCTTACGGGATTTTAATTCCTGGCAATGAAAAGAAACGGATTTCAACCAGGTTTTAAAAGATCTGACTAACGCTTTAGCCTGGTGTACTCCCTTATTTCCTTTCTATTTATAAGGAAGCAAGTAATAAGAACATTTCTGCTCTGTTTATCTCGATTAGCTTGAAGTAGATATGTTAAAGTATAAGCTTTTTAACAACAATTTGCTGCAGAGATGTAGAGAAAGTCATGTGAATGGAACACATCACATTTTTGAACTGTCATCTAGTAATCCTAAACATCACGTCAAAGCAATAGTTTGAAACGGTCCGCCTGGGTGGTGTGGTGGTAGCGTGTCTGCTTCACATTCAACAGGTCGTGAGTTTGAATCTCGCTAAGGTGAGTTACCCGGATAAGGTTTTCCCTTATCTTGAGAAGACGAATGTCGAGTAACTTTAAGCTCCATGAACCCCAAGAACATTTGAGCATCATTTCACCAATTTCATTCACCGTCCGATATGACCAACCAGGTAAAAGGGTGTTAAGCTAAAAAACAACAACAATAGTTTGAAAGAATAAACATGAAAAGGACATAAATGTGTTACTGTTACAATACACACAATACTTTCGTTTTAAGATAAAGATATTTGCTGCCATCTTGTTTTACATCTCTCTGAATCGGAAACAAATGACTGACGCGATTAAACAGTGAACATAATTATCAGTCCCTTAGAAGCGATAATTGCCATCAATAGGCATTTTAAAACGCTGGTCGTGTTTACGTCATGTGAGTGAACCATCTAAGGAAGATTTCGCGTTCTTAAAATCAGGTTAAGTCCATAATTCTCGAACAAACAAATTATCCTCCATCTTTTAGACAGGAAAACGAAAGCAAGGAGAAATGCCATTACGTCAGAGGATCTATTTCGAGATAATCGAGGTTTCACCACATTTGGTTATAAAATGGCCAAACAGCTGATCGCAAGATACACGTAAGAGAAAGTCCAGAAACTCTGCGCATGTGCCATGGATAGCTTCATTTCCTGCTTCTTTTTTGTGGTTCGGCGTGAGGCACTATGACCTCGACATTCACATCAGTGACGTCAGGCGACGTCATCAGCAAATATAAACAGTGCAGAAAAAAGCGCGTAGATCCCGTAATTACGCGCCAAACAATAGAGGAAGGAACGGCGCCAGATAGCGCAACAATGATGGAAGTTCGACGACCCTGAGAACGGCTTGGAGGGCGAAGGAATATTCATTATCAGCATGCAACAAATTGTGAGTTTCTGCTGTCAAACAAGGCATTTAGCCAGAAGCACATGCTTCTGCTGTTTCTTATCTGATGTGAAGGGCATCCGTCTGACCTTGAAACTAACAGCTGATACTGCGTGAGTCTCGTCACATGCAAATAATAGTAATATTATTAGAGCCCAGAGGTAAGGCGAAAATCCTTTTTTACTTTCTCTACACGTATTATGTACATAACGTATAGAGAAGGTATTGTAATGCACCCAAAAATTCGATACCGAGATTTCATCGGAAATATATGTTTTGTGACCTCCTGAATATAAAAAAAAAAAAAGCATTTTAAGAAAACTTTCCGCGCGCGCGCGCGTGTGTGTGTGTGTGCCTGTGGGCAGCATAGCTCAAAACCTAAGGTCCATTAAACACCAAATTTGATATTTAAGTTCAGTATCTTCCAAGGATGCGACACGAAGAATTTCAAGAAAATTCCACCTCCCCAACTACCGTTTACATGGAAAAATTTTCGAAAATTTTGATTTTCCCAAAATGGCTCTAACGATTTTGATTAAAATATCGTATATTAAAGATGTTTACCTGACAAATAAAATGTATATCTTGAATTTTCTGGGAATAACCTTTGAAGACTGCTTTATTTTGGATGAATTTTACGGAATTTTGTATAACTGGCAAGCCGTAAGAGAAAGACAAAAACTTACGACTCAAAAAATGTAGTTCACAATAAAAACAATTTATGTAATGTACATTTTTTTCGTGGAGTTGATCGTTTTTTGAGATATTCCTTGGTATTTGTTTTAAAATACTTTTCTGATACAGGAACGTGTCAACTTCTGGCCACGCAAAGAAATGGATTTCAATCACATAGCATCCACATTTTAAAACATGTGTCTGTTTAGCCCTTTTGTATTTCCTTCTACTTATAAGGAACTTGATGCTAATGGTTATGTCGATTAGCATGAAGTAGATAAGAATAAGCTTATTAATAATAATTTGTTACAGAGAGTCAGGTGAATGGAACACATCACATCTTTTTTTCAACATAAACCTTCTTTTAGCTCGATACACTTTTCCCAGCTTTTCTCCAACTGTTTTACGTCCTGCAAAGAGCAGGATTTCGCAAGGTCCTCAAAATAGACATGTGCTTGGGGGATAACCTCTTCGTTAGGGGTGAAACGTTTACCGTCGAGCTACATTTTCATGTTTAGAAAGTCACTGGGGGCCAACACTGCGCAGGTGTGCACATTTGTATGGTCTTGATGGGAGAGAATAGTTTTCTTTGCCAGATGAGGTTCAACCGGTGCAATAACGATACTTAATACTCTCCATTTATCTTTCCTCCTTTCTGCAAGCAATCAATTCTACGAGCGCCGTTTTGTTTTTTTTTTTCAACTTCCGATAGGCTATAAACAAAAGACAAGTTCATAGAAAACTATTATTTTATTACTAAAAGTTTTGTACACTTATGGTTACATTTCAACAAAATCACCGAAAAGATTGAGACATTTATCGTACATGATCACAAGCTTTGCAATACCCGCTTCAAAAAATGTTGCCCCCTACATTTAGTAATAAAATAATTGTTTTCTATGAACTTGTATTTTATTTATAACCTATCGGAGGTTGAAAAAAAAAAGGCCCTCGTAGATGATTCCTTGTGCATCCCAAAAAAACCGAGGCCATATCCTTGTCTACTTCTTCGATTGTACGGAAAAAGTACCAAACCTGCTTCCGAATCGATCACATGATTGCGTTTATTCTTCACTGAAAGAAAACGCAGCACCCATCAGATCTAATTTTTGGTGCAAAATTGAGAACCATTTATCTATTTCGTCGATCAGTCAAAAACATATCCTGGATTTTGCCAATCATTTCTGAGGAAGGCGCTTCTACAGGACGTCCGGGGCGATGTTCATCATTTGTGGATGTACGGCCACGTTTAAACTCATTTATCCAATTGTAAATTGTTGCAAACGCAGGAACAGATGTGCCATGAACTGGATCCAACTCGGCTTTTATCTCTTGAGGTATTAAACCTTTTAAATAGAAGTGTTTAATCAGTGCACGGAACTCGTTTTTTCTAAAAACGCTCATGAATGTTGATTCAATCGCCTATGGCAACGAAACCACGTCCTGGACAGCTGAAACTTTAACTGCCATCTAGTAAGAGAATACGGTTACTAAATACAATCCTCGGGTGTACTTTTCTAAGTGCTACTTGTTGAACCAGAATAAAGTATAGAGCATTTATTAGTGATGGCACTGGAGTTTCTCCTATAATTGTCACACACATATTTGAAGTACCAGATGCGCAGTACTCTCGGTGCAACTAGCCGCTCCTCTCCTTTAATAGACATCAAGTAGCAATACTTGGCGTTTAGCTTACGCGCCAGTACCGTAGCTGATCTCTCAACCTCGCAAGCGACCTCCAACGCTATCATTATGTGCTGTTCTTAAGGCAATGTTTCCATGAAATTTTACACAACAATAAGCAACATTTTCTACTTCATTCACGGTACATAGGTAGAGAAGGTAATGTATTCCACTCAAACATCCGATACCAAGATTTCATTGGAAATACACGCATGTATTCAAATAAAGCATTTTACTGTCTCTACACGTACTATGTACATAGTGTATAGAGAAGGTATTGCAGTCTACCCAAAAATTCGATGCCGAGATTTCACCGGAAATATACGTTTTAGGGTCCCTGTACCCTAAAAAAGCATTTTCAGAAAAAGGTCCGTGTGTGTGTCCGTGTGTCTATGAATACGATAACACAACAGGCAAAAGTCCGTAAAATACCAAACTTGATATTTAAGTTTAGTATCTTCCAGGAATGCGACACAAAGATTTTGAGAAAAATCCCCCCACTCCAAACTACCCTTTACATGGAACTTTTTTCGAAAATTTTGATTTTCACAAAAATGGCTTTAAAGATTTTGATTAATATATCGTATATTAAAGATATGTACCTGAAAAATAAAATGTATATATTGAATTTTACAGGGAATAGTCTCTGAAGACTACTTTATTCTGGACGAATTTTACGAAATTCTGCATAACTGCTAAACCGTAAGAGATGGACAAAAACTTACCACACAAAAAATGTAGAGCACGTTAAAACACGTACTTTAGGTTACATTCATTTTTTTCGTGGAGCTGATCGTTTTTGAGATATACCTTTACTTTGGTTTCACCTTTAAAAACTTAATTTTCTCATACAGTAATTTGTCACTCGCGTCCATACAAACAAAGGAACTTCAGTCACATAGCAACCGGCTTTTGACTATCACTTTAACCAATGGTACTGCCTTATTTCGCTTCTACTTACAAAGAAGCAAGTAATAACACAATTTCTGCTAATTTTTATCTCGATTAGCTTTATGTCGATAAGCTCGTAGTTTGTTTGCAGAACAGGTAGAGGAATTCATGTAAATTCAACACATCAATTATTTTTAGCGCGCGTGAGTCGGTTAAATACCAAACTGGTTGTTTAAGTTTAGTATTGCATTAACATTTCAAGAACAGGTTAATTATAAACAACAATAATTTATAAATAAAAAGCTATAATAGCTAAAGGGTTGAAACTTTTTTAGGTTATGCAGTATAGGTGTATACAAATTTTAAAACTCTAGAAGTTAGGTTTGAAACCCATGAAAGTTCATTGTACTCCTGGAGATATTAGAAAATGGCGCAGGCTCGGTGATCACTTCGCAGATAGATGGCCTATATATAGTAATTAATGTGGCCGAGTTTGGTCCAGGCCGAGCAATCGATATCTGTTTGGATGAAGGGGCGTGATGCGGGTCGCCTGGTACAGCCACTCCCCCACAGCCCCTGATGACACGCGCGTCCCTACGCACAGACACGCGCCGCACGTTTCTGTTGTTCATATTTTGTTGTTACTCCAGATGCTGCCTGTCGCTGTATTCTATAAAATGTTTCTTGAAATACTTGGTGTTTAAGAGAATCATTCTGAAGACATTTGGAAATGTAAGCTAAATTTACAATTGATTTAATAATTGCCATGGCAACAAGCAATGTAAGAGTTTGAGAGCTCATTAATACTTACAGTACAATTAGGAAATGACGTAACACTCAAGACATGTGCTACTTCAAGTAAAGAATATATTGCTAAATTCATGAACGAAAGAGAGTATAAGAAGGCGTTGTCCATATAATTTAGATGTAGCCTTTCATTTGTTTACATCGACAATTCATTTTTACTTGCTCTACACTTAATATGTAAATAGGGTATAGGAAATATATTGCACTGCACCAAAAAATTCGATTCCGAGATTTCACCAGAAATATATGTTTTAGGGTCCCCTGTATTAAAAAAAAGTATTTTCAGAAAAAGGTCCGTGTGTGTCCGTGTGTTTGTGAACACGATAACTCAAAAAAGAAAAGTCGCTAAAATACCAAACTTGGTATTTAAGTTTAGTACCTTCCAGACATGCGACACGAAGATTTTGAGAAAAATCCCCCCACCCCAAACTACCCTTTACAAGGAAGTAAAAATGGTTCTAACGATTTTGATTAAAATGTCGAGTATTAAAGATATTTAGCTGACAAATAAAATTAGATTTGTATTTTCTTGGAATAGCCACTCAAGACTACTTTATTCTGGATGAAATTTACGAAATTTTGCATAACTGCTAAACCGTAAGACATAGACAAAAACTTACCTCACAAAATGTAGAGCACATTAAAACACGATTTATGTTGTATACTTTTTTTTCGTGGAGCTGATCGTTTTTGAGATATTCCTTGTATTTGGTTTCAGCTTTGAAAAACTTAACTTTTCTCATACAGGACTTTGTCAACTCCTGTCCATACAAACAAAGGAACTTCATTCACATAGTAACCAGCTTTTGATTATCACTTTAACCTATTGTATTCCCTTATTTCGCTCCTACTTATAAGGAAGCAAGTAATAAGACTATTTCTGCTATTTTTTTCTTGATTAGCATGAAGTAAATAGAAGCATAAGCTTTTTAACAACAATTTGTTACAGAGATGTTGTTACAGAGAAAGTCATGTGAATGGAACACATCAGATTTTAACTTCTCTACACGTACTACGTATATAGTTTATAGAGAAGGTACTTCACTCCACCAAAATAACTCGATACCGAAATTTCACCGGAAATATACGTTCTAGGGCCCGTTGTATCCAAAAAAAAAAGTATTTTCAGAAAAAGGTCCGTGTGTGTCCGTGTGTCTGTGAACACGATAACTTAAAAAAGAAAAGTCGGTAAAATACCAAACTTGGTATTTAAGTTTAGTATTTTCCAGGGATGCGACACGAATATTTTCAGAAAAATCGCCCCACCCCAAACTACCCTTTACATGGACATTTTTTCGAAAATTTTGATTAAAATATGTATATTAAAGATATTTACCTGACAAATAAAATGCATATTTTGAATTTTCTGGAAATAGCCTTTTTTTTTTTTTTTGGTAGTGTTTAACGCTCGCTTTAACTACTTATGACACTGACGATACATGAGTGAATATGGAGCACCAGTGGAATGCGATGGCGGGGGAAACCGGAGAACCCGGAGAAAAACCCGCCCCAGCGCCGCTTTGTCCACCACATGCGGTCGCTTGGGATTGAACCCGGGCCGTCTAGGTGAGAGGCGAGTGGTCAACCATTCGGCCACGGCGCGGCCGAATAGCCTCTAAAGAGTACTTTATTATGAGTGAATTTTAGGGAATTTTGCATAACTGCTAAACCGTAAGAAATGAACAAAAGCTTACCATACAAAAAATGTAGAGCACTTTATGACACACAATTTATATTATAGACAGTTTTTTCGTGGAGTTGCTCGTTTTGGAAATATTCCTTGTTTTTGGTCTCAGCTTTAAAAATATACTTTTCTCATATAGGAATTTGTCAAGACTATTTTTGTTAATGTTTGCTCTATTAGCATGAAGTAAATAGAAGCATAAGCTTTTTAACAATAATTTGTTGCAGAGATGTAGAGAAAGTCATGTGAATGGAACACATCAGATTTTTTCTTAATGTTCAATAAAGTATTGAAAAGCAAGTTTTTTTTTTTTTTCAAGTATTTCAAAAAGAAATTGGCTAATCACGAACTGCAGTTACTTATCAGATCTGAGATACGCATTCTCGACCTGATACGTAAGTATATCTTACATTTCTTAGGAAGCAATATTTCATACATGCAATTGTTATGTAATAAATATTTGACCGGTAATTTTAGAAAATTAGCTCAAATTAAGAATATAACAAATTAAAAATCTTTATGCGTTCCATTCACAAGACTTTCTGTACATCTCTATAACAAATTGTTATTAATAAGCTTATTCTTCTATCTACTTCATGCTAGTCGAGATAAACATTAGCGGACGCTGTCTTATTGGTTAGTTGCTTGTAAGTAGAAGGGAAATAAGGGAATTCATTAGGCTAAACCGACAGCCAAATGTTTTAAAATATGACTGCTCCAGTCAGATGACCGCGATTGGTTGAAATTGCCTAATCTCGGCTATTCCATTGGCGCTGAATTGTCACTGAAAAAAACAGACAGTTGACGAGTTCTGTGTATGATCCACTAGTAACAGAAGACTGTCGTGCAAAAGTGAATTACTCTGCCATCACAATCATAATTGAGGAGAGCGTTTTGCAAAGACAGATAAGGACGAAAAGAGCTTAACGCGACACGTGGAGGTCACCCTGGGGGTATAGCGACACGCTGAGCAAGTTGAACCCGCGGGACTCGGACTGGCGAGCTGCAAGTCACGACCCGTCCTCTGATTACGCACAAGCTGCCCCAATACCGATCATAAACATGGCTCGCTACTCAAATACGGGTGAGTAATAAGTATACAGCAATGGTGTTATACTTTTGTGAAGTGATTGACACTTTTACTTTCTCTACACGGACATAGTGTATAGAGAGGGTATTGTATTGCACCCAAAAATTCGATACCGAGATTTCACCGGAAATATATGTTTTGGGAACCCCTGAATCCAAAAAAAAAAGCATTTTTAGAAAAATGTCCGTGTGTGTGTGTGTGTGTCCAAGGGTAGCGTAGCTCAAAAATGAAAAGACCGTTAAAAACCAAACTTGGTATTTAAGTTTGGTATCTTCCAAAGATGCGACACGAAGATTTTCAAGAAAATCCCCCCACCCCAATCTACTCTTTACATGAAAGACATTTCGGAAATTTTGATTTTCTTAAAAATGGTTTTAACGATTATGATTAAAATCTCGTATGTTTAAGATATTTACTTGAAAAATAAAATGTATATGTTGAATTTTCTGGAAATAGCCTCTGAAGACCACTTTATTCTGGATGAATTTTACGGAATTTTGCTTAACTACTAAACCGTAGGAGATGGACAAAAACTTATTACACATAAAATGTACAACACGTTAAAACACACAGTTTATGTAATACACATTTTTTCGTGGAGTTGATCGTTTCTGAGACATTCCTTGTTACTAATTTCAGCTTTAAAAAACTTATACTTTTCTAATGCAGGAATTTGTCAGCTTCTGTCCATACAAACAAAGGAACTTCAATCACATAGCAAGCAGCTTTTCGCTATCACTTTAACCTATAGTACTCCCTTATTTCGCTCCTACTTACAAGGAAGCAAGTAATGAGACAATTTCTGCTAATGTTTTTTTTTTTTTTTTTTTTTTCAATTAGCATGAATTAAATAGATGCATAGGGTTTTTAACAATAATTTGTTGCAGAGATTTAGAGAAACTCACGTGAATGGAACACATCAGATTTTTTAGAAAAGGTAGATTTTTCATATTTCTATGATTGGGAATAGAACGTGACTGTTTTTTTTAATGGCAATTCTTTTCTTAACTTTTTTGGTCCTCAGGTCTCGGAATGTACAGGTAGATGCTTTTTTGAACTGAAATTCATTAGGATGTATTACACTACATGAAATTTAAACATTCATAACAAAATTAGTGGTGCTATGTTGTAACACATGATGAATTCACTTCAAAAGGTGCTCAAAATGACCTCTATTTACTGCCAAAGTCTGTCTTTGAAATTAGTTAATGTTTCCAGCAACACTGTCCGCGTGATCAGCTGCATTTCTTGCCCAATTCTTCGCTTTAACACTTCAAGACTTCTTGATTGGTCCTAGTAAACCCTCTCCACAAGAAAAAGTCTAAGGGGTTTAGGTCAGGAGATCTTGGTGGCCATCAATACTTCCTCTTCTGCCAATTCATCTTCCTGGAAATTTTTGATTTAGGTAATTCACCACATGCCTTCCATAATGTGCATGGGCACCATCTTGCTGTAATAATATATCATTTTAAACACCTCCTCCTTCTGCTGGGAATAAAGTAGCACAAGCAGGAAATATTTCATTTAGTAGAAGGCGTAAATATCTTTCAGAATTTAAGTTGTCATCAATGTAGAATGGGCCTATTAATTATACCAGCCCACACATTTACTTTTTGTGTGTGTTGTTCAATCAGCCAATGGGGATTCTCTTTAGCCCAATAGTGACAGCTGTGAGGATCTACATTCCCGTTTAGGCAGAAAGAGCTTCATCAGTGAACACGATGTTAGGGTTCTGGTCCAGCATGTCGTACAGCAAACTGAGTACGTCATCTTCACTGACTTATTGCAGCAGCTGTACCTTGTATGGGTGCCATTTGACTGCCTTGTTGCATATGGACTTTTGACTGACATTGTAGTCCATTGCAAACTGGCAAGTAGATACATGTTGGTTTTCTTCCACTGATAATGAAACATCAATAGCTTTATCACCATTCATATCCAAATATTTTTGGCCTTCCAGACTTTGCCTTATTACTTTCTCTAAACGTACTAAAAAATATAAAAAAATAAAATAAAATCTGTAATTCAACATCCTGGCATCTTGTTCCCTATACCAGGACGTATATTGCAAACTCTATAATTTATTTCCCACTTTTAAATTATTATTATTATTATTATTATTATTATTATTATTATTATACAGCATTATTTTACAGATACTACTTATATACTAATAACTCAAAATGTAATTTAAAACAAAAAAAAAATGAATAAAATAAATTCCAACCATAAAACAACTTTCACTAACACTAAATCGTCTATTATTAATTTCTGGAATCCAATAACACAAATAACTGGTAACCAGCTATTTACGCACAAAACTATGCCCTAGATTATTAAGATAAATGATAATATTAAGATTAAGATAATCCTATACTACTGGTATCCAGCTGAATATGCACTGGTAACCAGTGTACACGTACACAGTGTATAGAAAAGGTATTGCACTACACCCAAAAATTCGATACCGAGATTTCACCGGAAATATACGTTTTAGGGTCCCCTGTATCCAAAAAAAAAGTATTTTCAGAAAAAGGTCCGTGTGTTCCGTATGTCAGTGTGTCCGTGTGTCTATGAACACGATAACTCAAGAACGAAAAGTTGGTAAAACACCAAACTTGGTATTTAAGTTTAGTATCTAGGGATGCAACACGAAATTTTTGAGAAAAATCCCCCCACCACAAACTACCCTTTACATGGAAAAAATTTCGAAAATTTTGATTTTCTCAAAAATGGCTGTAATGTTTTGGTTAAAAATTCGTATATTAAACATATTTATCTGACAAATAAAATGTTTATTTTGAATTTTCTGGGAATAGCCTCTGAAGACTACTTTATTCTGGATACATTTTACGGAATTTTGCATTACTGCTAAACCATACGAGATGGACAAAAACTTACCACACAACAAATGTAGAGCACATTAAAACACACAATTTATGTTATATACATTTTTTTCGTGGAATTGATCGTTTTTAAGATATTCATGTTTTTTGTTTCAGCTTTGAAAAACGTAGTTTTCTCATGCAGGAATTTGTCAACTCCTGTCCATACAAACAAAGGAACTTCAGTCACATAGCAATCATCCTTTGACAATCAATTTAACCTATGGTACTACCTTGTTCCGCTTCTACTTACAAGGAAACAAGTAATAAGAATATTTCTGCTAATTTTTTCTCGATTAACATGAAGTAAATAGAAGCATAATCTTTTTAACAATAATTTTTTGCAGAGATGTAGAGAAAGTCATGTGAATGGAACATATCAGATTTTTTTAACACTTCCAGTTTCATTGAATTTTTTCAAAATGTTGCTTACCGTAAAATGAGAATTGCTTCGTTGTGGCTGCATTTCATTAAACAAGACACAGACCTCTTCTTGGGTCATCACTGCCTTTCTGTAAGTTGCGCCATGACCTTCAGAAACATTTTGCAATGAAGAAAGCATTGTCTAGTTTTCGTCTGTATTTGTTCAATCTAAAGCACATAATAAATTAGCCTACTGCATTGTTTCGTTCAAAATCTGCTCAATTTGAAGTACTTTAAAAAAAATCTTTTGTTTTCCATTCACATGTTTGGTATTTAACGGTGTTTTCGTTTTTGAGCTCTGCTGCCCACAGGCACACACACACACAAACGGACAGTTTTGTAAAAAATGCTTTTTTTTTTTATTCAGTGTGCCTCAAAACATGTATTTCCGGTGAAATCTTGGTATCGAGTTTTTGGGTGGAGTGCAATACCTTCTCTATACATTATGTACACAGTACGCGTAGAGAAAGTAAAAATTAAATGGATTTTGGGAACTTTCAGTATGACCCAGATGTCATCACTTCTACGGGTTCAATGGAAAGTTACGCGCGTGTTCTCATGCATAACTGATATGATTGATTTCATTCCGTGAAAAGTTTGACTGTGTTATACTCAAGTGATTCCGTAAGGAGTTGCATTTATGATCGTAGCTAATTTTATCTATCACAGACATTGGTCTTGTTCTCATCCTATAGCTCACACGTGTGACATGAGTTGAAAATGTCTTACTAAATGAGTTGAGGTTACGTTAGCCGAAATAATAAAACTTTTGTGGTTAGTGAAGTAGAGGACTAAATGTTGAAAGGAATACATGAAGTATTTAGAGAGAACTGTGATAGAAAGTGCATTGAAAGAAGGCATTTTAGAGGAAGGGATAGAACATAGGGCGCTACAGATGGAGATCAAGCAAATATGGCAACAGTGTGTCAATCACAAGGTAATTTCTTACCCATTATAATTCTCGTGACCGTTAAAAGCGGGGAAACAAATCTTTGTGGTGGGCATGCCAATTCCCCAACTGCTCTATTCCTGTCTCTCATGAATGGAGAATATTGACTTTAGTTTTAGATAAACTGCGTCAAATTCTCAAAACAATTGAAAATGAAGGGGTGGGAGATGTTAACCAATTACTTCTGCTGCAGTGGATTTAAACTAGGGCGACCCTCCCCTTTTTGTTCCCTTAACCTAGATGGTGCCATATCTTATACTAGCACAGTTGAAGGATGAACGCTTCCAAATGTAACTGTGGCGAGTTGCTGATTTCTTCCTGCTCCAGTCAAGGAAGAGAAATGTAGCAAGTGCATTGCTTGTAAGCAAACATAAACAGAATATCAACTTCGCAACGCGGGATGAATTGTTTTCATATCATTTTCAGAAGCTCCACACAAATTATAAATGGAATTACTAGAGATATTCAATATGTCCTTAGAAAATTCAAGAATTTACACTCGTAACATCAAAAAAAGTTTGAATTTAGTAACCGCAATCTCTTACTAGATGGCAGTTAAGGTTTCAGCTATATGCATCACGTGGTTTCGTTGCCATAGGTGATTGAAACAAAAAGCTTGTGCTTCTTTAGAAAGATGAAAAAATGAGTTTCGTGCGGTCATTAAACACTTCTATTTAAAAGTCATGACACCGAAATAGATAAAAGCCGAGTTGAAATTCATGGCACATTTGCAACAATTTACAATTGGATAAATTAATTTAAACGTCCATCCAGAAATAATGAACGTCGTTCCGGACGTTCCGCAGAGCTCAAAAACGAAAGCACCGTTAAATACCAAACTTGGCATTTAGGTTTAGTATCTTCCAAGGATGCGACACGAAACTTTTCAAGAAAATCTCCTCACCCTAAACTACCCTTTACATGGAAACATTTTCGTAAATTTTATTTTCTAAAAAGTGGCTAACGATTTTGATTAAAATCCCATATACTAAAAATATTTACATCCCAAATAAAATGCATATCTTGACTTTTCTGGGAATAGCCTCTAGAGACCAATTTATTCTGGCAAACCGATAAGAAGAATACAAAAACTTCCTACACAAAAAATTTAGATCTCGTTAAAACACATAATTTAAGTCAAATATTTGTTTTCGTGGAGTTGACCATTTCTGAGATATTCCTTGTTATTGATTTCCTGACTATGCAAATGAATGGATTTCAATCCCATAGCAACCATATTTTAAAACATTTGACAGTCGGTTTAGCCTAGTGTATTCCCTCCTACTTAAGAGGAACTAAGTAATACGACCGTTTCTGCTGATGTTTAGTATACAGAAGATTAAAGAATAAGCAAATTGTTACAGAGAAAGTCTTGTATAAGTATTTTGTCCATTCTTAAATCCTTTGGAGTGTAATATTTAAGGTGATAAGTTCAGCTGTGAGTAAACACACCTAACTTGCAAAGACACATTGTTGTGCCCTATTTCCGCCACGATGGTGCTATTTATCATTGAAGCGTACGCACGGACCTCAGTAATTAATACATTGCATTAGCGCTGACACGGAAACACACTGCCAACGTCGGCACAAAAATATCTCCCTACCCTGCCGATTATTTACAGCATACCGTACCTGGCAGAGTTATGTGCCGCATCCTGTCTGTCGCCTACCCCAGTGTGTATGTACGAGGGCGATTCAGCAAAAATCCGTGGTTATAAACGTTTTGTCACAAATAAACTAGAAAAAATCTGATATGTTCTACTTACAAACAAATTATTGTTAAAAAGTTTATTCTTCTATCTACTTCTTAATAATCGAGTCAAACATTGTCCTTATTATTTGGTTCCTTGTAAGTAGAAGGGAAAACATCTGATGTGTTCCATTCACATGATGTCCTTTAGCAAACAAAATATTCATTAGTTATCTACGTCATGATAAACATTAGCAGAATAAGTCTTATTACTCGCTTTCTTGTAAGTAGAAGGGAAATAAGAAAATGCAAAGGCTAAAGCGATAGTCTCGTCCTTTAAAAGTCGGCCACTTTGTGAAACAATTGAAATTCTAATCCCTTTGCTTTTCAGGAGTAAACAAACGAGAAACGAGAAGAAAGATATGTTCCCGTTTGAGGAAAGTTTGACAATCCGGAATATCAGGAAAACGGCTAACGCTACAAAAAGTAGAAATTGTGTATTTTAGTCTGAGTCATCGAGAATGGCGAGGCTATTCCCAGAAAATCCAAGATATACTGTTCTTTTGTCATAATATCTTAAACATACAGTATTTTATTCAAAATCGTTAAAACCAGTTTTGAGAAAATCAAAATTTTCGAAAAAAGTGCCATGCAAAGGGTAGTTGCGGTGGGGGCATATTCTTGAAAATCTTCGTGTTGCATTCTTGGAAGATACCAAACCTAAATACCAAGTCTGGTCTTTTCCTTTTTGAGCTATGCTGCCTACAGACTCGTACACACACGAATATTTTTCTAAAAATGTTTTTTTCTTTTCTTTTTTTGATTCAGGGGTTTTCAAAACTTATTTCCGGTGACATCTCGGTATCTATTTTTTGTGTGGAATACAATACCTTCCCTATCCACTATTTACATTGTACATGCGTGCTAGAGAAAGTAAAAAGTAACTTATGTTTTTGAAACATGGGAATGTTGAATGAATGAATGAATGAATGAATGAATGAATGAATGAATAAGTGTAGTCCATTATGTGTTTATATGTATTCATAGCACAGATATGTTCTATATAGTTTTTGTATTTATTACTTTATCTAGCACATACAATGTACACAGTAGCTAGAGAAGGTATTGTATTCCACCCAAAATTCGAGATTGAGATTTCACCGGAAATAGTATATGTTCTGAGGTCTCTTGTGTCCGAAAAAAAGCATTTTTAGAAAAACGTCCGTGTGCGGCGTGTCCATACATATAGTATACTCGTATATACAGGGTGTTAATGAACTACACCGAAATAATTTGCGAGATTATGCACGTCACTGATATAAGTAATTTGAAATCGGCAATGCCCGGATAAACATAACGCAGCTACTTAGCGTTTAACGTGTGGGTATCAGGTGCTGATAAGTCGGTGTTAAAGCAAAGCAGGTTGAAAAAATGGCTTTAAAACTGCTGCCCCCCGAGTATAGAAATCTCGATTGTTAGCAGCTCGTTACTAGCGTTCTCTAGATTTAATGTCGCAAAAATCTGTAAAATCTCGAACAAATCACTTGACAGTGCGACACTGAGCATTCATTAACTACGTTCTTGAGTTATATAGCCTACTCTGGAGGCGTTTTTTTTTCTTTTTTTCTTTTCTTTTGAACTGCTCTGGTGGCATAATGCTTAACGCGGGAAGCTGCTATCCCAGAGGTCATGAGTTCGATTCCTGTCATAGAGTAAATGTTTTTTATTATTTTTTTTTCTCATTCCAGACGAAGTGCCGCGAAACGTGGCGTACTGGCACCTCAAAAACTTATAGCCCTTACTTCGAAATTTCAATAAACAGGCCGTAAGTCTCCTATCTCAAATTACTTACTTAAGTAATCTACATATTCTGTGAACATATTTCGGTAGAGTTCATTAACACCCTGTATATGTAGATTTATAGCTCTGTGTGTCTGCAGACAGCAAAACTCAAAAGCGAAAACCAAACTTGGTATTTATGTTGAATATTTTCTAAGGGTGCGTGACGAAGATTCTGTGGAAAATTTCCCCACTCCAAACTTTTGGAAACGTTTACGAAAACTTTGTTTCCCAAAATGGCTGAAATAATTTTGATTAAAATGCCGCATATTAAAGATACTTACATGACTAATAAAATTTATATTTTGAATTATCTCTAAAGAGCTTTTCATTCTGTTTGTTTAGTGAACTACGTAGATAGATAAAACAAAAAGGTAGATCTCGTTAAAACACACAATTTGTGTCATATACATTTTTGTGTGAGGTTAGCCATTTTTACATATTTCTTGTCAACTCCCGCCAATGCAAAACCAGCTTTTGGAAGATTTGACCATCGTTTATTCCCTTCTACTTTCAAGAAAGTATTTCTGCTAATTTTAATCGAAGTAGATACAAGCAGAAGCTTTTTAACAATAATTTGTTACAGAGTTGTAGAGAAAGTCATGTGAATGGGACACATCAGACATTTTTTGTTTGTAATTCGAGGTAGCATCAGCCCCTACTAGCTCAAATTGTCGGGGCTATATTGTATTCCTAAGAGGGCACTATTTTTTAAAATATATAATTTGTTTTGAAAACAAAATGTGCTGCATTTCTAAGATGGACCGCCCTAGCAGACTGAGGTGGGAGTGCGAGCGGCCAACTGTGTGTATCACATGCCATTTATATGCAACGCGTTTCAAAAGTCCTGCATATTAACAACTAAATGGAAAAGTTTAAACAAAGTGTGTCCATTCTCCGAGTTGTTCTACACATCTGTAACTCAGTATTGTTAAAAAGCTTATTCTCCTATCTGCTTCATGCCAACATTAGCAGGGGATACTGGAACGCGCTAGGCTAGATCTTTTAGAAGTTCCTTTGTTTGTATGACAAATTCCCGTATGAGAAAAGTATACGTTTTTTAAAGCTGAAATCAATAACAAGGAATATCTTAGAAACAGTCAATTCCACGAAAAAATGTATATGATTTAAATTGTGTGTTTTAACGTGGTCTACATTTTTTGTTTACTAAGTTTCTGTCTATCTCTTACGATTTACCAGTTATGCAAAATTCAATAAAAATCATTCCGAATAAAGAGGTCTTTAGAGGCTATTTCATGAAAACTCAGGATATACATTTTAGATATCTTAAATATAAGAGACTTTAATCAAAATCGCTAGAGCCATTTTTAAGAACATCAAAATGTTCGACAAAAGTTCCATGTAAAGGATAGTTTGGGGTGGGAGAATTTTTCTCAAAATCTTTGTGTCGCATCCCTGGAAGATACTAAACTTAAATCCCAACTTTGATCTTTTACCGACTTTTCGTTTTTGAGTTATCGTGTCCATAGACACACACACACACACATACATATCCACGCGCGCGCGGATCTTTTTCCAAAAATTTGATGTGTTAGACTCAAATGACTTTCTCTAGCTGCTCTACAAATAAGGAAAGCGATATGCTAAAGTGATAGTCAATTGTTCAAAAGCTGTCGTTATGCGATTGTCATTGCAAATCGCTTCTTTGCTTGGCCAGGACAAGAACAAAAGAAAAACGGACACTTCCTGCCTGAGAAAAGTATAAGTACTTTACAATTGAAAGCAATAACAAGGAATATCTTGGAAACAGCTACCTCTACAACAAAAATGACATGAATTGTGTGTTTTGGCTAGATATACATTTTTGTGTAATAAGTTTTTGTCTATGTCTTACAGTTAAGCAAAATTCATCCAGAATAAAGAGGCTACTCTCAAAAATTCAAGATTTGGGACTTAAATATCTTTAATATACGGAATTTTAATAAAAATCGTTAGAGCCATTTTTCAGAAACTCAAAATTTTCGAAAATTTTTCCATATAAAGCGTAGTTTGTGGTGGAAAGAATTTCTTGAAAATCTTCGTCTGACATCCTTGGAAGATACTATACTTAAATATTAATGTTTGGAAACTCACACAAAGCCAACCCACCCCCTTACTCTCTCAATGGCTATTACTTTCTCTACACGTACAATGTACATAGTGTATAAACAAAGTATTGGATTGCACCCAAAAATTCAATACCGAGATTTCACCGGAAATATACGTTTTAGGGCTCCCTATATCCAAAAAATCTTGTGTTAAATTCACATGACTTTCTCTATGTCTCTGCAAACAAATTATTAAAAAATTTATATTTCTATTTACTTCATTCTAATCAAGAAAAAATTATCAGAAATAGTCTTATTACTTACTTCCTTGTAAGTAGAAGCGAAATAATTGAGTACCATAGGTTAAATTGATAGTCAAAAGTTGGTCGCTATGTGATTGAAGTTCCTTTGTTTCTATGGATAGGTGTTGACAAATTTCTGTATGAGAAAAATATAAGTTTTTTTAAAGCTGAAGCTAATAATAAGGAATATCTCTAAAACGATCAACTCCACGAAAAAAATGTATATTATACAAATTGTGTGTTTTAACGTGCTCTACAATTTTTTGTGGTAAGTTTTATGTCCATCTCTTACGGTTTAGCATTTATGTAATATTCCGTAAAATTTATCCAGAATAGTCTTCAGAGCCTATTCCCAGAAAATTCAAGATATACATTTTATTTGGCATGCAAATATCTTAAATATAAGAGATTATAATCAATACCGTTAGAGCCATTTTTGAGAAAAAGACGCGAAGATTTTCAAGAAAATCGCCCCGCCTACAACTATCCTTACACGAAGCATTTTTCGTAAATAGTTGTAACAATTTTGAGAAAAATAAGGTGTATATCTTGAATTTTTGGCACGAAGCTTTTCAAGAAGATTCCTCCACCCCCAAACAGTTACGTTTTACATGGAAAAAATGTCGACAAGGTTGGTTTTCTCAAAAAAGGATCCAGAGATTATTTGAGCATCATTTCACCGAGTTAATGCATCGTCCGTTAAGCCCACCCAGGTTAAAGGACCTTAAGCTAGAGAGATGGCTCCATGTTTGAAAAAAGTTAAAGTGGTTTAAAACTGAAACCAATAGCAAGGAATATGTTGGAAACAATTAACTGTAAAACATAAATTAGATGCTTTAACGAATTCTATACATTTGAGTGGTTCTTACCAGTTATTGCGCAAAGGTCACCGAGACTGGGGAGCCCTTTGGAGGCTGTTCCCAGCAAATTCAAGAAAATATCTTAAACATAAGGTATTATAATCAAAATCGTTAGAACCATTTTTGAGAAACATACAATTTTCAAACATGTTCCGTATAAAGTTTGGGGGATTTTGATGAAAATCTTCGTGTCACATCCTTGGAGATACTGAACATAAATTCCAAGTTTGGTATTTAACCGATCTTTCACGACATGTTTCTAAAAATGCTAATTTTGGGGAAATGCAGTACCTTCTATACTACGTACTAAATAGAGAAACTAAAAAACAAAAATTTGAGAATCTCCAACGCCCACTGTTTTCTAATAAACACACTTTTCAGCATAAGGCAGTAGTTTGCAGGCCTTTCCACTGGTCGCCTACATTAACGTGCACCAGATGTCAAGCAGGCGCTTGGTAGTCACGAGAGAGGATGCAAGCATGCTCCGCAATTGTAGACAAAGAAAACCAGGTCTGGGTGCCGGTTTCACCTTATACAGTATAATGATGCTCTGCTGCTACGCATTTGTTATAAATAACACGAGTATTTCTGAAATTCTTACGTACGAGAGATTACACGGCTAAAAGTGTTCACATAACCTTCTTTTCATTTAAAACATTACTCTTTTTCTACATCATGTTAATCGAGATAAACATTAGCAGAAAGGATGTTATTATGTGTGTCTTTATAAATAGAAGGGAAATAAGGGAATACACTAAACCGACAGTCAAATCTTTTAAAAGCCTATCGCTATGTGAAACAATTGAAATTCGTTTTTCTTTTGCATTCCCGGGAGCAAAACAAAAGAGATGAAACGAAAGCTGAGAAAAGTTTAAAAAATTGCAACCAACAACAATGAATATCTTGGAAACGGTTACTCTAAAAAAATTCTGATGTTCCATTCTCATGACTTTCTCTATATCTTTGCAATTGATTATTGTTAAAAAGCGTATTCTTCTATTTACTTAATACTAATCAAGAAAAAAATAGCAGAAATAGTCTTTATACTTGCTTCCTTGTAAGTAGAAGCGAAAAAAGGTTGCTATGTGACTGAAGCTCCTTTGTTTGTATGGACACGAGTTCACAAATTCTCGTATGAGAAAAGTATAAGTATTTTAAAGCTGAAACCAATAACAAGCAGTCAACACCACGAAAAAAAGTATATAACATAAATTGTGTGTTTTAACGAACTCTACATTTTTGTAAACCGTAATGCAAAACTCATCAAGAATAAACAGGTCTCCTGAGGATGTTATTAATAATTTCAAAATGTACATTTTATTTGTGATGTAAATGTCTTTAACATATATTTTAATTAAAATGTTACAGCCATTTTTGAGAAAAACAAATGTTTCAACATTTTCTCCATGTAAAGGGTAGTTTGGGGTGGGGAGATTTTCTTGAATATCTTCGTATCGAATCCTTGGAAGATACTAAACTAAAATACCAAGTTTGGTTTTAACGATCATTTTTGTTTTTGAATTAAGATGTCCCACACACACAGACGGACCTGTTTCTATTTTGTTTTGTCTCCGGAGATTTCAAAACATATATTTCCGGTGAAATCTCGGTATCGAATTTTTGGGTGGAGTACAATACATCCCTTATACACTATGTATATAGTAAGTGTAGAGAAAGTAAACTTGGAAATTTTGAGAGTGAAAAATGGTCTCGTGGAGTTTTCTGTTTTCTCAGAAAATCCTTATTAGGATGCGTGAAATAATTTTAGTCAAAGCGTTAGTTTCTTTATAAGAGATTAAGTTTAGCAAATGCTTTCTTTAAGGTTCTCATTAAAGCTATAGAAAGTCTTCTTCATTCTCTGCACGTTTTCAATTTACTTGTTGCTTTGTCTGAAAAATGGACAAGCTATTAGCTTTAGTTGAGGCAGCTTCAACACAGTGCGTAAGCAAATGCTCTGAAGTCAGGGAAGCAATTGCTACAGTGGTGGGTCAACAATTCATTTTTGCTTTCTATGCACGTGTAATGAAATAGTTATCGAGATTTCACCAGAAATACATGTTTTGAGTCCCTCTGAATCCAAAGAGAAAAAAAATCTGATGTGTTTCATTCACATGACTTTCTCTACATCTCCGCAGCAAATTATTGTTAAAAAGCTTATGCTTCTATTTAGTTCATGCTAATAGAGAAAATATTAGCAGAAATAGTTTTATTACTTGCTTCTTTAAGTAGAAGCGAAATAAGGGAGTACCATAGGTTAAAGTGACTGTCAAAAGCTGGTTGCTATGTGACTGAAGTTCCTTTGTTTGTATGGACAGGAGTTGACAAATTCCTGTATGAGAAAAATATGTTTTTCAGAGCTGAAACTAAAAAGAAGGAATATCTTAAAAACGATCAACTCCATGAAAAAAATGTAAATAAAATAAATTGTGTGTTTTAATGTGCTCTACATTTTCTGTGTGGTAAGTTTTTGTCCATCTCTTACGGTTTAGTAGCCCGTAAAATTCATCCAGAATAAATTAGTCTTCAGAGGCTATTCCCAGAAAATTCAAGATATACATTTTATTTTTCAAGTAAGTATCTTAAATATAAGAAATTTTAATCAAAATCGTTAGAGCCATTTTTAAGAAAATCAAAATGTTCGAATTTTTTCCATGTAAAGGGTAGTTTGGGGGGGGGGATTTTCATGAAAATTTTCGTGTCGCATCCTTGGAAGATAGCAAACTTAAATACCAAATTTGGTACCAAATGCTGCCCACGACACATACACACACAGCCAGACAGACACACACACGGAATTTTTATAAAAAAGCTTTTTTAGAATTCAGGGGGTCTTAAAACACATATTTCCGGTGAAATCTCGGCATCGAATTTTGGGTGTAATACAATACCTTCTCTATACACTAGGTACATAGTACGTATAAAGAAAGTAAAAAACATTTTTGGAAAAAGGTCCGTGTGCATGCGGTTGTGTGTGTGTGTGTGTGTGTGTGTGTGTGTGTGTGTGTGTGTGCGGACAGCATAGCTCAAAAACGAAAAGACCGTTAAATACGTACCAAACTTGGTATTTAAGTTGGGCATCTTCCAAGGAAATAACACGAAGATTTTTTAAGAAAATCCCCCACCCCAAACTACCCTTTACATGAAAAAAGCTTCGAAAATGTTGAATATCTCAAAAATGGCTCTAGCGATTTTGATTAAAATCTCTTATATTCAAGATATTTACTTGCCAAATTAAATGAATATCTTGACTTTAGCCTCTAAAGACCTCTTTATTCTGGATGTTTTTACATAACTGGTAAACCGTAGGAGATAAACAAAACTTGTTACACAAAAATGTAGATCACGATAAAACATACAATTGATGTCATATTTTTTTGTGGAGTTATTGTTATTGCTTTCAGTTTTAAAATACTTTTCTCATACGGGAACTTGTCAACTCCTGGCCCTGCATGGAAACGGATTTCATACACAAGGCAACCAGCTTTTAAAAGATTTGACTATCGTTTTAGCCCAGTGTATTCCCTTATTTTCCTTCTACTTACTTCTGCTAAAGTTTATCTCGATTATTATAAAGTAGATAGACGAATAAGCTTTTTAACAATATTTTGTTACAAAGACGTAAAGAAAGTCATGTGAATGGAACGCATTAGATCTTTTTGTACACCGTTATACAGATATCCAAATTTATAGGAAATCAACTTTTCCCTTAATATTCCTAGAACATTCAAATAATTAAGGTGATGCAGCTGTTAAATTTCATCAAAAATTCTAAAAAATTGTGATCTGTTTCATTCACATTACTTTCTTGACATATCTGTAACAAATTATTGTTAAAAAGCATATTATTCTACCTACTTGATCAAATTAGCAGAAATGGTCTTATTACTCACTTCCTTGTAAGTAGAAGGGAATATACTAGACTTGAAATCTGTTGCTATGTGATTGAAGAGTCTTTGTTTGACAAGCTGAAAGGTTTTGTCTCTCTCTTACGGTTTATCAGTGAAGCAAAACGCATCCAGAATAAAGAGGACTTCAAAGCCTATTTCAGAAAATTAAAGATATATATTTTATTTAATATACGGTATCTTAATCAAAATAATTAGGGCATTTTTGAAAAAATACAATTTTTCGAAATTTTTTCCATGAGTAGGGTAGTTTGGGATAGGCAAATTTTCCTCAAAATCTTCCTGTCGCATCCTTAGAAGATACCAAGTTTGGTATTTTATCGATTTTTGGTTTTTGAGTTATTGTGTTCACAGACAGACAGACAGAGAAACGCACACACTCCCAGAGAATGTTTTCTGTGTGTTTGTTGTTTTTAACAGGGAACTCTAAAACATGTGGAATTTCTGTATCGAATTTTGGGGAGTGCCTATGTATTATTTTTATGCGGAGAAAGTAAAAACGAATATGATAGCCCATTTGAGGAAAGTATAATCATTTTAAAATTTAAACCAATAATAAAAAAATTATGTGCCATAAGGTGTGTGTCTTTTCGAGGCTCATTTCTTGAGTAGTAAAATTGCGTCCAATTGTTATGGTTTACAAAAATCCCTCGGAATGAAGACACTTCCAGAGGTTATTTTCATAACATTCAAGATATACACTTTATTTACCATCTGAAAAAGCTTTAATATATTGTATTTTAATAAGAGCCACTTTTGAGAAAATAGAAGATTTCTCAAAACTTCCAGTAAAGAGAAATTTGGGGTAGGAAAATTTCCCTGAAGATCTTCGTGTCCTATACTTGGAAGATACTTAATTTAAAGGTCAAATTTGATATTTAACCTTCTTTTCGTTTGAGTAATGCTCTACACACATACAGGAACTTTAAAAAATAAAATAAGGTTCAAATGAAGTCATGGTTTTATCCTAGATTATAAGGGGATCTGATGTGCTACACTCACATGACTTTCTCTAGCTGCTCTACAAACAAACTTCTCATAAAAGATTATTCTTCTTTCTACACAACGCTAATCGAGATAAACATTAGCAGAATGTTCTTATTACTCAGTTCCTTATAAGAAGAAGGCAACTAAAGGAATGCACTAGGCTAAAGTGATAGTCAAATGTTTTAAAAGCTGTCTTTGTACGATTGTCATTGCTAATTGGTTGGCCAGGAGTAGAACAAAAGGAAAACGGGCACTTCCTGTCAGAGGAAAGTATACTATCTACTTTACAATTGAAACTAATAACATGGAAAATCTGAAAACGGTAACTCCACGAAAAAACTGTGTAGGATGTATATTGTGTATTTTATCGAGATCTACAATTTTTGTGTAGAAAGTCTTTGTCCATTTCTTACGGTTTACAAGTTATGCAAACTTCATCAAAATTCATCGTGAATAAACAGTTGTTCAGAAGCTATTCCCAGAAAATTAAAAATGTACATTTTATTTGTAATGGAAATGGCTTTAACATGTACTATTTTAATTAGAACCGTTAGAGCCATTTTTAAGTAAAACAATATTTTCGAAATTTTTTCCATGTAAAGGATAGTTGTGAATGGAACACATCAGATTTTTTTGGTTCAAGGGGTCTCAAAACACATTTGCACTGGAATCTCTGTGTAGAATTTTTGGATGCAATGCAATTCTTTCTTTTGTTATTGTAGATGTAATAATAATAATAATAATAATAATAGCAATAGTAATATTAAGAATGAAAGCAATAATATTACCAACAATAGCAATAATAACATTAATATCAGCAGGAATAACAATGCTAATTGCATTAATTGTTTTTCTCACACAAAACGTGTGTAGGACAGGAGTTGGATTAGACTAAAAAATGCTTTGCCATAGCCGGGATTTGAACCATGGATCTCCCGATCTCTAGCTGGGTGCTCTACCACTGAACTACCATGTCAACTTGCCGGCATAGCATTGAATTTCTCAACCGACTCGCACGTTTCCCACAAGGTGTTTAATACTAATAACGATAGCAACTGTTATAATAATAGTAACAATAATGACAGGAATAATAGCGATAGCAACAATAATAACAAAATCAATAACAATAATAGCTATAATTGCAATAATAATATTAAAAATCTGATTTGTTCCATTCACACGACTTTCTCTACATCTCTGCAACAAATTATTGTTAAAAAGCTTATGCTTCCATTTATTTCATGCTAATCGAGAAAACATTAGCAGAAATAGTCTTATTACTTGCTTCCTTGTAAGTAGAAGCGCAATAAGGAAGTACCATAGGTTAAAGTGATAGTCAAAAGCTGGTTGCTATGTGACTGAAGTTCCTATGTTTGTATGGACAGGAGTTGACAAGTCCCTCTATGAGAAAAGTATGTTTTTCAAAGCTGAAAACAAAAACAAGGGATATCTAAAAAACGATCAACTCCTCGAAAAAAATGTATATAACATTAATTGTGTATTTTAATGTGCTCAACATTTTTAGTGTGGTAAGTTTTCTTCCATCCCTTGCAGTTTAGCAGTAATGAAAAATTCTGCAAAATTCATCCAGAATAAAGCAGTCTTCAGAGGCTATTCCCAGAAAATTCAAGATACACATTTTATTTGGCAGGTAGATATCTTTAATATACGATAGTTTAATCAAAATCTTAGAGCTGTTTTTGATAAAATCAAAATTTTCGAAAAAACTTCCATGTAAAGGATAGTTGGGGTTGGGGAGATTTTCTTGAAAATCTTCGTGTCGCATCTTTGGAAGATACCAAACTTTAATACCAAGTTTGGTATTTAACGGTCTTTTTGTTTTTGAGCTATGCTATCCACACACACATACACACACACACTCACCATATGCATACACACACGGACCTTTTTCCAAAAATGCTTCTTTTTGGATTCAGGGGGACCCAAAACATGTATTTCCGGTGAAATCTTTGTATCGATTTTTTGGGTGCAATGCAATACCTTCTCTATTCACTATAGCACCTGTAGAGAAAATAATAACAATAATAATACTAATAACAATAATAGCAACAATTATATTAACATTAATGATATAAACAATATAATGGCAATAATAATAATAATAATAATAATAATAATAATAATAATGATAGTAATAAAGGTGGTCCATTGAGTAACTGTGCAGTTCTGTAAGTTTTGTGTGCGTAGTCTTTAGATCCCGAAATATGGTGGTGTTGATGGGAAGGTGCCGACGTCACTTCCTAGTGTTCTAGGTCCCGCTAAGCAAACACCACTGTGTTTTCATGTCAGTGGGTTAAAAGACGAAAGTGGCAGTGGCACCTTGTTCTCTCTTGCTTATTTACCTTTCAGCAACGTATAAACAAACTCTCGAACTTCTGGTGTTATATTATTACTTTCTATAGCACAGCGATAGGGAAGGTATTGCATTCTACTCAAAATATCGATACCGATACTTGAACGACATTGAGGAACCCTGAAAAAACGCACATTTTCAGGTAAAAATAGCTAATTAAAAAATCTGATGTGTTCCATTCACATGACTTTCTCTACATCTCTGCAACAAATTATTGTTAAAAGCTGTTGTTTCTATTTACTGCATGCTAATTGAGAAAAATTAGCAGAAATAGTCTTATTACTTGCTTTCTTGTAAGTAGCAGCAAAATAAGGGAGCACCATAGGTTAAAGTGATAGTCAAAAGCTGGTTTCTATGTGACTGAAGTTCCTTTGTTTGTATGGACAGGAGTTGACACATTCCTATATGAGAAAAGTATAAGTTTTTCAAAGCTGAAACCAAAAACAAGGAATATCTAAAAAACGATCAACTCCTCTAAAACAATGTACAGAAGATAAATTGTGTGTTTTAATGTGCTCTACATTTTTTGTGTGGTAAGTTTTTCTCCATCTCATACGGTTTAGCAGTTATGCAAAATTCCGCAAAATGTATCCAGAATAAAGTAGTCTTCAGAGGCTATTCCCAGAAAGTTCAAAATATACATTTTAATTGCCAGGTAAATATCTATAATATACGATATTTTAATCAAAATCGTTGGAGTCATTTTTGAGAAAATCAGCGTTTTCGAAAAACTTTCCATATAAAGGGTACTTTGGAATGTGTCGCGTCCCTGGAAAATACCAAACTTAAATACCAAGTTTGGTATTTTACCGACTTTTCGTTTTTGAGTTATCGCGTTTATAGACACACACACACACACTCACACGCGGACCTTTTCTGAAAATGCAATCTCGGTATCGAATTTTTGGGTGGAGTGCAATACCTTCTCTAAACTCTATGCACATAGCATGTGTAGAGAAAGTAAAAATGAAAAGTTGCTTAAGTCAGGAAAATCTTCCACCCTAAACTATTATTTACATGAAACATTTTTTCTAATTTCCGATTTTCTAAAAAAAGGATAACTATTTTTATTCAAATGAGGGCTTCCTGTTTGAGAAAAGTAAAATTAAAACCAATAGCACGGAACATCTCTGAAACTGTTATTTCTACCAAAAAAAAAAAAAAAAGACATAAATTGTGTGCTTTAACGAGATCTATATTTTTGTTTAGTAATTTAGTAATTTTTTTATGTTTCTCTCATGGTTTTTAATTTGTTCAAAGGTCATTCAGAATAAAGAGGTCTTCAGAAAATTAACATATTCAAATATCTTAAAATATAGGGCATTTGATTCAAAATAGTTTTATAGTTTTTATAACATGGAACGTTTCGAAAACTACATTTAAGGTGCAGTTTGGGTTTGGTGTCCCTGGGATATACTAAATACCAAATTTGTCTACACGCACACATGACCGTTTTGTAATTTTTTTATTCAAGGGTGCTCAAAACACGCATTTCCGTTAAAATCTTGAATTTTGGGTGGAATACAATACCTTCTCTACCTACTATGTACACGTGTGCTAAAACGAACAAACATGGCCATGAAGAATGTCTAGCAAAAAGTACTTTATCAGTTTCTCAAGTATGTGCAGTATGTAGCATGTATTCCACCAAAAACTTCGATGCGAGTTGTCGCAGGAGTTATGCACTCTCCTGAACATTCGAAAACAAGATTGTGATGTGTGCATGTAACAGCAAAACCAAAAACCAAAGTTGGTCAAATACCAAACTTAGTATTTAAGTTCAACATCTTCAAAGGATGTGATTCATAGGTTTTCAAGAAAATCCCCGACACCAAGCTACCTTTTAAATGGAAACATTTTGAAAAAATGTTATCTTCTTTAAATTGCTTTAACAATTTTAATTAAAATATCGTGTATTTAAGATATTTACATCACAAATAAAAAGTATACCATGACTTTTCTGGGAATACACTCTAAAGCGTTTTGGTAAACCTCACACATGTTAAGCAGATCACACAGTTAATGGCACAAGCAATGTTTCTGTACACCTAACCATTTCCCAGAGATTCTTCTTTATTGCTTTAAATTATCCTCGACATATGGGAAATAGCTTTACGCTTCGCCATGCAAAGAGAACGGAAATTCAAAGTCATCACTTAGTGACTAGCATTTAAAATTTTGTTCTATCTCTTTAGCCTAGTGCATTCGCTTATTTCTCTTGTATCTACAAATAAATAAGTCTATTTCTATTAATGTTTTTCTTGATTAGCATGAAGTATAGAGAAGTATAGGTTTTTGTAACAACAATTTATTGCAGAATAGGTAGCGAAAGTAATTTGAATGGAACACACTACATTTTTACTTTCTCTACACGTACTATGTACATAGTGTATAGAGAAAGTATTGCACTCCACCCAAAAATTCGATATCGAGATTTCAACGGAAATATATGTTTTAGGTTCCCCTGTAACAAAAAAAAACATTTTCAGAAAAAGGTCCGTGTGTCAGTGTGTCCGTGTATACGTGTGTCTGTGAACACGACAACTCAAGAAAGAAAAGTCGGTAAAATACCAAACTTGGTATTTAAGTTTAATATCTTCCAGGGATGCAACGCAAAGATTTTGAGAAAAATCCCCCCACCCCAAACTAACCTTTACATAGAACTTTTTTTCGAAAATTTTGATTATCTTAGTAATGTCTCTAACGATTTTGATTAAAATATCGTGTATTAAAGATATTTACCTGACAAATAAAATATATATCTGCAATTTTCTGGGAATTGTCTCACAAGACTACTTTATTCTGGATGAATTTTACAGAATTTTGCATAACTATTAAACCGTAAGATATGCACAAAAACTTACCACACAAAAATGTAGAGCACGTTAAAACACACAATTTAAGTTATATGCATTTTTTTCGTGGTGTTGATTGTTTTTGAGATATTCCTTGTTTTTGGGTTCAGCTTTAAAAAACATACTTTTCTCATACGCGATTTGTGAACTCCTGTTCATACACACAAAGGAACTTCAGTCACATAGCAACCAGATTTTAACTGTCACTTTAACCTATGGTACTCCCTTATTTCGCTTCTACTAACAAGGAAGCAAGTAATAAGACTATTTCTGCTAATTTTTTCTCGATTGGTAAATAGAGTAATTTTTTTTTGCAGAGATGTAGAGAAAGTCATGTGAATGGAACACACAACTTTTTACTCGTATATTGAAAGGTTTGGCTATCGCTTTAACACACGTATTTCTATTGTAAGGAGGGGCTATTTCTAGTGTTTGTTTCAATTGGCATGGGGTAGAGACCACAACAAGCTTTGGTGTAGAAGAACAGCTCATGTACATTACATTTTACATTCTCTATGAGCACATGGTGCATAGGTAGAGAAGGTGTTGCACTCCAACCAAAATTCGATATCGAAATTTCGCTGGAAATAAAGTTGTCTGCACTCCCAAAAGTTGTTTTTATAAAAAAGATCCGTATATGTGTATCTGTTAAATACCAAACGAAGCATTGTAGTTCAGCATCTTCTAAAAATGTAACACAAAGATTTTCAAGGAAATACCCAACCCTAATCCACCCTTAAATTGATAATTTTCGTAAATTTTGTTTTTTACAAAAATGTTGATTAAAATACCGTATATTAAAGATATTTACATCACAAGTATGTGTTGACATTTTTGGAATAGCTTCTGAACACCTGTTAATTTTGCATAACTGGTAAACAGTAAGAAACAGATGTACTTCACAAGCCGTTAAAACCACCATGTTGTAGAGTTGACCTTTCCGAGATATTCCTTGTTAAACTACGTATGTATCTTCTATATTTCCTTTCACCTGTCTTTTATTTTATTGACAATGCAAAGGAAATCGCACTTCAATTCACCAGCTGTCGCTCTAGCCTTGTGTATTCAGTCAAGTCCTTTAAGAGCTCATGACTTGAAATTCCCTTCTCCTTTAATGGCCAAAAGTAAATCCGATATTTTCCATTCCTCTACCTGTTCGCAAACAAACTATTCTTAGAAAAGATTATTCTTTTGTTTACAAAATGCTAATCAAGAAATCAGTTCTTTTAATTGTTGCTTCCTTGTAAGTAGAGGGAAAACAAAGGAATACTCTAGACTAAAACGATAGTCAAATCTTTTAAAAGCTGATTACCATGTGATTCAAATCCGTTTCTATACATGGCAAGGAGATTACAAGTTTCCGGGTGAGAAAAGTTTAAGTATTTTAAATCCGAAACAAATAACAGGAGATATCTCAGAAACGGTCAACTCCACGAAAAAAATAGTATAGGACTTGATTGTGTATTTTAACGAAATTAACATTTTTGTCTGGTAAGATTTTTTCTATCTCTTACGGTTTACTAGTTATGCAAAATTCATCCAGAATAAAGAGTATATCAATAGACTATTCCCAGAAAATTCTAGATTCATATTTTATTTGTCATGTAAATATCTATAATATACAGTATTGTAATCAAAATCATTAGAGACATTTTGAAAAAATCAAAACTTTCTAAAAATGTTCCATGTAAAGGGTATCTTGCATTGGGGGGATTTTTTTAAAAAATCTTCGTGACGCATACTTGGATATACTTTACTGAAATACCAAGTTTGGAATTTAACGGTCTGTAACTTTTTGAGCTATGATGTCCGTCCACACACACACACACACACACACACACACACACACACACACACACACACACACATTTTTCTGCGTTTGTTTTGTTTTGCTTTTTCTTTTTTGATTCAGGGAGTCCCAAAAGATGTATTTCCGGTGAAATCTCGGCACAGAAGTTTTGGTTGGAATACAATACCAACATGGTACATATAGAGAAAGTAAACAAGTCAGACATAAAATATTGTGTTAACAGGTGTAGCACGGTTTATGAGTTACGCAAAATTAAAAAAAAAGAAATGTTTTCAGAGGCTTCCCAAAAGATTCTAGATACACGTTTTATTTGTAATGTAAATATCTATAATATTTTAATAATAATCGTTTGAAAGAAAGTAAACATTTTCAAAATTGTTTCCATGTTGTTTTCGTTTTTGAGCTAAGCTGTCCAAAGAAACACACACGCTGACATTTCTCTAAAAATATTTAATTTGATCTCAGGGTCTCAAAACACGTATTTCCGGTGAAATCTCGGGTGGAGAGCTACTTTATCCGCTATGGGGCTCGAGAAAGTAAAGAAGGTTAGAGCATGAGGCGCTCTCCTACCACAACTAATGTCCTACCGCAGCGTCTGGTGGAGCCCCGCACCGCACCATGTTCCAGGATCGACGCTGTCCACGGTACCAAGGATACGTGTGGTATGACCCCATGCAGGTTCGGTCCACATTACAGCATCTACCTCTCCGTCACAACCATTGTAGGCCAACTGACTGGGAGTCTGCGGAAACCTGCCTGGCCACATCTCTTTCTCTCTCTGCCGGGAATGCTCGCGTCGCGGCGCCACAGTCACTGATGAACCTACTGAGGTGACGCTGCGATCAATATCCTGCCACAAGAGACATCATCATCCGCTGGACCCCTGGGCCGGCAGGACGGCTCCATTCTTAATTACACCTGATCCGCACTGGGACTCAAACCCCACCCCTGCTGCTCCAGGGTTCATTTTATATTCGGTGGCAATGTCACCTGTCCCATACTGGGACTCAAACCCCACCCCTGCCTCTCCAGGGTTCTTTTTATATTCAGAGGTAATGTCACCTGTCTCACACTGGGACTCAAACCCCACCCCTGCTGCTCCAGGGTTCATTTTATATTCGGTGGCAATGTCACCTGTCCCATACTGGGACTCAAACCCCACCCCTGCCTCTCCAGGGTTCTTTTTATATTCAGAGGTAATGTCACCTGTCCTACACTGGGACTCAAACCCCACCCCTGCCTCTCCAGGGTTCTTTTTATATTCAGAGGTAATGTCACCTGTCTCACACTGGGACTCAAACCCCACCCCTGCTGCTCCAGGGTTCATTTTATATTCGGTGGCAATGTCACCTGTCCCATACTGCGACTCAAACCCCACCCCTGCCTCTCCAGGGTTCATTTTATATTCAGAGGTAATGTCACCTGTCCCACACTGGGACTCAAACCCCACCTCTGCCTCTCCAGGGTTCATTTTATATTCAGAGGTAATGTCACCTGTCTCACACTGGGACTCAAACCCCACCCCTGCTGCTCCAGGGTTCATTTTATATTCGGTGACAATGTCACCTGTCCCACACTGGGACTCAAACCCCACCCCTGCTGCTCCAGGGTTCATTTTATATTCGGTGACAATGTCACCTGTCCCACACTGGGACTCAAACCCCACCCCTGCAGCTCCAGGGTCCATTTTATATTCAGAGGTAATGTCACCTGTCCCACACTGGGACTCAAACCCCAAAGTCAGTGTACAGATGTGTGGACAACACAGCGCAGAAACAAAAAGATCGTTAAACATCAAATTTGGTATTCAAGTTTAGTATCCCCCAAGGATGCGACACGGCGATTTTAAAGAAACTCTCCCCACCCCAATCTTGTCTTTACATGGAAAAATTTTCGAAAATTTTGATTTTCTCAAAAATGGCTCTAACGATGTTGATTAAAAAACCGTATATTAATGATATTTAAAGGACAAATAAAATGTAGATGTTGAATTTTCTGGGAATAGCTTTAAATACCTGTTTATTCTGGATGAATTTTGCTGGATTAGGCATAACTAGTAAACCGTAAGAGATACACAAAAACTTACTACGCGAAATATGTATATCTCATTGAACCACACTATTTATGTCATATACCTACATATTTTCGTGGAGTTGACCATTTTTGAGATATTCCTTGTTATTGGTTTCAGTTTTAAAATACTTAAAACTTTTCACACACGGGAATTTGTCAACTTAATGGAAAGAAACGGATTTTTTTTTTTTTTTTAGCTTAACGTCCTTTAACCTGGTTTGGTCATATCGGACGATGAATGCAATTGATGATATGATGCTCAAATGATCTCGGGGTCCATGGAGCTTAAAGTTACTCGACATTCGTCTTCTCAGGATAAGGGAAAACCCCGAGCAAAACCTTATCTGGGTAACTTACCCTAAGCGAGATTCGAACTCACGACCTTTTGAATGTGAGGCAGACACGCTGCCACCACGCTACCCAGGCGGGCAGAAATGGATTTTATGCACATAGTAACCAGCTTTTAAAAAAATTGACTATCATTTTAGCCTAGTGTATCCATTATTTCCCTTCTACTTGAAAGAAAGTATTTCTGCTAATGTTTATCTCGATTAGCATGAAGTAAATAGAAGAATAAGATTTTTAACTATAATTTGTTGCAGAGATGTAGAGAAAGTCATATGAATGGAACACATCAAATTTTCTGTTAATGTTCAATAGAATATTGAAAAGTATTTTTGATTTATTATTGTTTTTTTTTTATATAGTTTCATCAAACATTTCAAAAAGTAATTGCCTAACTGTAAGTTTGTTATCAGATCTCGAATGTTCGGGCTTTCGACCTGAACCTATTATTTCCAGTACGCAATATACTATTTCTCAATCTTGGAGCAAATGCGGGACGGCAAATACTCTTGTGAGTGTAAATTTGAGTAACGAGTTGGAGGTGAGATTTTAAACATTGGATGCTGGTCCAGATGTTATGTTAGTGTCAGATGCTGTGTATTTGTCGACATGAATCGTGGTGATTGCCAGCAACGCTCTTTACATTTCTAGGGCATCACTAGAATTTCTCGGTGAGATGTGATTATCCGCTTTAACTCGGCGCTTTGCTTATCCGTGACCAAACGCTCAAGTGCTTTTTTCTCCTTTCTAAAGTGCATTTCATTAACATATTTAAGCATTTAATCTCCGTATAAATATCTAAATTCAAATTCAATTTAAACAACAGGGTGTTTTATGAAACAAGAGATTTGAAAAACCTCGGTATAGCCGGGCCTTATAGACACCTGGTAAAGTTGCTGCAAGGGCCCAACCACAGCAATGGTGGATGGTTGAGGTTTGGGTGTTGATATTAAGGAGATAGCGCTATTGATAGGCTC
Organism: Hymenopus coronatus; assembly: GCA_030762935.1. NCBI lineage: Eukaryota > Metazoa > Arthropoda > Insecta > Mantodea > Hymenopodidae > Hymenopus > Hymenopus coronatus. The sequence goes on along the minus strand of CM060886.1, from coordinate 142,237,887 downwards.
CTTAATGATTGCTATTTTCAGCTAGTGTTTTGTTTCTTTAAATATTTGTTTTTTTTTAGAGTTGAGATGGAGAGGGTGGAGTTTGCTGTTGGCTGGATTGAAGTCGTTCTTACCGGGGGTGCCCGCAAGCCATGTACTCCATGCATCGGCGCTCAGTTGGTAAGTAGTCCTCCAGAGATATGGCAAGTGCGTTCTCATGGTCGCCCAATCTGATATAGAATTTTTGAGCCCGGCGCCTTATTATCTCCTCCACATATGGGAGGGCCAAAGGCTCGCTGGGAAATATCGACATACAGAGTAGATGGACAGGAGACCTCTATTCTGTATCCGCTGTAACCAGAGAAGCTGCCATGCCCAGGCATAGAACTTCAGAGGGGTGCTGAGCGGGATTTCTCTGTCGGTAATGTTTGAGGCCCGCATTCGGTGGTTGAACGACTATCTGGCTGAGATTTTTCTGTGGTTTCCCTCAGTCACCAAGCTAAACATCGGATTGGATCATTAATACCATGACCCAAATTTCCAGCTAAGTCTAAAACTTCAATAATACTGAAAAATAATAAAAAAATCTGACGTGTTCCAGTCACAAGACTTTCTCTACATCCCTGCAAGAAATTATTGTTGAAAAGCTTATACCTCTATTTACTTCATGCTATTTGAGAAAAAAATTAGCAGAAATAGTCTTATTACTTGCTTCTTTGTATGTAGAAGTGAAATAAGAGAGTACCATAGGTTAAAGTGATAGTCAAAATCTGGTTGCTATGTGACTGAAGTTCCTTTGTTTGTATGGACGGGAGTTGACAAATTCCTGTAGGAGAAAAGTATGCATTTTCTAAAGGTGAAACTCAAAACAGGGAATATCTCAGAAACGACCAACTCCACGAAACAAATGCTCTACATTTATTGTGTGGCAAGTTTTTGTCCATCCCTTACGGTTTAGCAGTTAGACAAAATTCCGTAAAATGCATCCAGAATAAAGTAGTCTTCAGAGGCTATTCCAGAAAATTAAAGCTATACATTTTATTTTTCATGTAAATATCTTTAACATAAGACCTTTTAATCAAAATCGTTAAGAGCCATTTTTGAGAAAATCAAACATTTTGATAGAAATTCCATGTAGATGGTAGTTTAGGGTGGGAGGGTTGTTCTCAAAATCTTCGTGAGACATCTCTGGAAGCTTCTAAATTTAAATACCTAGTTTAGTGTTTTACCGACTTTTCGTTTTTGTTTTATCGTGTTCACAGACACATGGACACACACGTACCTTTTTCTAATTTTTTGACACAGGGGACCCTAAAACATATATTTCCGGTAAACTCTCGGTATCGAATTTTCAGGTGTAATACAATACCTTTTCTATCCACTATGTACATTGCACTTGCAGGTATGTATATATTTATAAAATGATATAGCTTACAAAGTGGCCAAAATAGCTCCAGTTTATTGATCACACTGCCTGACTAGAATTTATCAAATAATGCTGAATGAGAATTGTCTATCTCTTACGGTTTACCATTATGCAAACTTCAATAGACATCATTCAGAATAAGGAGGTCTTCAGAGGCTATTCCCAGGAAATTCAAGGTATAATTTTATTTGTCATGTAAATAACATATTTTAAACATAGTCATTAGAACCATTTTTGGGAATTTTTTTTCCAGTAAAGGGTGATTGGGGGTGGGGGATTTGTTTGAAAATCTTCGTGCCCCATCCTTGGGAAATACCAAACTTAAATACCAAGAGGCATTTAACGATCTTTTCGTTTTTAGCTATGCTGTTCACAGACACACGCACGGATCTTTTTCTGAAAATGCTTTTTTGGATTCAAGGTTACCCAAAATATGTGTTTCTGGTGAAATCTCGGTATCGAATTTTTGGGTGCAATACAATACCTTCTCTATACACTATATACGAGGGCCGTTTTTTTTCAACCTCCAATAGGCTATAAATAAAAGACAAGTTCATAGAAACAATTATTTTATTACTAAAAGTTTTGTACACTTATGGTTACTTTTCAACATAATCACCGAAAAGATTGAGACATTTATCGTACCTGTGCACAAGCTTTGCAATACCCGCTTCAAAAAATGTTGCCGCCAGTGATTTCAAATGAGCATTGACGTTGTTTTGAAGATCTTCGTACTTTACGACGTTTGCGGAGAGCCATTCAAAACAAACGAAGAGGAATGCTGACTTGAGGAATTGTGTTGATCCATGACAACGCTCGTCCACACACTGCTGGCACAACCCATCGGCTCCTTGAACAATTTCAATGGGACATTTTCTATCATCCGCCGTACAGTCCTGACCTGGCACCCAGCGACTTTCACCTTTTCCCTGAACTGAAGACGTGGCTAGGAGGGCAGCACTTTCGAACCAACGAAGGTCTTCAAAACAACGTCAATGCTCATTTGAAATCATTGGCGGCAACATTTTTTGAAGCGGGTATTGCAAAGCTTGTGCACAGGTACGATAAATGTCTCAATCCTTTCGGTGATTATGTTGAAAAGTAACCACAAGTGTACAAAACTTTTAGTAATAAATTAATTGTTTCTATGAACTTGTCTTTTGTTTACAGCCTATTGGAGGTTGAAAAAAAAAACGGTCCTGATACATAATAAGTGTAGAAAAAGTAAAAAATATCCAGAATTAATACCATCATCGAATCGGTGTCGAATTTTTGGGTGTAATACAACAAATTCTCTACCTATTTTGTACATTGTACTAGCAGAGAAATTAAGAACAGTTTGATGTCAATGATCGATGGAACTATAACCATGTGACCATTTTATCCAACTCCTACGTTCCATGTATCTGATTTTAAGCCTTTGAGTTGAAAGTCGTTAAGTACATGTCATGTTCGCAATAAAAGACCATTCACATTCAACGTAACGGGATGGAAATTGGGCGGCAATTACAATCTCTCTTGGAAATATTAAATTGCCTGTCTTTTCCTGCAAGAATAGGGTGGGCGTAGGAACTACGAAAATAGTTTCAATGGTTTTTAAGATTGCCTCCTCCACTCCACACACAAATACATTTTTTCTCTTTACAAATTAATATAGATGTAGACATACATTTTAGTTATTAATGTACAACTGTGTATTCTATTGGTTTGTGTATTCTTTTCATACGAACTGAAGTTAGCGGATATAATTTTATATTAACTAGGAAAACCTAAGAAATAGAGGAATACTTCTTACAAAAAACAGAATTAACATTTTTGGTATGTTCAATTCACATGACTTTCTCTACTTGTTTTGCAAAGAAACTTTTCTTACAAAAAGTATTCTTCTATCTAGTTCAATAACAATTGAGATGAACATTAAGAAAATTTAATTTTTTTTTTGTGCTCAACGTCGTTTAACCTGGTTGGTCATATCGGACGATGCATGAAATTGGTGAAATGATGCCCAAATTATCTCGGGCTTTTTTTTTTTAGATTCAGGAGGTCTCAAAACATGTATTTCCGACGAAATCTCGATATCGGATTTATAGGTGCAATGCAATATCTTCTCTATACACTATGTACTTAGTACGTGTAGAGTAATTAATAAAAATCTGATGCGTTCCATTCACATGACTTTCTCTACATCGCCGTAACAAATTATTATTAAAAAACATATTCTTCTATCTACTGAATGATAATCGAGATAAACAATTGTCTTATTACTTGCTTCCTTATAAGTAAAAGCAAAATAAGGGAGCACAGCAGGTCAAATCTTTTAAAAACCGGTGCCACATGGATGAAATCCATTTCTATCCAGGGCCAGAAGTTTACAGCTTTCCGTGTAAGAAAAGTTTAAGTATTTTATATCTGAAACAATTAAGAAGGAATATCTCAGAAATTATCAATTCAACGAAAAAAACGTATATGACATAAATTGTATGTTTTGTCGGGATCTATATTGTTCTTGCCCGTCTCTTACGGTTAACGAGTTACGCACGCAACATTTATTCAGAATAAAGGATCTTTAGATGCTATTCAAGATATACACTTCGTTTGTCATCAAAATATCTTATAAATAATGTATTTTAATAAAAATCGTTAGAGCTATTTTGAGAAAACCAACATTTTCAGAAAATTTTCCACGTAAACGATAGTTGGGAGTTGGGGAAGTTTCTTAAAAACCTTCGTGTCACATCCTTGGAAGATACCAAACTTAAATACCAAGTTTGGTTTTTAACGCTGTTTACTTTTTTGAGCTATGCTGCCCTCACACACACACAGAAATGTACATAACATAAATTGTGTGTTTTATCGTGATCTACATTTGTGTGCAGTAAGTTTTCGTATATCTCTTACGGTTTACCAGTTATACAAAGGTAATCCAGAATGAAGAAGTCTTCAGAGGCTATTCCTAGAAAATCCAAAGTATTCATCATAACAATATCTCATATATATGGTATTTTAATAAAAATCGTTAAGAGGCAATTTTGAGAAAATAAAAAATTTCGAAAAATGTTGTATGTAAAGGGTAGTTGGTGGTTGTGGTATTTTCTTGAAAACCTTTGTGTCACATCCTTGGAAGATATCAACTTAAATACCAAGTTTGGTATTTAACGGTCCACCCTGCACCCCCACCACACATTATCTACACAGAGAAAGTAAAAATGCTGACAGTAAATTATTATACACATTGTGTACTCCTTTGGAAAACATTTTCGGACCTCTAGCTGTCCTTTTGTTGGGAAAAACAAAACAAAAGCAATAATAGTAAAAAATACATGAAAACTGAATGTGGTAAAATCGTTAGTTTGATATGATAGTGTCATTTAGCCAGCGTAACGTTTTAAAATGCGTCCAAAGCCTGTGGGACAGCCAACCTAGGAGAACGAAAAACCGCTAGTAAGCATGGTGGAAAAATCCAAAAATCGGTATTTTTTAGCAAAATCATTAAAAAGCACTTTGTGTAAAGAAATTGTGAAACAAGATTGTTTGCGCAGTGGAAAAGCAAAGAGAGCGACAAACAGCTCGCTCCGACCCAAAATATTGACAAAAGGCCCGCAAATAGTTGCTGCTCTCGCGTTTGTTGCACATCTGGGTTCGGGTCAGCATGGCCTCCTTTATATAGGTCAACTGCTGGTGCGCAAACAAGCCACGCGACCAGGTTGTAACAGCTTCCAGAACCAGCGGGGGTGCTATATGGGGTAACTGGGTTCCGGTCAGCACAACGCATGACCTCCTTTATATAGGTCAACTCCGGGTGCCCAAACAAGCCACGCGACCATATTCTAACAGCTTCCAGAACCAGCGGGGGTGCTATATGGGGTAACTGGGTTCGGGTCAGCATGGCCTCCTTTATATAGGTCAACTCCGGGTGCACAAACAAGCCACGCGACCATATTCTAACAGCTTCCAGAACCAGCGGGGGTGCTATATGGGGTAACTGGGATCGGGTCAGCATGGCCTCCTTTATATAGGTCAACTGCTGGTGCGCAAACAAGCCACGCGACCAGGTTGTAACAGCTTCCAGAACCAGCGGGGGTGCTATATGGGGTAACTGGGTTCGGGTCAGCATGGCCTCCTTTATATAGGTCAACTGCTGGTGCGCAAACAAGCCACGCGACCAGGTTGTAACAGCTTCCAGAACCAGCGGGGGTGCTATATGGGGTAACTGGGTTCGGGTCAGCATGGCCTCCTTTATATAGGTCAACTCCGGGTGCCCAAACAAGCCACGCGACCATATTCTAACAGCTTCCAGAACCAGCGGGGGTGCTATATGAGGTAACTGGGTTCGGGTCAGCACAACGCATGGCCTCCTTTATGTAGGTCAAATCCGGGTGCGCAAACAAGCCACGCGACCATATTCTAATAGCTTCCAGAACCAGCGGGGGTGCTATATGGGGTAACTGGGTTCGGGTCAGCATGGCCTCCTTTATATAGGTCAACTGCTGGTACCCAAACAAGCCACGCGAACAGGTTGTAACAGCTTCCAGAACCAGCGGGGGTGCTATATGGGTTAACTGGGTTCGGGTCAGTATGGCCTCCTTTATATAGGTCAACTCCGGGTGCACAAACAAGGCACGCGACCAGGTTGTAACAGCTTCCAGAACCAGAGGGGGTGCTATATGGGGTAACTGGGTTCGGGTCAGCATGGCCTCCTTTATATAGGTCAACTGCTGGTACCCAAACAAGCCACGCGAACAGGTTGTAACAGCTTCCAGAACCAGAGGGGGTGCTATATGGGGTAACTGGGTTCGGGTCAGCACAACGCATGGCCTCCTTTATATAGGTCAACTACTGGTGCGCAAACAAGCCACGCGAACAGGTTGTAACAGCTTCCAGAACCAGCGGGGGTGCTATATGGGGTAACTGGGTTCGGGTCAGCACAACGCACGGCCTCCTTTATATAGGTCAACTCCGGGTGCCCAAACAAGCCACGCGACCATATTCTAACAGCTTCCAGAACCAGCGGGGGTGCTATATGGGGTAACTGGGTTCGGGTCAGCACAACGCATGGCCTCCTTTATATAGGTCAACTGCTGGTGCGCAAACAAGCCACGCGACCAGGTTGTAACAGCTTCCAGAACCAGCGGCGGTGCTATATGGGGTAACTGGTTCGGGTCAGCATGGCCTCCTTTATATAGGTCAACTCCGGGTGCACAAACAAGCCACGCGACCATATTCTAACAGCTTCCAGAACCAGCGGGGGTGCTATATGGGGTAACTGGGTTCGGGTCAGCACAACGCATGGCCTCCTTTATATAGGTCAACTGCTGGTGCGCAAAGAAGCCACGCGAACAGGTTGTAACAGCTTCCTGAACCAGCGGGGGTGCTATATGGGGTAACTGGGTTCGGGTCAGCATGGCCTCCTTTATATAGGTCAACTGCTGGTGCGCAAACAAGCCACGCGAACAGGTTGTAACAGCTTCCAGAACCAGAGGGGGTGCTATATGGGTTAACTGGGTTAGGGTCAGCATGGCCTCCTTTATATAGGTCAACTGCTGGTGCGCAAACAAGCCACGCGAACAGGTTGTAACAGCTTCCAGAACCAGCGGGGGTGCTATATGGGGTAACTGGTTCGGGTCAGCATGGCCTCCTTTATATAGGTCAACTCCGGGTGCCCAAACAAGCCACGCGACCAGGTTGTAACAGCTTCCAGAACCAGCGGGGGTGCTATATGGGGTAACTGGGTTCCGGTCAGCATGGCCTCCTTTATATAGGTCAACTCCGGGTGCCCAAACAAGCCACGCGACCATATTCTAACAGCTTCCAGAACCAGCGGGGGTGCTATATGGGGTAACTGGGTTCGGGTCAGCATGGCCTCCTTTATATAGGTCAACTGCTGGTACCCAAACAAGCCACGCGAACAGGTTGTAACAGCTTCCAGAACCAGCGGGGGTGCTATATGGGGTAACTGGGTTCCGGTCAGCACAACGCATGGCCTCCTTTATGTAGGTCAATTCCGGGTGCCCAAACAAGCCATGCGACCATATTCTAACAGCTTCCAAAACCAGCGGGGGTGCTATATGGGGTAACTGGGTTCGGGTCAGCATGGCCTCCTTTATATAGGTCAACTGCTGGTACCCAAACAAGCCACGCGAACAGGTTGTAACAGCTTCCAGAACCAGCGGGGGTGCTATATGGGGTAACTGGGTTCGGGTCAGCATGGCCTCCTTTATATAGGTCAACTCCGGGTGCCCAAACAAGCCACGCGACCAGGTTGTAACAGCTTCCAGAACCAGCGGGGGTGCTATATGGGGTAACTGGTTCGGGTCAGCATGGCCTCCTTTATATAGGTCAACTCCGGGTGCCCAAACAAGCCACGCGACCAGGTTGTAACAGCTTCCAGAACCAGCGGGGGTGCTATATGGGGTAACTGGGTTCCGGTCAGCATGGCCTCCTTTATATAGGTCAACTGCTGGTACCCAAACAAGCCACGCGAACAGGTTGTAACAGCTTCCAGAACCAGCGGGGGTGCTATATGGGGTAACTGGGTTCGGGTCAGCATGGCCTCCTTTATATAGGTCAACTCCGGGTGCACAAACAAGGCACGCGACCAGGTTGTAACAGCTTCCAGAACCAGAGGGGGTGCTATATGGGGTAACTGGGTTCGGGTCAGCATGGCCTCCTTTATATAGGTCAACTCCGGGTGCCCAAACAAGCCACGCGACCATATTCTAACAGCTTCCAGAACCAGCGGGGGTGCTATATGGGGTAACTGGTTCGGGTCAGCATGGCCTCCTTTATATAGGTCAACTCCGGGTGCACAAACAAGCCACCCGACCATATTCTAACAGCTTCCAGAACCAGCGGGGGTGCTATATGGGGTAACTGGGTTCGGGTCAGCATGGCCTCCTTTATATAGGTCAACTCCGGGTGCACAAACAAGCCACCCGACCATATTCTAACAGCTTCCAGAACCAGCGGGGGTGCTATATGGGGTAACTGGGTTCGGGTCAGCACAACGCATGGCCTCCTTTATGTAGGTCAACTCCTGGTGCCCAATCAAGCCACGCGACCAGGTTGTAATAGCTTCCAGAACCAGCGGGGGTGCTATATGGGGTAACTCCGTCGCGTACTTCATCCTGTCCTCCTTTTGCGTATTCGCCAAGTTGCTAACGATACTCTAAATATTCCGTTGTGGTAATTCAATTTTTAACACAATATGCACAATATATTCCAAAATATGTTAGTAAATTAAAATACTAATTTAAACTATATTTAATTTGTTCTCAATGAAATAACGATATTTATATATCTTATTATCAGCACGAATTAATTTGCTTCTTACATAATTCAGCTACATTTATCATTTTTAGTCTTAATACATTTCTGAGGGTTGAAATTTGTAAAGAAATCATATTTTTCCTAAAAGCTCCATATTCGCTTATTCTATGTTTATCTCACAGTAAATAATAAACTAAAGCTAGATAAAACTATGGTAATATCTGCCTAGTTTGAGTTCTCTACCCTTAAAAAAGTTGAACGTTTCTAAACATTAGAAAAGCCAGCCAGCAAAATTCTATACTGTTCCGATGGAATTGCGAGAAATAACTGGAATAAGATAAATCTGATGTGTTGCATTCACATGAATTTCTCTACATTGCTGTAACAAATTATTGCTTAACAGTTTATCCTACAATCCACTTTATAACAGTAGAGATAAACATTAATAGAAATCGTCTTAATTAAGTAGAAGCTAAATAAGGGAATACACTAGGCTAAAACGATAGTCAAATTTTTAAAAGCTGGTTGCCATGTGGTTGAAGTCCGTTTCTAGCATGTCCAACAGTTTACAAATTTTCTGTGAGAAAAGTATTAAGTATTTTAAATCTGAAAAAAGTAACAAGGAATAACTCAAAAATGGCCAACTCCACAAACAAAACGTACATGACATAAATTGTGTGTCTTAAGGTGATCTACATGTTTTGTTTGGTCTATCTCTTACGGTTTACCAATTATGCAAAGTTTAGCAACATTCATCTAGAATAAAAAGGTCTTTAGAAGCCATTCGCAGACAATTCAAGATGAACGTGTAAATGTGTTTATTATACGTTTTTAATAAAACTCATTATATCCATTTTTGAGAAATTACACATTTTTGGAACCTTTTTTTTTTTCATATTAAGGGTAGTTAGGGTGGGGGGATTTTTCTCAAAATCTCCGTGTCGCATCCCTGGAAGATACTAAATTTAAATACCAAGTTTGGTATGTTACCGATTTTTTGTTTTTGAGTTATCGTGTTCACAGACACGCGGACAGACTGATAAACGGACACACACACACGGACCTTTTTCTAAAAATGCTTTTTTTGGATACAGGGATCCTAAAACGTGTATTTCCGGTGAAATCTCGGTATCTACTTTTTGGTTGGAATGCAATACCTTCTCAATACACAATGTACATATTACGTGTAGAGAAAGTAAAAAGCGTTGAAACATTTAACAAACAAAATCTCTTTCTCTTCCTTCACTTTAACAAACTATTCAATCCCATAACAAGCACATTTTCAAACATTTGACTGTCGGTTTAGCCTAGTGCATTCCCTTGTTTCCCTTCTACTTATAAGGAACTAAGCAATAAGGCCGTTTCTGCTGGTGTTTATCTCGATTAGAATGAAGTAGATAAAGAATAGGCTTATTACTTCTCATCCGAGGTCCGGGGTTGGATTCCCGGCCGGGGCGAAGACTTTTTCTTTAACCAGAATTATTCCCTATCCCCCACAGAGTCTGGAGTATGAATGTTCGTGTGTTTACTAATATGAACTTGAGTAACCTAATGTTCTGAACCTGCAGTTTCACGAGTCAAAGTCCCCGAAGTGACCATTAATGTTAAAAAATGAAACAATAAAAAATAAGCTTATTAAGGATAATTTGTTACAGAGATGTAGTGAAAGTCATGTGAATGTAGTGCAGATAAACAAGAAAGAGAGGTACACATTTTACAAATGCGTGAAACAGGAAGCGTTTTGATGACCTTCATCACAGACATTCGTAATCGGATTGGGGAAAGTGCGTGCTTTTTTAAGTGGGTAAACAACGTTAAAATAGCGACGGCGTAGCAGGCAATCATTCACATAACCTTACCACAAGTTTCACAGCCGATAAACAAAGCTCTATGTTGGGTTCATCATAATATTTTAAGTTTTTCTCTAAGAAATTAAATTCTATTTTGTTAGTCATATACATTAACAATACCACATAGATTAAGAATTGGGCTTAATGACACTGAACAGAAATCACTCTTTTTTACTTTCTCTGCACGTACTATGTACATATTGTATCGAGAAGGTATTGCATTTCACCCAGAAATTCGATACCGAGATTGCACCGGAAATATATATATGTATATTAGGTCCCCCTGAATCCAAAAAGGAAAAACATTTTTAGAAAAAGGTCCGTGAGTGTCTGTGGTCAGCATAGCCCCAAAACGAAAAGACCGTTAAATACCAATCTTGTTATTTAAGTTCGGTATGTTCTAAGGATACGACATGAAGAGTTTCAAGAAAATCTCCCCACCGTAAAGTACCCTTTACATGGAGCTTTGCTCGAAAATTTGGATTTTCTTAAAAGTGGCTCTAACGAGTATGATTAAAATCTCTTATATTTAAGATATTTACATGCCAAATAAAATGTATATCTTGAATTTTGTGGGAAGAGTCTCTAAAGATCTCTTTATTTTGAATGATTTTTATTAAAGTTTCTATACCTGGTAAACCGTAAGAAATAGACAAAAACTTACTACACAAGAAATGTACATCACGATAAAACACAATTTATTTCATATACACTTTTTTTGTGAATTTGTCCGTTTTCGTGATATTCCTTGTTGTTATTATTATTATTATTATTATTGATTTCAGTTTTAAAATACTTATACTTCTTCCGTATGAAAAAAGTTTATCTGACCATGCAAAGAATCGGATTTCAATCCCATAGGTACCACATTTTAAAAAATTGACTGTCGGATTAGCCTAGTAATAAGACATTCTGTTAATGTTTTAGTATTAAATAGACCAATAAGCTTATTAATAATAATTTGTTACAGAAATGTAGAGAAAGTCATGTGAATGGAGCACATATTTTTCTTTCTCCGCCAGTACATTCCACCCATAATACGATACCGAGATTTCATTGAAAATATACGTTTTGGTGTACTCTGAAGAGCATTTTAGAAAAAGGTCTGCGTGTCTGTGAACACCGTAGCTCAAAAACGAAAGATCGGTTCAACACCAAACTTTAATGTAAAGTTCAGCATTTGACAAGGATGCGGCAGGATGCTTTTCAAGAAATTCTTCACCTTTACATGGAACATTTTTCAAAAATTTAATTTTCTCAAAATGGCTAACGATTTTGATCGAAACGCTACCTCTTTTATTTATTTTCATGTCAAAGAAATTGAATATCTTGAATTTTCTGGGAATAGCCTCATAAGTCCCGTTCATTCTGAAAGAATTTTTCGTGACTGGTAAACCGTACAATAACTTTCAACACAAAACGTGTAAATCTGCTTAAAGCACACTATTTGTGCCATTTACTTTTTTTTATTTTTATTTTCATTTGTAAAGTAACAGTTTTCTGGATTCACGAATTGTTATTGGTTTCAATGTTAAAATACTTACACTTTTATCAAACTGTAAGTCGTCATCCATTTTTCTTTTGCTTTACTACTGGCCGGATGAAAAGAACCGGATTTGAACCAGTTAGAAATTTGACTGATGGTTCAGCCTAGTATATTCCCTTATTTCTCTTCTACTTATAAGAAGGTAAGTAACAAATGCATTTCTGATAACGCTTATCTGGATTAGCATGAAAGATAGAGTTTTGTAGTTTGTTGCAGAATAGGTAGAAAAAATCATATGAATGTAACACATCAAACAACATTGTTTATATATTGTGCAACAAACTGTTCTTACAAAGCTTATACGTTATTCGTCTTTTAAAAGCTAGTTGCTACGTGAAATAATCGCTGTTTGCATGCCCAGGAGTAAAAGAAAGGATGTATGATACGAAATATGAGTTATTGTTTGAGAAAAGTTTAAGTTGTATAAAATTGGAACCAGTAAGAAAGGAATGTTTCTGAAACGGTTAAGTGTACAAAAATAATGTATATGACATATATTGTGTTTGTTCGTTCTTTTACACAGATCATCCAGAATGAGGAGGCTGTTCCCAAAAGTTAAGATATATATTTCATTTGTCATGTAAATATCTTCAATATTTGGCGCTGTAATCAAAGTCGTTAGAGGCATTTTGGAGTAAACTGAAAAGGGCAAGTAGCTGTGGGTTAGAGGGATTTTATATGTAAAAGGCAATTTGGAGTGGGGGATTTTTGTGAAAAGCTTGGTGTCCCAACTTTGGTATTGTACCGACTTTTCGTTTTTGAGCTATGCTGTTCACAGACAGAGCAACCTTATTATTATTATTATTATTTTTTTTTTTTTTAGAAATGCCTTTTCTAAATTTCTTCAGAGGGTCTCAAAACGAGTATTTCCGGTGAAATCTCGGTTTCAAAATTTTGGGTGGAATACCATCATTGTACATGTTTGCTAGAGAGAGTAAAAATCCTATAAATTCCTAAAATGATGATTAACCTTTTACGACCTGAAAATTCCGTCTTTGAGGTGAAATGGACAGGCGCAGACTACTGGAGGAGCCCTGGGTGACCCCAGTTCCACGCATGCGCACAGATAAAGCTGGACATCACTTGAAGTGGGCCAGCTGAGCAGGATCAATGGCAGTACCGACCACGTGCACAGTTCCCTTGACCACATGTTGACAGCTCTTCATTTGCCTTTCTGACTCTTTACAGGCCTCATATGACCTCTTGCCAACAGACTGTTCGTCTACATGCTTTTGTTTCCTCTACAACGTACGGAAACTGGATTTCAGACTGCAGACTTTATAAATACAAGCGCCATTTTTTGCAACCTCCGATAGGCTATAAATAAAAGACAAGTTCATTTTTCTACTAAAAGTTTTGTACACTTATGGTTACTTTTCAACATAATCACCGAAAAGATTGAGACATTTATCGTACATGATCACAAGCTTTGCAATACCCGCTTCAAAAAATGTTGCTGCCAATGATTTCAAATGAGCATTGACGTTGTTTTGAAGATCTTCGTACTTTACGACGTTTGCGGAGAGCCATCCAAAACAAACGAAGAGGAATGCTGACTTCAGGAATTGTGTTGCTCCATGACAACGCTCGTCCACACACTGCTGGCACAACCCATCGGCTCCTTGAACAATTTCAATGGGACATTTTCGATCATCCGCCGTACAGCCCTGATCTGGCATCCAGCGACTTTCACCTTTTCTCTGAACTGAAGACGTGGCTAGGAGGGCAGCACTTTCAAACCAACGAAGGTCTTCAAAACAACGTCAATGCTCATTTGAAATCATTGGCGGCAACATTTTTTGAAGCGGGTATTGCAAAGCTTGTGCACAGGTACAATAAATGTCTCAATCTTTTCGGTGATTATGTTGAAAAGTAACCATAAGTGTACAAAACTTTTAGTAATAAAATAATTGTTTTATATGAACTTGTCTTTTATTTATAGCCTATCGGAGGCTGAAAAAAGAACGGCGCTCGTACAAAGGAAACTGACAGTAACATTTCAAATTTCTATATTTATTTATAGATTTTTCTTAGATTTTGTTCTGATTGCATTGGTGTAATGTTAATATGAATACCAAATTTCATTCACATTAGACAAATCTTTGTAAGAAATTAATTATTTCATAAGTTGTATTATGTAAATATATTGCAGAATCAAAATGTTCCATGAAATTCAATATTTGAAAAAATAAAAAAGTGGTTGATATGTTTTCATTGAGACTTTGAAGCAAACACAAAAGAAAACGCAATAACCATGATTACTAATTTATGACAACTTCTTTTTCTAAAAAAAAAGGTAATCTCTTCCATCTCGGTAACAATAATTGATTAAACACCTTATTCATGCTAATCGTGATAAGCATTTGCAGAACGGGTCTTATCCATTTTAGTAGAAGGGAATATACTAGGCTAAACCGACAGTCATATATTTTAAAACTGAAACCAATAAACAGGAATAACTCAAAACGACCAATTCCACGAAAGGAACGTATATGACATAAACTGTGTGTTTTATCGTACTCTACATTTTTGTGTAGGAAGTTTTTTCTATCTCTTACGGTTTGCCAGTTATGCAAAATTCAGTAAAAATCATCCGGAATAAAGAGGTCTTTAGCAGCTATTCCCGGAAAATTCAAGATATATATTTTATTTGTCATTTAAATATCTTAAGTATAAGAGATTTTAATCAAAATCGTTAGATCCGTTTTTGAGAAAATCAAAATTTCGAAAATTTTCCATTAAAGGGTAGTTTGGGGTGGGCGATTTTCTTCAAATTCATGTCGCATCCTTGGAAGATACAGAACTTAAATACCAAGACTGTTTGTCTTTTTAGCTTGCTGCCCACATACACACACACATGTGTAGAGAAAGTGTACAGATAGTAAAAAACAATTTTTTGGGCCCAGGAGATCTCAAAACATCTGTTTCCGGTGAAATTTGGGTTTCGAATTTCTATACGCTATGTAGGTACATAGTACTTGTAGAGAAAGTAATAATGCTGTTATAGGAAATTCAAAACGTTTGTATATTCTATTTATAAAACGTTGTAGTATTTTTGTTATCATATACATTATTTATGGTGTTTTGTTTCAACTGCATGACCTGCATCCAGGTTATGGCCTGCTTACTTAATATTACTGTAAATTCGTTTGTATTATAATCGTAGTATACCTTTGGGTGAAATAGGGTTTTATATTCAATAAATAAATAAATATGTTTAAACAGTCACACTGATACTTCTAGCCGTGAGATAGAGGCTCTCTGACGCTGCATTCCAACAAATGATGGTTGTTAAAATAAATGGGTTTTGTATCAGAGTTACTTTAATTTGGGTTTCCAGAAAAGAGAAGGGTGTATTTAAATGTAATATACTGTCTGAAAGGATAATTTTCTAATTTGAGGAACCCTCAGCGGCTGTCACCACCAAGTTCAACTCGATGTTCAGGGCTAAGCATCATTTAGCTGAAGTAAATTCCTTGTGGAATACAATACCTTCTATAGCCCCTATATACAATGTGGATAGAGAAGCTATTGTATTCCACCCAAAATGTCGATATCGAAATGTCACCAGAAATACATGTTCTGAGTCCGAAAAGGTCCGTGTGTGTCTGTGGACAGTAAAAAGAGCTCAAAACCGAAAAGCAGTTTAAATACCAAACTTGGTACTTTCTAAGGATGCGACACGAAGATTTCCAACTCCCCCCACACACAAAACTTCTTTTTACATGAAACATTTTTCGAAAATTTTTATTTTCTCAAAAATGGTTCTAACGATTTTGATTAAAATCAGTATATTAAAAATATTTATATGTCAAATCAAATGTATATTTTTAATTCTCTGGAAACAGCCTCTGAAGACCTCTTTGTTTTGGAAGAGTTTTGCAAAATTTTGCATAACTGTTAAAGCGTAAGAGATAGAAAAAAACTTAAGACGCTAAAATTGTAGATCTCGTTAAAACACATAATTTATGCCATATGCGTTTGTTTCTTTTTGGTTTCAGTTTTAAACTACGCAATTTTTCTCAAACTGGAACATATAAAGCGAACCGAGCCTCAGTTGATTCAGAGCTTTTAAAACATCTGACTATCGCTTTAGCCCAAGTACTCTCTTATTTGCCTTCTACTTAAAAGAAAGCAAGTAATAAAGCCAATTCTCTCGATTAGCATCAAGTAGAGTTTTCTAATAATTTCATTTGTTTTATGCTATTTTTGAAAGCCTACCTGTGCAGTTGATCAGATTCTACTGTCATTTGCCAAGTGACTTTTGGGCTGCACTGTTCAGCACTCAAGGTGGCGAGTCTGCCTCTGCAGTCCCGAGTTCGAGTCTCGGTTAGGGCGAGATACTTGGATAAGGTTATGTTTTCGTGAACTCCGTGCACATTTAAACATAATTTCATTGATGGTCCGTTATGACCTACCGGGTTAAAGGACCTTAAGTACAAAACAAAACATCTGTAGTGTTCCATTCACATGTATTTATCTAACAAAGATTATTCTTCTGTTTACTTAATGCTAATCGGGATAAAAATTAGTAGAATTTGTCTTATTACTTGCTTCCTTGTAAACAGAAGGTAAATAAGGAAATACAAGATTAAAGCTATCGCTATATGAAACAATTTAAAATTGCTTCTTTGTTTGCCAGGAGTAAACCAACGAGCGACGAAAAGTAAGAGAACCAATAACTCTTAAAAAAATGTATATGACATAAATTGTGTACTTTAACGTGGACTACATTTTTTGTGTAGTATCTCTTTCGATTTAGATACCAGTTTCATAAAGTTATACAAAAGTCATCTAGAATGAGGAGGTCTTTAGAGGCTACTCCTAGAAAATTCCTATTCCTTTCGTATCTCATGAAAATGTCTTATTTTGATCAAAATTGTTTGTGACATTTTTGAGAAACTCAAGACTTTCTAAAAATATTGCATGTAAAATGTAGCTCGAGGTGGGAGATACAAAGTTTGGTATTTAACATTTGAGCTGTGCTGCCCACACAAATGGACGCTCCCATTCTATATTGGGCGTCAAAGAGCGCTTAGTTTTGCTCAGAAGCCACTTTATCAGGCTTGGTGTAAATCTACGACACTGGACCATGCTAAGGGTTTTTACACCTGAAAAAAATCCATCGTCCACCGTCGGGTTTGAACCCGCGGCCTTGAGCATATGAAGCTAGCATGGTAACCATTATACCACCGAGGGTAACCACATATATACGTAATACTGAGACACACATATACGGACCTTTCTCTAAAAATGTTTTTTTTATTCAGGAATATATATGAATATTCGGTGAAATATCAGTATCGAACTTTTGGTTGGAATACAATACCTTCTCTATCTACTATGTACATAATGCATAGTGCTTGAGAAAGTAAACGATATTATGTTCTAGCCTGTTTTGCGTAATCTTCTACAAGGTGGCTCACCTGTCCCTTATTATTTTTGGAGATAGACAACACTTCATACTCTGAAAGTAATAAGGTGGAAATTACCGTGCTGGTCAGCTATTTGGTAACCATGCATATCTAGCCTGCTCTTCATCGGAAAATAGACCTTAGCAGCAGTGCTCTACGGTTAATGGCCCTTTACTCTATTTCTCAACGTAATGTCGCATTTTGTCAAGACATTTGCTGTCACGTGGTACCAGTTTTTCAATGCCGATGTTGTACTTTTCTACCGCCAAATGCACAAAATGTTCGCTCAATCGCATTTTATATGCAATGAAGAAGTGTTCAGTGAGAAACGGTGCAGTAATCAAGGAAGAACACAAAGGCCAGAGGGGAAGTTCATCAATCGTTATGGAGGAGTTGAAAGCAAATGTTGTTGATAAAAATTCTGATGTGTTCCATTCACATGACTTTCTCTACAACTTGTTGCCCTCCGTGGTGTAATGGTTACCATATATCCAAGGTCACGGATTCAAACCCGGCGGAGGACGATGATCTTTCTTTTCTCGTAAAATGGTTAGCATGGCTTCCTTAATTAAAGCTGCTGCTTCCGTAGATTTACGGCACGTAAAAGAACCACAAGCTGATAAGAGGCCTCTGAGGACAATTCAGCGATCTTTCACGCCCAATACTGAGCCTGGCGCTGAGAACTACGGCAGTTAAAGTCCGTTCATAAATAAAACTCAACTTCTATTTTTACTTTCTCTATACGTACTATGTAGATAGTGTATAGAGCAGGTATTGTAATGCACCCAAAAACTCGATACCGATATTTCACCGGAAATACATGTTTTGAGAACCACTAAATCCAAAACATCATTTTTGGAAAAAGGTCCGTGTGTGTCTGTGGACAACATAGCTCAAAAACGAAAATACCGATATTTAAGTTTGGTATCTCCCAAGGGTGCGACACAAAGATTTTCAAGGAAATCCCCCCACCCCAAACTACCCTTTACATGGAAAAAATTTCGAAAATTTAGATTTTCTCAAAAATTGGCTGTAAACGATTTTGGTTAAAATCTCCCATATTTAAGATATTTACATGCCAAATGAAATGTATATCTTGAATTTTCTGAGAATACCTCTAAAGACCTGTTCATTCTGGATGATTTTTATTGAATTTTGCATACTGGTAAACCGTAAGAGATAGACAAAAACTTACTGCATAAAAATGTAGATCACGATAAAACATACAATTTATGCCATATACGTGTTTTTCGGGGAGTGACCGATTTCGAGAAATTGCTCGTTATTTTTTATTGTCTCATTTACATAGCCCCCTTTAACATGTAAGGTCATATCGGGGGCTTTGCACTTGAAGCAACTCGTTGTCTGTAGGCTCTTTACGTTTGGTTTAAATCATTTTATTTTCCTCAAACACACCCACATTCACTCTCACATACATACTTCCAAACTCTGTGGGGATAGGGAATAATTCTGGCAAAAAGAATAATTCCCCACCCCAGCCGGGAATCGAGCCCAGGACCTCCGGGTGATAAGTCAGCTCGATGACCACTTGACCTCGGAGGCAGTCATTGCTTGTTGTTGATTTCAGTTTTAAAATACTTAAAATGTTTCTCAAACGGGAACTTATCAACTCCCGGCCACGCGAAGAAACGATTTCAAACCCATAGCAACCACATTTTAAAACATGTGACTGTCGGTTTAGCCTAGTGTATTCACTTATTTCTCTTCTACTTATAAGGAAACTAAGTAATAGGACTGTTTCTGCTAATGTTTTAGCATTAAAAATAGAAAAAAAAGCTTATTGACAATAATGTGTTACAGAAATGTAGAGAAAGTAATGTGAGTGGAGCACATCACATTTTCCTCTACATATACGACCACCATCCAGAAAGTGACATACATTTCCCAATTTCTGAGATGTTCTTTGCTATTGATTTAAAAATTTCCAATTCCTCTTCAAATGGGAAGTCGTTATTCCATTTTTTCATCCTGCTCATGCAAAGAGAAGGAAATTTCAATTGTATCATGTGGTGATTGACTTATAAAACCATTTCTGCTAATGTTTATTTCGATTAGCATGAAGCAGAGAGAAGAATAAATCTTGGTAAGAAGAAAAAGTTGCAGAAAGTCGTTAAATGAAATACATTGGAATGTTTAAAGCTCAATGGCCACGTTCTGCTGAAATTGGTTGCCTTAACCGAAGGAATCAAGTGCATTCACGGTTCACTGTCAAATTGATAAGGTTCAAGGATGCAAAATGAATGATGAAACATGATATAAAAGTTACTAATACTATTCCCTTATCACAGGAACGACTTTTGTTGATAAAAGTGTCAATCTCGTGCATTATTTTCCACTGCTTCAATTATTTGGCATTGCCAACTTTCACAAACAACTTGAAGCTTACTACTGGATGAAAAAATCTGTAATCGAGAAAACAATAGCATGAATATTCTTATTACTTGTTTCCTTGTAAGTTGAAGGGAAGTAACGGAGTACCACAGGGTAAAGTGATTGTCAAATCCTTTAAAAGCTGGTTGCTATTAGTTGACGTTCCTTTGTTTGTATAGCCAGGAGTTGAGAAATTCCAGTATGAGAAAAGTGTAGGTATTTTAAAAGTGAAACCAAGAACAGGGAATATCTCAGAAACGGTCAACTCCACGAAAAAAATGCATATGACATAAATTGTGTGTTTCAGCGAGCTCTACATATTTTGTTAAGTTAATTTTTTTCTATATCTTACCGTTTACCAGTTATGTAAAATCCCGTAAAATTCATCCAGAATAAAGAACACTTCAGAGGATATTCCCAGAAAAATCAAGATATGCATTTATATACGATATTTTAATCAAGATCGTTAAAGCCTATTGTGATAAATCGAAATTTTAGAAATGTTTTCCATTTAAAGGGTAGTTGGGGGTGAAGGGATTTTCTTGGACTTTTTGTTTTCGAGCTATGTTGCCCACAGACACACACGGACAAACATTTTTATGAAAATGAATGTTAGTTCCTCTACACGTACTAATGTACATAGTGTATAGAGAAGGTATTGTAATGCACCAAAAAAATTCGATACCCAGATTTAACCGGAAATACATGTTTTGGATTCCACCGAATCCAAAAAAAGCATTCTGAGATAAAGGTCCGCGCGCGCACGCGTGTGTGTGTGTCTCTGTGGACAGCACAGCTCAAAACTAGAAGACCACGGATGCGACACGAAGATATTCTGAGATAAAGGTCCGCGCGCGCACGCGTGTGTGTGTGTCTCTGTGGACAGCATAGCTCAAAACTAGAAGACCACGGATGCGACACGAAGATATTCTGAAGACTATTTTAATCTGAATGAATTTTACGGAACTTTTCATAACTGCTAAACCGAAAGAGATGGATAAAAACTTACCACACAAAAAATTCAGAGCACGTTAAAACACAACATTTATGTTATATACTTTTTTCGTGGAGTTGATCGCTTTTGAGGTATTCCTTGTTTTGGGTTACAGCCTTGAAAAAATTATACTTTTCTCATACAGGAATTTGTCAACTCCTGTCCAAACAAACAAACGAAGTTCAATCATATAGCAACCAGCTTTTGACTATCACTTTAACCTATGGTACTCCCTTATTTCCCTTCTACTTACAAGGAAGCAAGTAATAAGACTATTTCTGCTAATTTTTTTTTTTTTCCGATTTGCATGAAGTACATAGATGCATAAGCTTTTTATCTATAATTTGTTGCAGAGATGTAGAGAAAGTCATATGAGTGGAAAACATCAGAATTTTTGAGATATTCCGAATTGTTGGTTTCAATTTTAGTCACTTGAACTTTTCTCAAATGGGAAGACATCTTTCTTCTCGTTTGCCATTTGTTTACTCCTGACAAGCAAAGAGATTGGAATTACAATTGTTTCATATAGCGACCGGCTTTTAAAGGACGAGACTATCGATTTAGCCCTGCATTTCCTTACAAGAATGCTAGCAATAAGACTAATTCTGCTTATGTGTATCTTGATTAGCATGATGTAGACAACAGAGTAACGTTTTGAATATAAGGTTTGTTTACCGAATATCTAGGGGACATCAACTGAATGGAACACATTAGATTTTTCCCTTCTACTTACAAGGAACATGAAATAGGTAGAAGAATAAGCTTTTTAACAATAATTTATTGCAAAGTGTAGAGAAAGGCATGTGATTGTAACGCATCAGATTTTTTTAATTCAGGATTCCACAAAACATGTATTTGTGGTGAAATCTCAGTATCAGTTTTTGGGTGGAATACAATACCTTCTCTACCTGCTATGTACGTGCTAGAAAAGGTAAAAAAGAATTGCGTGCTTCAAAGAATAGTGTTATAACTACAATGATAGAGCAGAGAAAGTAATGTGAATACGACAGATCAAATATTGTTTTCTATTGAAAATGTTACCCATACCTTCTCCAACTGTTGAATCCAGCAATAAAATACATTTCTTGTTTTATGTACAAGTACGAGGGCGGTATTTTTTTCAACTCCCGATAGGCTATAAATAAAAGACAAGTTCATAGAAAACAATCATTTTATTACTAAAAGTTTTGACGACGTTTGCGGAGAGTCATTCAAAACAAACGAAGAGGAATGCTGACTTCAGGAATTGTGTTGCTCCATGACAACGCTCGTCCACACACTGCTGGCACAACCCATCGGCTCCTTGAACAATTTCAATGGGACATTTTCGATCATCCGCCGTACAGTCCTGACCTGGCACCCAGTGACTTTCACCTTTTCCCTGAACTGAAGACGTGGCTAGGAGGGCAGCACTTTCAAACCAACGCAGATCTTCAAAACAACGCCAATGTTCATTTGAAATCATTGGCGGCAACAGTTTTTGAAGCGGGTATTGCAAAGTTTGTGCACAGGTACGATAAATGTCTCAATCTTTTCGGTGATTATGTTGAAAAGTAACCAAAAGTGTACAAAACTTTTAGTAATAAAATAATTGTTTTGTATGAACTTGTCTTTCATTTATATCCTATCGGAGGCCTTGTATGTTCTTTACTACTCTGGTAATTGCGTTAAACCAGAATTTTTCGACCTCTCTCTCCCTCGAATCTATTTCCCTTGAGGTTTAGAGTTTCCTGGCGGATGTGTGCTAAGGATTCTGAAAACTGTTCGCATGCGGCAATGGGAAATGTCGTGTGGTCGAGGCACTTTTATCAGGGAAAGAGGATTTTCCTCGACAAGCTTACGTCATCTTGATGGGGCGGCTCTTCCTGTTCTATATGCGGCGCCCGAACTGTCATTTCTGTCACCAGAAATACATATTTTGAGACCCCCTGAATCCAAAAATCGCATTTTTAGAAATATGTCCGTGTGTGCTTGTGTGTGTGTCCGTGGACACAAAAAGTCGGTAAAATACCAAACTTGATATTTAATTCCAGTTTTTTTCAAGGTTGCGAAACGAAGATGTTCAAGAAAATCTTCCCACAACCAACTAACCTTTACATGGAACATTTTTTAAAATTTTTGATTTTCTCAAAAATGCCTGTAACGATTTTGCTTAAAATGTCATATATTAAAGTTATTTACCTGGCAAATGAAATATATATCTTGAATTTTCTGAGAATAGCCTCTGAAGACTACTTTATTCTGGATGGATTTTACGGAATTTTGCATTACTGCTAAACCGTAAGAGATGGGAAAAAACTTAACACATAAAGAATGTAGAGCACGTTAAAACACACAACTTATATTACATACATTTTCTTCGTGAAGACGATCGTTTCTGAGATATTAATTGTTTTTGGTTTCAGCTTTGAAAAACTTATACTTTTCTCATATAGGAAATTGTCAGCTCCTGTCCATAGAAACAAAGGAACTTCAGTCTCATAGCAACCAGCATTTTACTCAATTTAACCTATGGTACTACCTTATGTTGCTTCTACTTACAAGGAAGCAAATAATAAATCTATTTCTGCTAATTTTTTCTCGATTAGCAGGAAGTAAATGGAAGCATAAGCTTTTTAACAATAATTTCTTGCAGAGATGTAGAGAAAGTCATGTGAATGGAACACATGAGTTGCTTTTTCATGTAAAGGTTAGTTTTGTGCAGGGAATTGTCTTCAAAATGTTACTTGGAAGGTGCTGAACTTAGGACCTTTTTCTAAAAATGTTGTTTATTTTTACTCTGGAAACGTAAAGGTATAGAATTCCGGAGGAATCTCGACTTGGAATTTTTGGATGGAATGCAACGCCTGTGTATACACTATGTGCAGAGAAAGTAAAAGGTAAATTATCATGCTGTACTCCCGATAGTAACATCGCGTTCCTAAAGGACCTGTTACTTAAATACATGTATTGCAGTGTAATAGACCCAGAGCTAGAATCAGGACTTTCCTGAAAGCGCTCCTGTTTTCCCGCGAGGGTAAAAGGGATTCCCAAGATGCAGCGACGTGCGCTTCAGCTGGATGATGTGCGAGATAAAGCTGTGTCTCACTTCTCACCCAGTTCTCAAATTGTTATTTGTTGGTGATCAATCTGCTCGTGATAGAGAGAACGTTCCACTCCAAGGGCGGGGTTTGAAGCAGAGACCTCTCCCGGTTTCTCTATTCCTACTTTTTTATACGTGCTATGTACATACTGAGCAGAGGAAGTATTGTATTCAACCCAAAAATTTCATGTCGAGATTTCACCGGAAATATATAATTTGAGGTCCCCTGAGTCCGAAAAAAACATTTTTAGAAAAAGGTTCGCGTGTGTGTTTGGGCAGCATAACTCAAAAACGAAAAGTCGGTTGAATGCCAAACTATGTATTTATGTTCAGTATCTTCCAAAAATTCCGCACGAAGATTTTCAAGACCCCCCCCCTCACTAACTACTCCTTACATGGAAACTTTTCGAAAAGTTTGATTTTCTCAACAATGGCTCTGACGATTTTGATTAAAATAACGTATATTAAAGATATTCACATCACAAATAAAATGTATATTTTTTTTCTGGAAATAGCCTCTAAACAGTACTCTATTCTGGTTGAACTTTGCAGAATTTTGCATAACGGTTAAATCATATAAAATATAGCTATGATTAAAACAAGTAATTTATGTGATGTAGAGTTGACCGTTCTCGAGATATTCATTGTTATTAGTTTCAATTTTAAACTGATTAATTTTTCTCAATGGGACCATGTAAAAGGAACCGGACCTCAATTGTTTCACATAGGGACCATCTTTTAAAAGATTTGACTGTCACTTTAGCTTAATGTATTCCGTTCTACCTATAAGGAACTAATGTTTATCTTGATTAGCATGACGCAGATAAAAGAATAAGCTTTTGTAGGAAAACATTGTTTGTGGAACAGCTAGAGAAAGCTATGTGAATGCAACATCTCAGATTTTTGTACAAGTAGTAGTAGTATTTATTAAGTGCATATTATTACGTCACACCGTCGCATGAGTCAGAAGACCGTATTAATATATGAGCTTTGGAAAAATGTTTACATTCCAAATATTACTTACTCCTATTTCATAACCCATTCTAGTTGAGGCGGTGTCGCTAGTGTTGCTGTTGGGGTGTGTGACATCCTTACAAGATGGAAAACTTAAATACCAAGTTTTGTCTGTTTCTTTGTTTTATATAGCAGATAAAACATGTATTTCCGCTGAAATTTCGGAATGTAATTTTTGGGTGGAGTGGAATACCTTCTGTACCTATGTATTAAGTAGAGAAAGTAGAAATCTGATGTGTTACACTCACATGACTTTCTCTAGCTGCCCAAACAAAAGATTCTTCTTCTTTCTACACATGCTAATCGAGATAAACATTAGCAGAATATTCTTATTACATAGTTCCTTATAAGTAGAACGGAACTAAGGGAATTTCACTAGGCTAAAGTGATAGTCAAATGTTTTAAAAGCTGTCGTATGTATGTATGTATGTGGACAGCATAGCTCCAAAACGAAAAGATCGTTAAATACCAAACTTGATATTTAAGTTTAGTATCTTCCAAGCATGCGACACGAAGATTTTTAAGAAAATCCTCCCACCCCAAACTACCCTTTACAGGACAATTTTTCGAACATTTTGATTTCCTCAAAACGTGTCTAACGATTTTGATTAAAATATCTTAAGTATACGATATTTTTATTTCAAACGAAATGTATATCTTGAAGTTTCTGGGAATAGCCTCTGAGGACCTTTTCACTCTGGATGACTTTTGTATAAATGGCAAACCGTAAGAGAGATACAAACATAGATGGCATTAAAGCACACCATTTATGTCGTATTCTGTTTTATATAGTTAACCGGATTATTGGTTTCAATTTTAAGCCACTTAAACTTTTCTCAAATAGGAAGACATATTTTTTCTCGTTTCTGTACTCTTGGCAAGCTAACAGATTGGAATTTCAATTGTTTCAAGGTAGAGCCCGGGATTTAAAGGACGTAACTATCACTTTAGCCTGTGCTACTCCCTTATTTTCCTTCTACTTACAAGGAAGCTGGTAATAAGACTAATTCAGTTAATGCTTATCTTGATTAGCATGATGAAAATAAAAGAATAAAAGGTTTGTTTGCCGAACAGCTAGAGGACATCATGTGAATGGAACACATCCGATTTTTGGATTCAGCGGGTATTAAAACATATACGAGGGCGTTTTTTTTTTCAACCTCCGATAGGCTATAAATAAAAGACGAGTTCATAGAAAACAATTATTTTATTACTAAAAGTTTTGTAAACTATGGTTACTTTACGACGTTTGCCACTCAAAACAAACGAAGAGGAGTGCTGGCTTCAGGAATTGTGTTGATCCATGACAACGCTCGTCCACGCACTGCTGGCACAACCCATCGGCTCCTTGAACAATTTCAATGGGACATTTTCGATCATGCACCGTACAGTCCTGACCTGGTACCAGCGACTTTCACCTTTTCCCTGAACTGAAGACGTGGCTAGGAGGGCAGCACTTTCAAACCAACCAAGATCTTCAAAACAATGATCTTCAATGCTCATTTGAAATCATTAGCGGCAACATTTTTTGAAGCGGGTATTGCAAAGCTTGTGCACAGATACGATAAATGTCTCAATCTTTTCGGTGATTATGTTGAAAAGTAACCAAAAGTGTACAAAACCTTTAGTAATAAAATAATTGTTTTCTATAAACTTGTCTTTTATTTATAGCCTATCGGAGATTGAAAAAAAAAGGCCCTCGTATTTCGGTGTAATCTCGGTATCGAATTTTGGGTGAAATACAATACCTTCTCTATACACTATGTGCTATGTACATGTAGAGAAGTTATAATTCTCCCTCCTCTACTAAATTATGCTTTACTATTTCTCCGTTAAAACCTTCGCTAAGGAATGAAATTAGGCCATGAGGTATCCATAACTTACACATGGCCCACTTGAAAGAATTAGACATGGCAGGTAAAACGAATATTTACACTGGAGGTGGATCGTTTTCTGTTACTTCCTGGATCTGCTCGCATTTTGGTGAAAGTGTGCGTAGTAACAAGAGTGTCAGGTCTGCGATAGATTACCTGTTTCGCATTTTGGCCTTCCTTTGTTTCCTTGCTCAGCTTCATGACCCTCTTGCCAGTGCAACTGCAACTGTCCACTTCCACGTTAAGTGTAGCAAATTTATGTTTGTAAACGTTTTCGTCTTCTCGGGATAATTTTTACTTTCTCTACACGTACTATGTACATAGTGTATAGAGAAGTTATTGCATTCCACCCAAAAATTTGATACGGATACTTCACCGGAAATACATGTTTTGGACCCCCCTGAATCCAAAAAAATTCAGAAAAAGGTCCGTGGGTGTGCTTGTGGACAGCATAGCTCAAAAACGAAAATACCGTTGAATACCAAACTTGGTATCATCCAAGGATGCGACTCGAAGCTTTTCAAGAACTACCTCTACATGGACGATGGATTTTTTCGGGCGTAAAAATCCTTAGCATGCCTTCCTTTGGAAGGGAAGTAAAGCCGTTGCTCCCGTATCGTAGATTCACGGCATGTAAAAGAACCTCAAGCCTGATAGAGAGACCTGTGAGCAAAATTAAGCGGTCTTTCACGCCCAGTATAGAATGGGACGCTGAGAACCACAGCAGTTAAAGAACCTCAAGCCTGATAGAGAAACCTCTGAGCAAAATTAAGCGGTCTTTCACGCCCAGTATAGAATGGGACGCTGAGAACCGCAGCAATTAAAGAACGTCCGTAAATAACACGCCAGTTACATTTACATGGAACTTTCTTCGAAAACTTTGACTGTCTCAAAAATGGCTGTAACGATTTTGATTAAAAGATAAAATGTATATCTTGAATTTTCTGGGAATAGCCTCTGAAGACTACTTTATTCTGGATGAATTTTGCATAATTTGTAAACCGTAACAGATGGACAAAAACTTACCATACACAAAATGTAGAGCACATTAAAACACAATTTATGTAATTACATTTTTTTCGTGTAGTTGATCGTTTTTTTTAGATATTCCTTGTTTTTGCCATACGAGAATTTGTGAACTCCTGTCCATTGAAACAAAGGAACTTCAGTCACATAGAGTACCACTTTAACCTATACTACTCCCTTATTTCGCTTCTACATACAAGGAAGCAAGTAATAAAAGTATTTCTGCATTATTTCTCGATTAGCATGAACTGGATAGAAGCATAAGCTTTTTAACAATGATTTGTTACAGAGGTGTTGATAAAGTCAGGTGAATGGAACCCATCAGATTTTTTTCTTGAATAAACGTGACCACTGGCATATTTTTACTTTCCATGTAGATGAAATATATCATTCCAACCAAAATTATTCGTACCCAGATTTCACTGCAAATACACAGTTTAGGCCCCTGTCAAAAAATTATATAGGTATGTTACACTCACATGACTTTCTCTAGCTGTTCTACAAAAAACTTATTCTTCAAAACAAAATTTTATTCTTCTTTGTAAGCAAAGCATTAGCAGAATGTTGCTTAGTTCCTTTTAAATAGAAGGGAATTAAATAAATGAATAGACTAAAGCGATAGGCAAATGTTTTAAAAGCTGTAGTTATGCGATTGTCATTGGAACTCGCTTCTTTGTTTGGCCAGGAGCAGAACAAAAGGAAAACGGACACTTCTTGTCTGAGAAAGTATTATGAGTTCCATTCACATGACTTTCTCTATATCTCTGCAACAAATTATTGTTAAAAAGCTTTTGTTTCTGTTTACTTTATGTTAATCGAGAAACAATTAGTAGAAGTAGTCTTATTACTTGCTTCCTTGTAAGTAGAAGCGAAATAAGGGAGTATCATAGGTTAAAGAGACAGTCAGAAGCTGGTTGCTAGGTGACTGAAGTTCTTTTGTTTGTATGTACAGGAACTGACAAATTCCTGTATGAGAAAAGTATAAGTGCCTATTTTAAAACTGAAACCAATAACAAGGAATATCTCAAAAACTCTCAACTCCTCGAAAAAAATTTAACATAAAATGTGTGTTTTAACGAGCTCTGCTTTTTTTTTTTGTTAAGTAGCTTTTTGTCTACCTCTTACGGTTTAATCGCAGTGAAAAATTCTGCAAAAATCAACCAGAATAAAATGCTCTTCAGAGGCTATTCCCGGAAAATTCAAAATATACATTTTATTTGTATTGTGAATATCTTTTATATACGGTATTTTAATCAAAATGGTTAGAGCCATTTTTGAGAAAATCAAAATATACCAAAAAAGTGTAGTTTGGGGTGGCAGATTTTCTTGAAAATCTTCGTGTCGCCTCCTTGAATAGCAAGTTTATTATTTAACGGGAGATAAATGAATACTCTTGGTCAAAACTGGTTGCCATGTCGTTGAGATCCATTTTTTTACATTGCCCGTAGTCGACAAATACCCTATGAGAAAAGTATTTTAAAATTGAAACAAATAACAAAATATCTAAAAACAAAGTTCAACTTTATGGAAATGGAAATGGCGTGTTATTTATGGACGCTCTTTAACTGCTGTGGTTCTCAGCGTCCCATTCTATACTGGGCGTGAAAGATCGCTTAATTTTGCTCAGAGGCCTCTCTTATCAGGCTTGAGGTTCTTTTACGTACCGTAAATCTACGACACGGGACCAACGGCTTTACTTCCCTTCCGAAGGAAGCCATGCTAAGGATTTTTACACCCGAAAAAATCCATCGTCCTCCGCCGGGTTTGAACCCGCGACCTTGGGTATATGAAGCTAGCATGGTAACCATTACACCACGGAGGGCGACAACTTTATAGAAAAATGCATAACACATAAATTGTGTGTTTTATCGAGATCTACATTTTTGTGTTGTAAGTTTTTATCTATCTCTTACAGTTTACCAGTTATGTAAAATTCAATAAAAATCATGCAGTATAAAGAGGTCTTTTGAGGCTGTTCCCAGAAAACTCAAGATGTACATTTTATTTGGCATGTAGATATCTTTAGTATAAGAGATTTTAAATCAAAATCATTAGAGCCATTTTTAAGAAAATAAAAAATGTCTAAATTTTTTTCCATGTAAAGGGTAGTTTGGGGTGGGGAATTTTCTTGAAAATCTTCGTGTCGCATCCTAGGAACATACCATACTTAAATACCAAGTTTGTTTTTTTAACGATCTTTTCGTTTTTTTATCAATGCTGCCCACAGACACACGCAGACATACACACTGGCATTTTTCTAAAAATGAGTTTTTTTTATTCAAGCGGTCCAAAACATTTCTTTCCCGTGAAATCTCGGTATGGAATTTTTGGGTGGAACACAATACCTTCTCTATACCTATGTACGTAGTACGTGTAGAGTAAGTAATACAGGCTTCATTTCGCAAGCCTCCTACTCACCATTTTTCCACAAATTTCAGTAATTTTGGATACAGGAGACTCTAAAACATGTATATCTGAATTTTTAATTGGAGTGCAATACCTTGGCAACCTACTATATGTACCTTATTCTATGTAGAGAAGATAAAAATGTGAAAATATAAAATGAAAGTAAATAAACAAGCCCTTATTTATGAGGTACCGAGTTTAAATCGAGATGGCGTAAATATGGTGAAAGTGTTAATAAATGCATGCCCTATTGTGTAGAATTAAAGTAATTAAGATACACTTGTGAAGTAACGAAGTGAAAGGAGAAACAATATACTCGAAGTTGATTATCATTACCTCATGTTGTGTTGCTGCATTTCTTTGTTTCACATAAACTGTTTAGAAATACCTTTAAAGACTAACAATTAAAATGCAACACAGAACCTAACCTTTAAGCTTAAAGTTTGATGCACAACGGTTGCATTCTGTTTCTTGATATCATTAATTCTGTTTTCTGTTGAGCGAGCTGACTTCTGACTTCGACTCCCGGCTGTGGCTGGGAATTTTTCTTTAACCAGAATTATTCCCTATCCCCGACAGAGTCTGCAATTATGAATGTGTGTTTAAGGAAAAGTATTAAACCCAATGTATAGACAAGCAGTTGTTTCAAGTGCAAAGCTCCTGATATGACGTTACATGTTAACGAGGGCTATATGAAGCAAACAAGCAACAAAATATCTGATGTGCTCCATTCACATGATTTCTTTGTTCTTAATAAGCTGTTTCTTCTACATACTTCATGCTAATCTAGGTAAACATTAGCAGAATTGGTCTTATTACTTAGTTCCTTATAAGTAGAAGAAAAATAAGGGAATACATTAGGCTAAAGCGATGATAAAGGCTGGCAAACTCCAATGTGAGAAAGGTATAAGCAGTTTAAATCTGAGACCAATAACAAAGAATATTTCAGAAACGGTTAGCTCTGCGTATATGACATAAATTGTGTATTTACATTTTTGGTGCTGTAAGTTTCTTTACTGTTTAATACTTATGCAAACGTAAGCGAGAATAAAGAGGTTTTCAAAGGTGTATACATATGGTCATGTAAAAATATTAAATATGATATTTAATAAAAGCATTAGAGGCATTTTTGAGAAGGTCAGAATGTTCGAAAAGCTTTCCATGTAAAGGGTAGTTTGAGGTGGCAGGATTTTCATTGTGTCGCATTCTTGGGTGATACTAAACTTAAATATCAAGTTTAGTATTTAACCGACTTATCGTTTTTGGGTTATGCTGTCCACAGAAACTCACGGACATTTTTCTAAAAATGTTTTTTTTAATTCAGGGGGACTCAAAACATGTATTTTCGGTGTAATCTTGGTATCGCATTTTTGGATGGAATACAATACATTGTCATACGTTGTACATACGTGCTAGAGAAAGTAAAAAGTTTCCACAGAACTTATGCCACTACTGTAAAATCGTTTCTGAAATAATGAGACAGGCATTTGGAACATTTAATATTGGCCTATTAAGAGTTGTTTATTCTGTCCTTCTCCTGGACTATTCCTCTGTGTTTAGTGTTTAACTGTGGTGTTTCTTGTCTAAACTCCACTTTAAACTTGATTTGCTCCGAATAGAATAGAAGAGTACTATTTGCTGTTATCTAATGAAGGTTTCCAGATGCAATAGAAATGTTTGCCACTTCTAAAATAGGTTTTATTATATAGGAAGTGGCACTAATTGGTTCATCATTGAACTGGGCCCAAGATTCGACCTTGTAGTGGAGTCTTGGCAACCACACAAATATTCCTCATTCACAAAGACTGGCACCGTAACGTGTTTCTGGAAACTTTCCTCTTGCTATTTGCCTGAGAGGATTGTCAAATTCCAACTTCCTACTCAGAAATTGTAGATGGAGTCCAAATCTAACTTTTAGAGTAACTTCCTCCACTTAACTACATGCTCCATAGGTAGAGAATGTCTATCCTCAACTTGCCTGAAAAACACGTTTTAAATAAAGCACTTTTAGAAAAAGGTAGCTCAGTGGTAGAGCAACCGGCTAGAGATCGGGACATCCGTGGTTCAAATCCCGGCTGTGGCATTGAATTTTTCAGTGTGACTGTACCTATCCATCTCCTGTCCTACACACGGCTTGTGTGAAAAACAATTAAATGAATACCATTTAGACACTTAACTTTGTACTTTTTCTACTTAGTGCATAATACATAGGTAAAAGGTATTGCATTCCTCCCAAAAACTAGATACCGAGATTTCACTGGAAATAGCCGTTGTAGGGTTTCTGTATGGTTTTTTTTTGGTTTAACTTTCCCTATATAGTAAATAGGTAAAAAACGTATAGCATTCCATCCAAAAATTCGATACAGATAGGATCCCTTATCCAAGTAAAGTATTTTTACTTTCTCTTGTTAGTACATAGATGAGAAGGTACTGCACGCCTCTCAAAACAGATACCGAGATTTTACTGGAAATACACCTTTTAGGGTCCCCTATATACAAATAAAGCACTTTTAGCAAAAGGTCTGCGCGCGTGACTAATTCAAAAACGAAAAGTCGGTAAAATACCAAACCTGGTATTTAGAGTTAGTGACTACCTAAAAGTGCTTGAGTGGTTAGACCGCCAACCTCCCATCTAGACGGCCCGGGTTCGATCCCAAGCGCCCGCATCTGGGATATATGGTGGACGCAGCGGCGTCTGGTCGGATTTCCTCCGCCACTCATTCCACCAATTCCATCACCACCATTTCCTTACATTTCATATCATGCAGTTCATATTCACGCCTGGCTACGGGTCGAGCCCTCGTAACAGGTTCTCCATTCTGTGCATTCTCCCCGACAGGCTTTTGATCTTAGGCATTGGCTTGTAAATACGGGGAGAGTAAGCCGATTACGAAACTATGAAGAATACGACACTCTTTTCTTTATAAGGAAACATTTTCGAAAATTGTGTTTTTCTCAAAAATACTAAACTGCTTAAACTTTTCTCAAGCGTGACGCCAACTTTCGTTTAATCTCTTTTGTTTTACTCTCGGGAATACAAAAGTATACCGAATTTCAATTGTTTCACATAGCAATAGATTTTAAAAGATTTGACTATTTATTTAGCGTAGTGTATACACTTATTTCCCTTCTACTTACAAGAAAGCAAGTAAGAAATCCATTCTCGATTAATATGACATAAATAAAAGAAGAATCTTTTGTTACCTAAGTTTATTTGTGGAACAGCGAGAGAAAGCTATGTGACAGGAACACATTTGATACTGTTTTTACGTGCAAGACGTTCATTTTTACTAGAACAATGGACTTATACAAATATTTTGTATTTAACCATGCAAGCTAGAATTGTGATGTATGACGTAAATATCACTTATTGTTTATACTAGCTGCTATATAGGTAGGTATGTATGTTTTGTGTATGTATTATGTATATATCTATGTATATATTCTGTATATATCTATGTATATATTATGTATGTATCTATGTATGTATTATGTATGTATCTATGTATATATTATGTATGTATCTATGTATATATTATGTATGTATCTATGTATATATTATGTATATATTATGTATGTATCTATGTATATATTATGTATATATTATGTATGTATCTATGTATATATTATGTATGTATCTATGTATGTATTATGTATGTATCTATGTATATATTATGTATATATCTATGTATATATTATGTATGTATCTATGTATGTATTATGTATATATCTATGTATATATTATGTATGTATCTATGTATATATTATGTATATATCTATGTATATATTATGTATATATCTATGTATATATTATGTATGTATCTATGTATGTATTATGTATGTATTATGTATATATCTATGTATCTATTATGTATATATCTATGTATGTATTATGTATATATCTATGTATATATTATGTATATATCTATGCATATATTATATATATATCTATGTACGTATTATGTATGTATCTATGTATGTATTATGTATGTATCTATGTATGTATTATGTATGTATCTATGTATGTATTATGTATGTATTATGTATATATTATGTATATATCTATGTATATATTATTTATATATCTATGTATATATTGTGTATATATCTATGTATGTATTATGTATGTATCTATGTATGTATTATGTATATATCTATGTATATATTATGTATATATCTATGTATGTATCTATGTATGTATTATGTATGTATCTATGTATGTATTATGTATATATCTATGTATATATTATGTATATATCTATGTATATATTATTTATATATCTATGTATATATTATGTATGTATCTATGTATGTATTATGTATGTATCTATGTATATTATGTATGTATCTATGTATATATTATGTATGTATGTATCTATGTATGTATTATGTATATATGTATGTATTATGTATGTATCTATGTATGTATTATGTATGTATCTATGTATGTGTTATGTATGTATCTATGTATGTATTATGTATGTATCTATGTATGTATTATGTATGTATCTATGCAAGCATTATGTATGTATCTATGTATGTACTATGTATGTATTATGTATGTATCTATGTATGTATTATGTATGTATATATTATGTATGTATCTATGTATGTATTATGTATGTATCTATGTATGCATTATGTATGTATCTATGTATATATTATGTATGTATCTATGTATGTATTATGTATGTATTATGTATATATCTATGTATATATTATGTATGTATCTATGTATATATTATGTATGTATCTATGTATATATTATGTATATATCTATATATATTATGTATATATCTATGTATATGTTATGTATGTATCTATGTATGTATTATGTATGTATTATGTATGTATCTATGTATATATTATGTATGTATCTATGTATGTATCTATGTATGCATTATGTATGTATCTATGTATGCATTATGTATGTATCTATGTATATATTATGTATGTATCTATGTATGTATTATGTATGTATCTATGTATGTATTATGTATGTATCTATGTATGTATTATGTATATATCTATGTATTTATTATGTATGTATCTATGTATGTATTATGTATATATCTATGTATGTATCTATGTATGTATCTATGTATGCATTATGTATGTATCTATGTATGCATTATGTATGTATCTATGTATGTATTATGTATGTATCTATGTATGTATTATGTATGTATCTATGTATGTATCTATGTATGTATTATGTATGTATCTATGTATGTATTATGTATATATCTATGTATGTATCTATGTATATATTATGTATGTATCTATGTATATATTATGTATGTATGTATCTATGTATATATTATGTATATATCTATGTATATATTATGTATGTATCTATGTATATATTATGTATATATATCTATGTATGTATTATGTATCTATGTATATATTATGTATATATCTATGTATGTATTATGTATGTATCTATGTATGTATTATGTATATATCTATGTATATGTTATGTATGTATCTATGTATATATTATGTATGTATCTATGTATGTATCTATGTATGTATTATGTATGTATCTATGTATATATTATGTATGTATATATTATGTATGTATCTATGCAAATATTATGTATGTATATATTATGTATGTATCTATGTATATATTATGTATATATCTATGTATATATTATGTATGTATCTATGTATATATCTATGTATATATTATGTATGTATCTATGTATGTATTATGTATGTATCTATGTATATAATGTATGTATCTATGTATATATTATGTATGTATGTATCTATGTATGTATTATGTATGTATGTATGTATTATGTATGTATCTATGTATGTATTATGTATGTATCTATGTATGTGTTATGTATGTATCTATGTATGTATTATGTATGTATCTATGTATGTATTATGTATGTATCTATGCATGCATTATGTATGTATCTATGTATGTATTATGTATGTATGTATCTATGTATGTATTATGTATGTATCTATGTATGTATTATGTATGTATCTATGTATGTATCTATGTATGTATCTATGTATGAATTATGTATGTATCTATGTATGAATTATGTATGTATCTATGTATATATTATGTATGTATCTATGTATATATTATGTATGTATATATTATGTATGTATATATTATGTATGTATCTATTTATATATTATGTATGTATATATTATGTATGTATCTATGTATATATTATGTATGTATCTAGGTATATATTATGTATGTATCTATGTATGTATTATGTATATATCTATGTATATATTATGTATGTATCTATGTATGTATTATGTATGTATCTATGTAGATATTATGTATGTAGCTATGTATGTATTATGTATGTATCTATGTATGTATGTTAATATCTATGTATTAATATCTATGTATGTATGTATGTTAATATCTATGTATTTATTATGTATGTATTATGTATGTATCTATGTATGTATTATGTATATATCTATGTACGTATCTATGTATATATTATGTATGTATCTATGTATATATTATGTATGTATCTATGTATGTATTAAGTATATATCTATGTATTTATTATGTATGTATCTATGTATGTATTATGTATGTATCTATGTATGTATTATGTATATATCTCTGTATATATATGATGTATGTATCTATGTATGTATTATGTACATATCTATGTATTTATTATGTATGTATCTATGTATGTATTATGTATGTATCTATGTATGTATTATGTATACATCTATGTATATATTATGTATGTATCTATGTATATATTATGTATGTATCTATGTATGTATCTATGTATGTATTATGTATGTATCTATGTATGTATTATGTATGTATCTATGTATGTATTATGTATGTGTCTATGTATGTATTATGTATGTATCTATGTATGTGTTATGTATATATCTATGTATTTATTATGTATGTATCTATGTATGTATCTATGTATGTATTATGTATATATCTATGTATATATTATGTATGTATCTATGTATATATTATGTATGTATCTATGTATTTATTATGTATATATCTATTTATTTATTATGTATGTATCTATGTATGTATTATGTATGTATCTATGTATGTATTATGTATATATCTATGTATATATTATGTATGTATTATGTATGTATCTATGTATGTATTATGTATGTATCTATGTATGTATTATGTATGTATCTATGTATGTATTATGTGTATATCTATGTATTTATTATGTATGTGTCTATGTATGTATCTATGTATGTATTATGTATATTTCTATGTATATATTATGTATGTAACTATGTATATATTATGTATGTATCTATGTATTTATTATGTATGTATCTATGTATGTATTATGTATGTATCTATGTATGTATTATGTATATATCTATGTATATATTATGTATGTATCTATGTATATATTATGTATTTATCTATGTATGTATTATGTATATATCTATGTATATATTATATACGTATCTATGTATATATTATGTATGTATCTATGTATGTATTATGTATATATCTATGTATATATTATGTATATATCTATGTATATATTATGTATGTATCTATGTATATATTATATATATATTATGTATGTATCTATGTCAATTACCAGTAGGTTTATCGTAAACAGGTATTGTAACACATCAGATGTTTTTAAATCCCTAGCTACTTATTGTTCGGTATACCAATACTTACCAGCAGGTTTATAAGCAGTTATTGTAACACATCAGATGTTTTTAAATCCCTAGTTACTTATTGTTCGGTATACCAATACTTACCAGCAGGTTTATAAACAGTTAGTGTAACACATCAGATGTTTTTAAATCCCTAGCTACTTAATGTTCGGTATACCAATACTTACCAGCAGGTTTATAAACAGTTATTGTAACACATCAGATGTTTTTAAATCGCTAGTTACTTATTGTTCGGTATACCAATACTTACCAGCAGGTTTATAAACAGTTAGTGTAACACATCAGATGTTTTTAAATCGCTAGTTACTTATTGTTCGGTATACCAATACTTACCAGCAGGTTTATAAACAGTTATTTTAACACATCAGATGTTTTTAAATCCCTAGCTACTTATTGTTCGATATACCAATACTTACCAGC
This sequence comes from Hymenopus coronatus, assembly GCA_030762935.1. Taxonomy (NCBI): domain Eukaryota; kingdom Metazoa; phylum Arthropoda; class Insecta; order Mantodea; family Hymenopodidae; genus Hymenopus; species Hymenopus coronatus. The sequence continues at coordinate 142,199,504 of CM060886.1, read as the reverse complement.
AGGTTTATAAACAGTTATTGTGAAGCCTCAACATTAACAGCTAGATATCCTTCACAACATTTACTTTAACTTATTATCTGACATTTATTCTATTTAAATTGTCCCTCAACTTCTGTAAGGTCAGAGGGCAGCCGTGGCTCAAAGACTGTGTGCATTCCATTCTTCAATAATTCTATTAATAAAAGAACCCTTTTCTACATCGTTTCTGTACTTTCTACCCTTGATTTTATAGAAATGATCGTTTCGTCCGTAGATGCCGGGTTTTCTAACCTCCATTTAAACCAGTATAAGTTTTAAATAGTGCGACTAACCTTTGTGTTTTACGCCTAACGTTTAGCGGCTCCCATTTATTCTCTTCCAAAACCTTTGCCTCTCTTTATGAATAGTACAGCCCTTCTTTTCCAGCGAATCAGTTTCTTGTCAACAAGATATAGTTAGGATTTTCACAAACACATAACCGTAATAAAGGACAACTGGATTTGCATGCAAGAAAGCGAATTAAGGCCTTCAGCTTTTTCCTCCGCGGTGAGGAAGCAACTGAAAGATTGTGCATTTCAGGGAAGTGTATAATCCAAACCAGCAACCAAGGAAAACCTTCGGCTAAGTTGTCCAGCCGCAAGGGGTTTGAACCTGTGACCTCTTAATTCCAAGTCTGCCACTGATCCAACTCGTCGCTGTGTTTGTCTAAAGCAGTATGTGCGAAAATAAAGGACTCTAGAACGGAGTTGTAGTCCAGTCCTATTAGTTAAAGAAAGAATATGGCAATATTACTTTTCCTAGTAAGTACATGTACTTAAGTCGAGAACATATTGTATTCCACCCGAAAATTAGATGTCTAGATTTTACTGTAACAAAAAAGAGGAATTTTTAGAAAAACGTTCGTTAAACAGCAAACTATATACAGAGTGATTTATGTAGAACTGACACATTTCTTTCTTTAATTATTCCGTTGGAAATTCATTCAATGACCCAATTTTAGCACCAAATTAAGCAGAATGTTCTGGAGTTTCGATTCCTTATCACTAGATGCGCAGATGTTTAACCAGACTGTGAACACTGCAGAGTACCGACTGATTCTCATGGAGTTTGTTGAGCAACTGGACGATGTACAGCTGAGTCAAGGATATTTTCAGCAAGATGGCGCTACATGCCATACATCAAATGAATCCATGAACCTAATTGCAAGTTTCTTTGACGACCGGATAATTTCCAGGAATCTGTGGCCACCGAGATCTCCGGATTTGACATTGCCGGACTTCTTTCTATGTGGATTCTTAAAAGACAGGGTTTGCGCCACACGTCCCCAGACATTGGACGATCTGAAGCACATCACAAAAGAGATTCAAGCTATTGACAACAGAGTCCTCCAACGAGTGGCCAGTACGACGTGTTGAGTTGTGTCTTATGCAGGATGGAGGACATTTTCAACATTTGCTAAAGAGGTAAATAATCTCCCAAAGTACATCTACAATTTAGGTACAATAAGTTGTCGCTAGCACAATTCGTTTCGAAACAATTAAAGAAAGAAGTGTGTCAGCTCTATATAGCTCATCCTGTACTTAACTCTGCATATTAAAAGGATGCGACACGAAGATTTAACAACATTAAAAAAAAAAATACCACCTCAATTATCCTTTTTCACAAAAATTGCCCTAACGATTTTGCTTAAAACACCAAATATTTAAGATATATTTATGAAAAATGAAATATATGCGTTGAATGTTTGTGAATAGCCTCTGAAGTCCTATTTATTCTGGATGACTTTTGTTTAACTACTAAACCGTAAAATATTGATAAAATAAATAAATGTAGATCTCGTCAAATAAATTGTATTCGAACATATTTTTGTTGGAGTCATCCCGTTTATGAGATATATCTTATCACCGGTTTAAATTTTGCAATACCCATATTTTTGTCTCAAATGCGAGATCGAATTTCGTTTTTCTTTTTTTTGTTTTGCTCCTGGTTATACAAAGAGAACAGCGATCATTTTAACCTGACGTATTTTCCTTATTCTCTTCCTGTTAACCCTTCAGATATCTGTTACAACGGTTGAAATGAAATGAAGGTTTGTTTAGGGACGCTCCTTAAGTGCTGTGGTTCTCAGCGTCCCATTCTATAGTGGGTGTGGAGGACGCTTAATTTTGCTCACAGGTCTCTCTATCAGGCTTGAGGTTCGTTTACGTGCCGTAAATCTACGACACGGGACCAACGGCTTTACTTCCCTTCCGAATTAAGCCATGCTAAGGATTTTTACACCCGAAAAAATTCATCGTCTTCCGCCGGGTTTGAACCCGAGACCTAAAGTCTGTTCAAGTAAATTGGGTAGAAATAAACGTACTGGTTTATATTTAATAAAAGCAAAGCTACTCCATAACTTTAGATATAAAAACAAAAACTTGTGTTTCATTCATATGACTTTCTCTGCCTATTGTGGAACCAATTAATCTTACAGAGCTTATTCTCTCTGCTACATGTTAGTTAAGATAAACATCAGCAGAAATGGTCCTATTACTTGCTTCCTTGCAAGCAGAAGGGAGTACACTAAGCTAAAGCCATAGTCAAACCCTTTAAAAGCTGTCGCTATGTGAAACAATTGAAATTGGGTTCGCTTTGCAAAGGTCATATGTAAAACAAAAAAGAGCTGAAACGAAAGATCCTTCCGATTTGAGGAAAGTGTTTAAAATTGAAACAAATAACAAAGAATATTTCTAAAATGGGTAACTCTACAAACAAAATAAAAACATGAAATGTGTGTTTCAATAAATTTACTGAATACCAAGTTTTGGTTTATCAGTTATATAAATGTCGTTCACAATGAAAATGTCCTCAGAGGCTATTCCCAGAAAATTCAAGATACACGTTTTATTTACCATGTAAATATCTTAAATATGAGAGATTTTAGTCCAAGTCGTTAGTGTCATTTATGTGAAAATGGAAAATTTGCAAAATTCTTCCGTGTAAAGGGTAGTTTGGGTTTTTCTGAAAAACCTTTGTGTTGTATCTGTGGAAAATATAAAACTAAAATGCGAAGTTTGATTTTTAACCGACTTTCCTTTTTGAGTTGTGCCGTCCACACGCACATACACAAACTCACTAACATTTTTATAAAAAATCTGATGTGTTACATTCACATGACTTTCTCTAGCTACTCTACAAGCAAGCTTCTTACAAAAGATTATTCTTCTTTCAACACCATACTAATCGAGATAAATATTACCAGAATTTTGTTACTAGTTCCTTATAAGTAGAATGGAACTAAGGGAATGCCATAGGCTAAAGTGATAGTCAAATGTTTTAAAACCTGTCGTTATGCGATTGTCATTGCAAATCGCTTCTTTGCTTGAACAGGAGTACAACAAAAGAAACACGCACACTTCCGTCTGAGAAAAGTATAAGTACTTCACAATTGAAACTAATAACAAGGAATAACGCGAAAGTGGTAAGTTCCACAAAAAAAAATTGTATATGATATAACTAGTGTATTTTAACAACATCTACATTTTTTGTTTAGTAAGTTTTTGTCTATCTCTTGCGGTTTACTAGTTATACTAAATTAAGCAAAATTCATCCAGAATAAACAGGTCTTTAGAAGCTATTCCCAGAAAATTCAAGATATACATTTTATTTCTGATAGCAATGACTTTAATATGTGGTATTTTAATCAAAATCTTTGGAGCCATTTTTAAGAAAAACAAAATTTTCAAAAATTTTTCCATGTAAAGGGCAGCTAAGTGTCGGGGGATTTTCTTGAAAATCTTCGTATCGCATCCCTGGAAGATACCAAACTTAAATGCCAAGTTTGGTATTTAATCGTCTTTTCGTTTTTGAGCTATGCTGTCCACACACACACACACTCACACACACACACAGATAGACAGACAGACATGCCACACTTGCGGACCTGTTTCGGACTTTTTTTTTATTCATGGGGTCCTAAAACAGTTTTTCCGGTGAAATTTCGACATGGACTTTTTGGGTGGAATACAATACTTCTGTATCCCTATGTACATAGTACATACGCGCTAGAGGAAGTAAAACACGTATATGGCATAGATTATGTGTTTTAACGACATGTGCATTATTGTCTATCTCTTACAGTTCACCGAAAGTCAGCCAGAATGAGGACGATATTCCCAAAATTCAGAATATACGTTTTGTCCAGCTTCAATATGCGCTATTTTAATCAAAATCGTTGCAGCTTTTTTTGAGAACATTGAAAATTTCGAAAAATGTTTCACGTAAAGAACATCTTGGGGTCTTGAAGATATACATATCGCATTCTTGGAGGATACTGCATTGAAATACAAGTGTGGTATTTAAACAATTTTTCGTTTTTACTTTGTCTCGCCGTAAGCACATAGGTAGTTGTGTTGCATTCAACTGCCGAGATTTCACGGAACTGTATGATTTGAGGTCCCCTAGATCCGAAAAATACTTTAGTGTAGGTCCGTCCGCGCGCGCGTGTCTGTGATCAGCATAGCTCAAAGATCGTTAAATACCAAACTTGGTACTTACATTTAGTATATTCCAAGAATGCGACATAGAGATTTGCAAGGAAAACCCCACACCACTAACTACTCTTTTCATGTAACATTTTCGAGAATTTTGATTCTCTCAGATTTTCATTAAAATGCATTTAGATGACAAAATGTACATCTTCAATTTTCTGGGTATAGCCTCATAACTCATACACCCAGACAAAAACATGCTGCACAAGAAATGTATATCTCAATAAAACACAATTTACGTCATAGACATTTTTCTTGTACAATTGTCCATTTTCCAGATATTACTTTTTATTGGCTTCAATTTTAAAGTCATGCAACTTTTTAAAAGGGAAAAATGCACAGCGAGCGGAACCTCAATTGTTTCACATAGCGATTAGCTTTTATAAGATTTGACTCTCGCTTTAGCCTAGTGTATTCCCTTCTACTTACAAGGAATCAAGACATAACACGAATTCTGCTACCGTTCATTTCGATTAGGCAAAAGAATCTTCTGTAAGAAAACATTGGTTGTGGAACAGCTAGAGAAAGGCATACCTCACAAGTTTTACTTTCTCTAACCCGGTAGAGAAGGTGTTGTATTCCAACCAAAAATTCGATACCGAGATTTCACGGAAATGTATGTTTTCAGACCCCCTGAATACAAAAAAAGGATTTTTAGAAAAATGTCCGTGTGCGTGTGTCTGTAGGCAGCAGAGCTCAAAAACGAAAAGCTCGTTAAAAACCAAACTTCGGATTTCTGTTTCGTATCTTCCAAGGATGAGACACGAAGATTTGCAAGAAAATCCCCCCCAAACTACCCTATATATGGACATTTTTTCTAAAAATGCGATTTTCTCAAAAATGGCTCTAACGATTTTGATTTAAATATTGTATATTAAAGACATTTACAACACAAACAAAATGTATATTTTGACTTTTTTGGTAATAGCCTCTGAAGACTACTTTATTCTGAATTTAGGAGAATTTGGCATAACTGCTAAACCATAAGAGATTCACAAAAGCTTACGCACAAAAAATGTGGATTTCATTAAAAACACGCAATTTATGTTATATACATTTTTTTTTCGTGGAGTTGATCGTTTTTGAGGTATTCCTTGATTTTGATTTCAGCTTTGAAAATAATACCTTTCTTATCCAGTAACTTGTCAACTCCTGTTTATACAAACAAAGCAAGTTGAGTCACATAGCAACCAGCTTTTGAGTATCACTTTAACCTATGGTACTCCCTTATTTCACTTCTACGCACAAGGAAGCAAATAATAAGACTATTTCTGCTATTTTTTTCTCGATTAGCATGAAGTAAATAGAAGCATAAACTTTTTAGCAATAATTTGTTGTAGAAATGTAGAGGACATGTGAATGGGACACATCAGATTTTTTTTAAAAAAATGCTTCTTATTTCTATTTGATTCAGTTGACTTGAAAAATTGTGTTTACGGTGAAATCACTGTATCGAATTTCTGGGTGGAAAATAAACATTTTGGTTGTATTCACATGATTATTTCTACCCGTTTTTCCAAGAACTTGACTGGAATACTAAGATCCTCATCCCGTGTTTACGGAAACATGGCTGTGAATCATTTGTCTGCCACGTTCCCGCTTGTTTGGCCGTGGCAGGAGAATGACCCGGGGTCATCTGCCCAGAAACGTGACTAAACACATATCTCAACAGTTTGCACAATCTGCCACCAGATGCCAGCGCGCGACGACAACTTGCAACCTAGTAGTTCCAGTTGCCACCGCAAGAGGCCACTGGCTCCCATTATGAGGATTTTGACAGAAGTGCGGTTCTTAACGAAGACGAAAATACCGTTACACTTTGGTTTGCCAGAGGGCTGTCAATAGCGTTAATTAAGAAGAAAGAAAAGAAAAAAAACAAAACAACAACGATGTTACATTCACATGAATTTTTCTACTCATTGTGTTTTATTTATTAAATATTTTCCTGCCATGTAGACAAAACATAACTATACAATTAACATTTTTTAAAATAATTTACAATAACTATTTCGTTCATGACGCGTATTCGTAGCAAGTACATTGGCGAGTAAAATTCTAACCATTCGGAACCCATTTTCTCTGCATTTTAATCGCTTTTTTACTTTCTCTAGCGAGTATGTACAATATACATAGAGATAGAGAAGTATTGTATTCTACCCAAAAATTCGATGTCGAGATTTCACCGGAGATATATGTTTTAGGACCTCCTGAGTCCAAAAAAAGCATTTTCCGAAACAGGTCTGTGTGTGTGAGTATGTGTGTGTGCGTGCGTGTGCATCTGTGGACAACACAGCTCAAAAACAAAAGACGGTTAAATACCAATCTTGGTATTTAAGTTTGGTATCTTCCAAGGATGCGACACGAAGATTTCAAGAAAATTTCCCCACCACTAACTACCCTTTACATGGAAAAATTTTCGAAAATTTTGTTTCTCTTAAAAATGGCTCTAATAATTTTGATTAAAATCCCACACACTAAAGCCATTTCTATTACAAATAAAATTAATATCTTGAATTTTCTGGGAATAGCTTCTAAAGACCTGTTTATTCTGGATGCATTTTGCCTAATTTGGCTTAACTAGCAAACCATAAGAGATAGACAAAAAATATAGATCTTGTTAAAATACACAAGTTATTTCATATCATTTTCATCGTAGAGCTTATCGTTTACGACGTATTTCTTTTTATTAGTTTTAATTGTGAAGTATTTATACTTTTCTCAGACGGAAGTGTCCGTTTTTCTTTTGTTCTACTCCTGTTCAAGCAAAGAAGCTATTTGCAATGACAATCGCATAACGATAGTTTTTAAAACATTTGACTAGCACTTTAGCATAGCGCATTCCCTCAGTTCCAGTCTACTTATAAGACACTAAGTAATAAAATTTGCTGATGTTTATCTCGATTAGCATGGTGTTGAAAGAAGAATTATCTTTCGTAAGAAGGTTTGAAGAGTAGCTAGAGAAAGTTATATGAGTGTAACACATCAGATTTTTTACTTTCTATACACATACTACGTATATAGTGTATAGAGAAGGTATTGCATTCCACTCAAAAATTCGATATCGAGATTTCACCGGAAATACATGTTTTGGGTCCCTTGAATCGAATAATAGCCTTTTCAGAAAAAGGTCCATGTGTGTATGTGTCTGTGGACAGCATAGCTCAAAAACGAAAAGATCGTTAAATACCAAACTTGGTATTTAAGTTTCCTAACTTTCAAGGATGCAAGCTTTTGATTAAAATATCGTATATTAAAGATATCTACTCGACATAAACTGTATATCTTAAATTTTATGAAAATAGCCTCTGAAGACTACTTTATTCTGAATGAATTTTACAGAATTTTGCATAACTGCTAAACCGTAAGAGATAGACAGAAATTTACCACACAAAGAGCACGTTAAAACACACAGTTTATGTTTTAGATATATTTTTCGTGGAGTTGATGGTTTTTGAGATATTCCTTGTTTTTGGTTTCAGCTTTGGAAAACTTATACTTTACTCATACAGGAATTTGGCAACTCCTGTGCATACAAAGGAACTTCAGTCACATAGCAACCAGCTTTTGACTATCACTTTAACCTATAGTACTCCCTTATTTCGCTTCTACTTACAAGGAAGCAAGTAATAAGACTATTTCTGCTAATTTTGTCTCGATTAGCATGAAGTAAATAGAAGCATAAGGTTTTTAACAATAGTGTGTTACAGAGATGTAGAAAAAATCACGTGAATACAGCACATCATATTTTTATTTTAATTGGATACTTTTTTTCTCAAATGGTAAGTTATCTTTCGATTCATCTCCCTTTTGTTTTACTACTGGGACACTAAGAGAACCGAACTTCAATTGTTCACATAGGACCAGGTTTTAAAAAATTAACTATCGTTTTAGCCTGGTGTATCCCCCTTCTGTCTCTTTCTTATACTCACAAGGAAGCAAGTAATAAGACAATTTCTTATCTCGATTAGCATGAAGTATGTTTTGTAAGAATAATTGTTTGCAGAATAAGTAGAGGAGGTCATGTCGCCGGATGTTCTTGGTTGTGTATTTCAACTCGAGCTTAAAGACTCGTCATCTCAGAATAAAGAAACTCCAGCAAAAGGGAAAAGAGAAACCTTATCCTGGGTAACGCTACCCCTACTCTATCGAGGCGGGCAGGGGCATGAGTTGTTTGAAAGAATTGCTGCATGTAATTTAATAAATGATTTCATATATTGTTTTTCAGTTCAGAAAGCCATTAAAGCACTTTGAAACAATTGGTTAATTATATCTTTTTGTTCTTTAAGCTTTTGTCTGTCTCTACCGCCGCACTCGAATCCAAAATAGTTTAAAAGTAATACCAACCGAAGGCCTTTAATGGACTCTAAAAATTAAAAAATGGGCGTTACAGAAGATAGCAATTCCTGTGTGCAGTAAGCCGGGGTGTGTAGGCAACTTCTCTGACATCAGTGTCATCATATTAGCAGGGGCGATTAGTAAACCTTAGAAAATCCAAGACATTACACTGCAGCACCGAAAAAAGTATGTTTTTAGTAACCGTCGTCTCCTACTAGATGGCAGTTAAAGTCTCAGCTATATCCATCACGTGGTTTCGTTGCCAAAGGCGATTGAATCAACAATCCTGCGCTTATTCGGAAAGCTGAAAAAAAAAAAAAAATATCTGCTGTGTTCCATTCACATGACTTTCTCTACATCTCTGTAACAAATTATTGTTAAAGAGCTTATGCTTATTTTTACTTCATGCTAATGGAGAAACAATTAGCAGAAATAGTCTTATTACTTGCTTTCCTGCAAGTAGAAGCGAAATAAGGGAGTAGCATATGTTAAAGTCATAGTCAAAAGCTGGTTGCTATGGACTGAAGTTCCTTTGCTTGTAAGGACAGTTGACAAATTCCCGTATGAAAAATGTGTATGTTTTTTAAAGCTGAAACCAATAACAAGGAATATATAAAAAGGTATCAACCCCACGAAAAAAAAAATGTATGTATGTAATATAAATTCTATGTATTAACGTGATCAACATTTTCTTTAAAATAAGTTTTTGTCCATTTCTTATGCAAATTTCCGAAAAATTCATTCAGAATAAGGTAGTCTTAGAACCATATTTTAAAAAATCAACATTTTCGAGGGGGGTGGGGGTATTTTCTTGAAAATCTTCGTGTCGCATCCTTGAACGATACTGAACTTAAATACCAAGTTTGGTATTTAACAGAGTTCTCGTTTTTAAGCTATACCTACCAACAGACACACAAACAGACACACTCACACGTACACACGGACATTTTTCTAAAAATGCTCTTTTTGTATTCAGGGTGTCATAGAACATGTATTTCCGGTGAAATCTCGGTATCGAATTTTGGGTCCAATACAATACCTTCTTTATACACTATGTAGAGTACGTGTAGAGAAAGTAAAAACGAGTTTCTTGCGGTGATTAAATACTTCTATTCTAAACACCGAAACAGATAAAAGCTGAGTTGGATCAAGTTCGTGGCACGTGATCTGCTCCTGCGTTTGCAACAATTGGACTTTAAACGTGGCCGCACATCCACAAATGATGAACATCGCCCCGCACGTTCTAGAAGAAGTGACTTCCTCCGAAATGATTGACAAAATCCAGAATTAGGTCTGACAAAGGTTTGGGCAAGGCGGGTGTCGCGTTTGCTTTCAATGAAGAATAAAGGCGATCCTGTGGTCAATTCGGAAGCTGGTTTGGCACTTCTCCGTCGCAATTCTCACGAGCTTCTTCATCAATACATAACTGGATGAAACATGGTTACATTACTACACTTCAGAGACAAAAATACAGTAGAAACAGTGAGTATTTAAAGGCTTCGAAGAAGGCAAAGGTGGTGAAATCTGCAGACAAGGTGATGGTCTCCGATTTTTGGGATGCACGCGGAATCAACTGCTTTGATTATTTGCAGAAAGGAAGAACGATAAATAGAGAGTATTATGCATCGTTATTCATCGGTTTAACGGAGCAATCAAGAAAAAATCTGATGTGTTCCATTCACATTACTTTCTCTACTTCTCTGCAACAAATTATTGTTAAAAAGCTTAAGCTTCTATTTACTTCATGCTAATCGAGAAAAAATTAGCAGAAATGGTTTTATTATTTGCTTCCTTGTAAGTGTGTTTTAACGTGCTTTACATTTTTTGTGTAGTAAGTTTTTGTCCATCTCTTACTGTTTAGCATTTATACAAAATTCCGTAAAATTCATCCAGAATAAAGTAGTCTTCAGAGGCTATTCCCAGAAAATTCAAGATATCCATTTTATTTGTCAGGTAAATATCTTTAATATACGAAATTTTAATCAAAATTGTGAGAACCATTTTTAAGAACATAAAAATTTCGAAAAAAGTTCCATGTAAAGGGTAGTTTGGGGTGGGGTGACTTTTCTCAAAATCTCCGTGTAGTATCCCTGGAAGATACTAAACTTAAATACCAAGTTTGGTATTTTACCGACTTTTAATTTTTGAGTTATCGTGTTCACAGGCACACTGACACACAGACACACGAATCCTTTTCTAAAAAAGTTTTTTATTTGGATTTAGGGGGACCAAAAACATATTTCCGGTATAAAATTTTTGGGTGCAATACAATACCTTCCCTATGCACACAGTAGTGTAGAGAAAGTACAAAAGTTGTTTTATTACAATTTTGGAACAAGCCCGTCTGGGTGGTAGCATGTCTGCCTACAGGTCGTGAGTTCGATCTCGCTTAGGGTGAGTGTTGAGTAACTTTAAGCTCCGAGATCATTTGAGCATCATTTCATCAATTTCATTCATCGTCCGAATAGACCAACAAGATTAAAGAACGTCAAGCTAAAAAAAACAGGGAAACCCAGATGCTAATGGCAATTTTTTTTTTCATTTAGGTATATAGCCCCCTTTAACATCTAAGGTCATATCGGGGGCTTTGCACTTGAAACAACTCTTGTCTTTAGCTTCTTTTACGTTTGGTTTTTTTTAATAATGTTTTATTTTCCTGGAACACACACACACACCTCCAGACTCTGTGGGGGATAGGGAATAACTCTGGATAAAGAGCAATTTCCCGCCCCAGCCGGGAATCGAGACCGGGTTCTCCGTGAGAGAAGTGAGCTCGTTGACCACTCGACCACGGAGGCAATTGTTGAGCATCGGATTAAAGAAAAGCTCGTTTGAGTGAGAGATGTCGCGGTGAGGGGTCAGTGTCCAGAGGCCGTGACGTCATCAACGCCCACACATTGACAGGCGGCCTTGTCCGGCAACACAAGGACAGTCCCTCTACCTTCATAATTATTCCAGACATGAAATATGGACCTGGTTGTTTTGTAGCTTGGCAAGGATGATTCATTGAATAACAGCACGTTGCTTCCGAGTCGGAGATCCTGGGCAACGCCACGTGGCGCTCTCTCTCTTCACTTCATTTCGTCGTACCCTCACTTGTTTCCACTAACAAAACAGATGTAAACACAATGAAATAGGAAACAACTTGTATTTTATTCCTGTATATTGTACTATGCACCCAAAAGTTTGATATTAACATTTCACCAGAAACATGTCCGTGTGTACTACATCTGTGGGCAGCGTAGCTTAAAAACGAAAAGTCGATAAAATACCAAACTTGCTATTTAAGTTTAGTAGGATATTCCAAGGATGTGACACGAATATTTTCACGAAAATCACTCAACCTCCAACTACCCTTTACATGGACAAATTTTCAAAAATTTCGATTTTCTCAAAAATGGCTCTAATGATTTTGATTAAAATAGATATTTACCTGACAAATAAAATGTGTAAAGACCTCTTTATTTTGAATGAATTTTGCCGAACTTCTCGTAACTGCTAATCCGTAAGAGATACACAGAAAATGTAGATCTCGTAGAGTAGAGAAAATTATTGAATGTATTCATATATCTATACCTCTTGACCAATAAAACAAAAGAAAACAAGGTAAAGTAGGAAAGCAATTGTGTTTTATTATTTGCATTTTAACAATAGAAGACAATGTATTTTATTATTTGTATCGTTTGTACTTCTTTTGACCAATAAAACAGGAGAAAGCACAATGAAATACGAAACAATATGCATTTTACTGCTGTAACTTATGTACCTATTTTGACCAACTAACAAACAAAAACACAATTAAATAGGAAATAATGTCATATCTTAGCATAAAACAGAAGAGGACACAATGCCAAAAACAAGTTATTCTTGTGTCTTACTGCTTTAGAACAATAAAACAAGTTATTCTTGTATCTTTCGAACAATAACACTGGGAAAAGACAACCAAGTGAAAAACATACACATTAATCCTCATGTCCAAATGTAACATTTGATGAGAATCTGGTGTGTTCCACTCACATGACTTTCTCTACATCTCTGCAAAAAATGTATTAACAACCTTATGCTTCTATTTACTTCATATAAATCGAGAAAAAATTAGTAGAAATAGTCTTCTTTCTTGCTTCGTTGTAAGTAGAAGCGAAATAAGGGAGTACCATAGGTTAAAGTGATAGTCAAAAGCTGGTTGCTATGTCACTGAAGTTCCTTTGTTTGGATGGACAGCAGTTGACAAATTCCTATATGAGAAAAGTATAAGTTTTTCAAAGCTGAAACCAATAACAAGGAATATCTCAAATACAATCAACTCCACTAAAGAATGTATGTAACATAAATTGTGTGTTTTAACATGCTCTACATTTTTAGTCTTAAGTTTTCGTCCATCTCTTACGGTTCAAAACTCCGTAAAATTCATCTAGAATAAAGTAGTCTTCAGAGGCAATTTCCAGAAAATTCAAGATATACATTTTATTTGTCATGTAAATATCTTTAATATACGATATTTTAATCAAAATTTTTAGAGCCATCTTTGAGAAAATCAAAAATTTCGAAAAATGTTCTAAGTAAAGGCTAGTTGGTGGTGGGGGATTTTATTGAATATCTTCGTGTCACATCTTTGGGAAATACCAAGTTTGGTGTTTAACGGTCTTTCGTTTTTGAGCTACGCTGTCCACACGCACCTTTTTCCAAATATGCTTTTTCTGGATTCAGGCGGACCCAAAACATGTATTTCCAGTGAAATCTCGGTATTGAATTTTTGGGTGCAGCACAATATCTGCTCTATACATAGAACGTGTAGAGAAAGTAAAATCTAGTAATGAAACTTGGTAAGTTAGTTCTAGAGGCCACAGGTTTTGGTTATATAAATGTCTGCTCTATACATAGAACGTGTAGAGAAAGTAAAAGCTAGTAATGAAACTTGGTAAGTTAGTTCTAGAGGCCACAGGTTTTGGTTATGTAAATGTCTGCTCTATACATAGAACGTGTAGAGAAAGTAAAAGCTAATAATGAAACTTGGTAAGTTAGTGATAGAAGCCACAGGTTTTGATTATATAAATGTCTGCTCTAAACATAGAACGTGTAGAGAAAGTAAAAGCTAGTAATGAAACTTGGTAAGTTAGCCACAGGTTTTGATTATATAAATGTCTGCTCTATACATAGAACGTGTAGAGAAAGTAAAAGCTAGTAATGAAACTTGGTAAGTTAGTTCTAGAGGCCACAGGTTTTGATTATATAAATGTCTGCTCTATACATAGAACGTGTAGAGAAAGTAAAAGCTAGTAATGAAACTTGGTAAGTTAGTTCTAGAGGCCACAGGTTTTGATTATATAAATGTCTGCTCTATACATAGAACGTGTAGAGAAAGTAAAAGCTAGTAATGAAACTTGGTAAATTAGTTCTAGAGGCCACAGGTTTTGACTATATAAATGACAAAGATTGTTAAAAGAACTCAATGGTTAAACATTTCGGTGTTGTGCAACTTTATTTATTGAAAGTTCCTCTTCAATGTTATATACATATACTACATTTTGAATAAGCACATTTTGATGTGTGCCACTCATATGACTTTCGCTAGTTGTTCCATAAAAGCTTATTCTGATACACGCCATGCTAATCAAGACAGTCAGAGCTTTCAAAAGTAGGTCGCTAACTGAAACAATTGAAATTCCTCTTTGCGTGCTAGGAGTAAACAAATGAGACGAAAAGAAATATGTCTCCCGTTTGAGAGAAGTTTGCTTTAAAATTGAAACCATTAACAGCGAATGTTTCAGAAACCGTCAACTCCACGAAAAGAAGAATGTAACCTAAATTGTGTGTCGTCTACATTTTCTATTAGGCAAGTTTTTGTCTACTTCTTGTGCTTTGCCAGTTATGCAAAATTCATGCAGAATAAAGTAGTCTTCAGAGGCTATTCCCAGAAAATTCAAAATACACATTTCGTTTGTCATGTAAATATCTTCAATATGCGACATTTTAATGAAAATCGTTTGAGGCATTTTTGAGAAAATCAACATTTTTGAAAATGTTTCCATGTGAAGGGTAGTTTGGGGTGGGGGATTTTCTTGAAAACCATCGTGTCGCATCCTTGAACTTAAGTACCAGTTTGGCCACAGACACACACACGCAAAATTTTCTAAAAATGCTTCATTTTCGAATCAATAGGTCTCAGAACACATATTTCCGGTGAAATATCGCTATTGAATTTTTGGGTGCAATACAAAATCTTCTCTATACGCTATATACATAGTACGTGCAGAGAAATTAAAGCAGAAAAGGATTCTATTTGCTTATAACATACTAGCACAGTGCACATAATAGAGAAGGAATTGTATTCGATATCAAGATTTCACCGGAAATACATGCCTTGAAGACCACAGGGCCCAAAATAGTTATTTATGATGTAAGAGCGTTAATTATTTTTTAAACCAGTGTCTTAACTTTATTGTATACAATTTATTACAGTTGTGAGCAATTAGAAGGAAACAAATAACACGAAGGATGCGTGCAAGTCTTAAACCCGAGTGTCTGTTTTGTTGAAGTGGCGGGTTGCTGTGATGGTCGAACGAGTTCTGTAAGTTCTGCTCGAGACAACTGTCACTTCTGGAACTTTGAGTGAACAGTGGAACTTCTGGCACACCATGTGACTTGCTGATTAATCGCAGACCTCTGTTTCGAATAGCAAACATTGTTCGGATTTCAGAAGGTGAAGCGAACCCCCCCAGATTGAACAACTGTAGCTCTGATCAGTGAAGATTCTGTTATACAGTATAGACACTGAAGATTTGAGAAGGTGAAGCGAACCCCCCCAGATTGAAAACCGTAGCTCTGATCAGTGAAGATTCTGTTATACAGTATAGACACTGAAGATTTGAGAAGGTGAAGCGAACCCCCCCAGATTGAAAACCGTAGCTCTGATCAGTGAAGATTCTGTTATACAGTATAGACACTGAAGATTTGAGAAGGTGAAGCGAACCCCCCCAGATTGAAAACCGTAGCTCTGATCAGTGAAGATTCTGTTATACAGTATAGACACTGAAGATTTGAGAAGGTGAAGCGAACCCCCCCAGATTGAACAACTGTAGCTCTGATCAGTGAAGATTCTGTTATACAGTATAGACACTGAAGATTTGAGAAGGTGAAGCGAACCCCCCCAGATTGAAAACCGTAGCTCTGATCAGTGAAGATTCTGTTATACAGTATAGACACTGAAGATTTGAGAAGGTGAAGCGAACCCCCCCAGATTGAAAACCGTAGCTCTGATCAGTGAAGATTCTGTTATACAGTATAGACGGTGAAGATTTGAGAAGGTGAAGCGAACCCCCCAGATTGAAAACCGTAGCTCTGATCAGTGAAGATTCTGTTATGCAGTAGACGGTGAAGATTTGAGAAGGTGAAGCGAACCCCCCCAGATTGAAAACCGTAGCTCTGATCAGTGAAGATTCTGTTATACAGTATAGACGGTGAAGATTTGAGAAGGTGAAGCGAACCCCCCAGATTGAAAACCGTAGCTCTGATCAGTGAAGATTCTGTTATACAGTATAGACGGTGAAGATTTGAGAAGGTGAAGCGAATCCCCCCAGATTGAAAACCGTAGCTCTGATCAGTGAAGATTCTGTTATACAGTATAGACGGTGAAGATTTGAGAAGGTGAAGCGAACCCCCCAGATTGAAAACCGTAACTCTGATCAGTGAAGATTCTGTTATACAGTAGACGGTGAAGATTTGAGAAGGTGAAGCGAACCCCCCCAGATTGAAAACCGTAACTCTGATCAGTGAAGATTCTGTTATACAGTATAGACGGTGAAGATTTGAGAAGGTGAAGCGAACCCCCCCAGATTGAAAACCGTAACTCTGATCAGTGAAGATTCTGTTATACAGTATAGACGGTGAAGATTTGAGAAGGTGAAGCGAATCCCCCCAGATTGAAAACCGTAGCTCTGATCAGTGAAGATTCTGCTATACAGTATAGACGGTGAAGATTTGAGAAGGTGAAGCGAACCCCCCCAGATTGAACAACTGTAGCTCTGATCAGTGAAGATTCTGTTATACAGTATAGACCGTGAAGATTTGAGAAGGTGAAGCGAACCCCCCAGATTGAAAACCGTAGCTCTGATCAGTGAAGATTCTGCTATACAGTGTAGACACTGAAGATTTGAGAAGGTGAAGCGAACCCCCCCAGATTGAACAACTGTAGCTCTGATCAGTGAAGATTCTGTTATACAGTATAGACACTGAAGATTTGAGAAGGTGAAGCGAACCCCCCCAGATTGAAAACCGTAGCTCTGATCAGTGAAGATTCTGTTATACAGTATAGACGGTGAAGATTTGAGAAGGTGAAGCGAACCCCCCCAGATTGAAAACCGTAGCTCTGATCAGTGAAGATTCTGTTATACAGTATAGACACTGAAGATTTGAGAAGGTGAAGCGAACCCCCCTAGATTGAAAACCGTAGCTCTGATCAGTGAAGATTCTGTTATACAGTATAGACACTGAAGATTTGAGAAGGTGAAGCGAACCCCAGATTGAAAACCGTAGCTCTGATCAGTGAAGATTCTGTTATACAGTATAGACACTGAAGATTTCAGAAGGTGAAGCGAACCCCCCCAGATTGAAAACCGTAGCTCTGATCAGTGAAGATTCTGTTATACAGTATAGACGGTGAAGATTTGAGAAGGTGAAGCGAACCCCCCCAGATTGAAAACCGTAGCTCTGATCAGTGAAGATTCTGCTATACAGTATAGACGGTGAAGATTTGAGAAGGTGAAGCGAACCCCCCTAGATTGAAAACCGTAGCTCTGATCAGTGAAGATTCTGTTATACAGTATAGACACTGAAGATTTGAGAAGGTGAAGCGAACCCCCCCAGATTGAAAACCGTAGCTCTGATCAGTGAAGATTCTGTTATACAGTATAGACACTGAAGATTTGAGAAGGTGACGCGAACCCCCCCAGATTGAAAACCGTAGCTCTGATCAGTGAAGATTCTGTTATACAGTATAGACACTGAAGATTTGAGAAGGTGAAGCGAACCCCCCCAGATTGAACAACTGTAGCTCTGATCAGTGAAGATTCTGTTATACAGTATAGACACTGAAGATTTGAGAAGGTGAAGCGAACCCCCCCAGATTGAAAACCGTAACTCTGATCAGTGAAGATTCTGTTATACAGTATAGACACTGAAGATTTGAGAAGGTGAAGCGAACCCCCCCAGATTGAAAACCGTAGCTCTGATCAGTGAAGATTCTGTTATACAGTATAGACGGTGAAGATTTGAGAAGGTGAAGCGAACCCCCCAGATTGAAAACCGTAGCTCTGATCAGTGAAGATTCTGTTATACAGTAGACGGTGAAGATTTGAGAAGGTGAAGCGAACCCCCCCAGATTGAAAACCGTAGCTCTGATCAGTGAAGATTCTGTTATACAGTATAGACGGTGAAGATTTGAGAAGGTGAAGCGAACCCCCCAGATTGAAAACCGTAACTCTGATCAGTGAAGATTCTGTTATACAGTATAGACGGTGAAGATTTGAGAAGGTGAAGCGAACCCCCCCAGATTGAAAACCGTAGCTCTGATCAGTGAAGATTCTGTTATACAGTATAGACGGTGAAGATTTGAGAAGGTGAAGGGAATCCCCCCAGATTGAAAACCGTAGCTCTGATCAGTGAAGATTCTGTTATACAGTATAGACGGTGAAGATTTGAGAAGGTGAAGCGAACCCCCCAGATTGAAAACCGTAACTCTGATCAGTGAAGATTCTGTTATACAGTAGACGGTGAAGATTTGAGAAGGTGAAGCGAACCCCCCCAGATTGAAAACCGTAACTCTGATCAGTGCAGATTCTGTTATACAGTATAGACGGTGAAGATTTGAGAAGGTGAAGCGAACCCCCCCAGATTGAAAACCGTAACTCTGATCAGTGAAGATTCTGTTATACAGTATAGACGGTGAAGATTTGAGAAGGTGAAGCGAATCCCCCCAGATTGAAAACCGTAGCTCTGATCAGTGAAGATTCTGCTATACAGTATAGACGGTGAAGATTTGAGAAGGTGAAGCGAACCCCCCCAGATTGAACAACTGTAGCTCTGATCAGTGAAGATTCTGTTATACAGTATAGACCGTGAAGATTTGAGATTGTGAAGCGAACCCCCCAGATTGAAAACCGTAGCTCTGATCAGTGAAGATTCTGCTATACAGTGTAGACACTGAAGATTTGAGAAGGTGAAGCGAACCCCCCCAGATTGAACAACTGTAGCTCTGATCAGTGAAGATTCTGTTATACAGTATAGACACTGAAGATTTGAGAAGGTGAAGCGAACCCCCCCAGATTGAAAACCGTAGCTCTGATCAGTGAAGATTCTGTTATACAGTATAGACACTGAAGATTTGAGAAGGTGAAGCGAACCACCCTAGATTGAAAACCGTAGCTCTGATCAGTGAAGATTCTGTTATACAGTATAGACACTGAAGATTTGAGAAGGTGAAGCGAACCCCAGATTGAAAACCGTAGCTCTGATCAGTGAAGATTCTGTTATACAGTATAGACACTGAAGATTTGAGAAGGTGAAGCGAACCCCCCCAGATTGAAAACCGTAGCTCTGATCAGTGAAGATTCTGTTATACAGTATAGACACTGAAGATTTCAGAAGGTGAAGCGAACCCCCCCAGATTGAAAACCGTAGCTCTGATCAGTGAAGATTCTGTTATACAGTATAGACACTGAAGATTTCAGAAGGTGAAGCGAACCCCCCCAGATTGAAAACCGTAGCTCTGATCAGTGAAGATTCTGTTATACAGTATAGACACTGAAGATTTGAGAAGGTGAAGCGAACCCCCCCAGATTGAACAACTGTAGCTCTGATCAGTGAAGATTCTGTTATACAGTATAGACGGTGAAGACTTGAGAAGGTGAAGCGAACCCCCCAGATTGAAAACCGTAGCTCTGATCAGTGAAGATTCTGCTATACAGTATAGACACTGAAGATTTGAGAAGGTGAAGCGAACCCCCCCAGATTGAACAACTGTAGCTCTGATCAGTGAAGATTCTGTTATACAGTATAGACACTGAAGATTTGAGAAGGTGAAGCGAACCCCCCCAGATTGAAAACCGTAGCTCTGATCAGTGAAGATTCTGTTATACAGTATAGACACTGAAGATTTGAGAAGGTGAAGCGAACCCCCCCAGATTGAAAACCGTAGCTCTGATCAGTGAAGATTCTGTTATACAGTATAGACACTGAAGATTTCAGAAGGTGAAGCGAACCCCCCCAGATTGAAAACCGTAGCTCTGATCAGTGAAGATTCTGTTATACAGTATAGAAACTGAAGATTTGAGAAGGTGAAGCGAACCCCCCTAGATTGAAAACCGTAGCTCTGATCAGTGAAGATTCTGTTATACAGTATAGACACTGAAGATTTGAGAAGGTGAAGCGAACCCCCCCAGATTGAAAACCGTAGCTCTGATCAGTGAAGATTCTGTTATACAGTATAGACACTGAAGATTTGAGAAGGTGAAGCGAACCCCCCCAGATTGAAAACCGTAGCTCTGATCAGTGAAGATTCTGTTATACAGTATAGACACTGAATATTTGAGAAGGTGAAGCGAACCCCCCCAGATTGAAAACCGTAGCTCTGATCAGTGAAGATTCTGTTATACAGTATAGACGGTGAAGATTTGAGAAGGTGAAGCGACCCCCCCCAGATTGAACAACCGTAGCTCTGATCAGTGAAGATTCTGTTATACAGTAGACGGTGAAGATTTGAGAAGGTGAAGCGAACCCCCCTAGATTGAAAACCGTAACTCTGATCAGTGAAGATTCTGTTATACAGTATAGACGGTGAAGATTTGAGAAGGTGAAGCGAACCCCCCCAGATTGAAAACCGTAGCTCTGATCAGTGAAGATTCTGCTATACAGTATAGACACTGAAGATTTGAGAAGGTGAAGCGAACCCCCCCAGATTGAAAACCGTAACTCTGATCAGTGAAGATTCTGTTATACAGTATAGACGGTGAAGATTTGAGAAGGTGAAGCGAACCCCCCAGATTGAAAACCGTAGCTCTGATCAGTGAAGATTCTGCTATACAGTATAGACACTGAAGATTTGAGAAGGTGAAGCGAACCCCCCCAGATTGAACAACTGTAGCTCTGATCAGTGAAGATTCTGTTATACAGTATAGACACTGAAGATTTGAGAAGGTGAAGCGAACCCCCCCCCCCAGATTGAAAACCGTAGCTCTGATCAGTGAAGATTCTGTTATACAGTATAGACACTGAAGATTTGAGAAGGTGAAGCGAACCCCCCCAGATTGAAAACCGTAGCTCTGATCAGTGAAGATTCTGTTATACAGTATAGACACTGAAGATTTGAGAAGGTGAAGCGAACCCCAGATTGAAAACCGTAGCTCTGATCAGTGAAGATTCTGTTATACAGTATAGACACTGAAGGTTTGAGAAGGTGAAGCGAACCCCCCCAGATTGAAAACCGTAGCTCTGATCAGTGAAGATTCTGTTATACAGTATAGACGGTGAAGATTTGAGAAGGTGAAGCGAACCCCCCCAGATTGAACAACTGTAGCTCTGATCAGTGAAGATTCTGTTATACAGTATAGAAGGTGAAGATTTGAGAAGGTGAAGCGAATCCCCCCAGATTGAACAACCGTAGCTCTGATCAGTGAAGATTCTGTTATACAGTATAGACGGTGAAGATTTGAGAAGGTGAAGCGAATCCCCCCAGATTGAACAACCGTAGCTCTGATCAGTGAAGATTCTGTTATACAGTATAGACGGTGAAGATTTGAGAAGGTGAAGCGAACCCCCCCAGATTGAACAACCGTAGCTCTGATCAGTGAAGATTCTGTTATACAGTATAGACGGTGAAGATTTGAGAAGGTGAAGCGAACCCCCCCCAGATTGAACAACCGTAGCTCTGATCAGTGAAGATTCTGTTATACAGTATAGACGGTGAAGATTTGAGAAGGTGAAGCGAACCCCCCCCAGATTGAACAACCGTAGCTCTGATCAGTGAAGATTCTGTTATACAGTATAGAAGGTGAAGATTTCGGGGACATGGTGTGCTTTAGTTCATGTGGAAACTGACAAATTTTCTTTATTATGAATATAAGTTGACTTTTCCATGTTAAACGTTGATCCAGTGTGAGTGCAAGGTATCGTATTGAACCTAAAGTTGTGGCTTCTGATTCGAGCAAAAATATTGTGAAACGAAACGCAGTCGAGATTCACAACCATGCGAGAATCAAAAAGAAGCTTTACGCTCGCGTATCATACAATTTTTTTCTACGAGAATTTTCTGATATTAAAAGAAAAGCAACGAAACTGAAATATATTTGAGGTTAAGTTTGAGCCGTTCGTTATTTAATTTGCAGCGATAGGTTAGGGGGCGTTCAGTGGGTATAGTTTCGCTTTGTGGTTGCTGGGCGGTTATAGCAGGCCGCGACAAACCAATGTTATTGTTGTATTTTGAGAAAATGGCAGATGTTCACAATTAAGACATCATTAGAGCTGCTGCGAAAGAACACGTGTCCTTTATTGACTTGAACATAGCATTATATCGTTCACGACTAATTTTAATGGTGTGTCTGTTGATGTGTACACACTCACATCGTGAATTATTCTGGCGAGCGTAAAGCTGGATCAAACTTACTATACGCTCTCTGCTCTTCCTCCCGCGTGGACGCCTTAAAAAACAAGTTTGAAACGAGTTCATAAACTACTCAACTACGCTCGGTCGTACAAAAAAGTATTTTTAGGAAAAGGTCTACGTGTGTGTGTGTGTGTCTGTGTGTATGTGTGTGTATTTGTGTGTTTGTGTGTGGTCTGTGTGTGTGTTTGGTGTGTGTTTGGTGTTGTGTTTTTGTGTGTGTTTGTATGTGTGTGTTTGTGTGTGTGTTTGTGTGTGTTTGGTGTGTTAGTTTGTGTGTGTCTGTGTGTTTGGTGTTTTAGTTTGGTGTATGTGTGTTTGGTGTGTCTGTGAGTGTTTGGTGTGTGTTTGGTGTGTGTGTCTGTGTGTGTTTGGTGTGTGTGTCTGTGTGTGTCTGTGTGTGTCTGTGTATGTGTTTGGTGCGTATGTGTTTGGTGTGTGTGTGTGTTTGGTGTGTATGTGTGTTTGGTGTGTATGTGCGTTTGGTGTGTGTCTATATGTGTCTGTGTTTATGTCTGTGTGTGTGTTTGGTGTGTGTGTTTGTGTGTGTCTGTGTGTGTTTGTGTGTGTTTAGTGTCTGTGTGTCTGTGTATGTTTGGTCTGTGTGTGTTTGGTGTATGTGTGTTTGGTGTGTGTGTTTGTGTGTGTTTGTGTTTGTCTGTGTGTGTCTGTGTTTGTGTTTGTGTGTGTCTGTGTGTGTCTGTGTTTGTGTGTGTCTGTGTGTGTTTGTGTGTGTCTGTGTGTGTTTGTGTGTGTCTGTGTGTGTTTGTGTGTGTCTGTGTTTGTGTGTGTTTGTGTCTGTGTGTGTTTGTGTGTGTTTGTGTGTGTTTGTGTGTGTCTGTGTGTGTTTGTGTGTGTTTGTGTTTGTGTGTGTTTGTGTTTGTGTGTGTTTGTGTTTGTGTGTGTTTGTGTGTTTGTGTGTGTCTGTGTGTGTTTGTGTGTGTTTGTGTGTGTTTGTGTGTGTTTGTGTGTGTTTGTGTGTGTTTGTGTGTGTTTGTGTTTGTGTGTGTTTGTGTCTGTGTGTGTTTGTGTCTGTGTGTGTTTCTGTGTGTGTTTGTGTTTGTGTGTGTTTGTGTGTGTTTGTGTGTGTTTGTGTTTGTGTGTGTTTGTGTGTGTCTGTGTGTGTTTGTGTGTGTTTGTGTTTGTGTGTGTTTGTGTTTGTGTGTGTTTGTGTTTGTGTGTGTTTGTGTCTGTGTGTGTTTGTGTGTGTTTGTGTGTGTTTGTGTTTGTGTGTGTTTGTGTGTGTTTGTGTGTGTTTGTGTGTGTCTGTGTGTGTTTGTGTGTTTGTGTTTGTGTGTGTTTGTGTGTGTTTGTGTGTGTTTGTGTGTGTTTGTGTTTGTGTGTGTCTGTGTGTGTTTGTGTATGTTTGTGTTTGTGTGTGTTTGTGTCTGTGTGTGTTTCTGTGTGTTTGTGTGTGTCTGTGTCTGTGTGTGTTTGTGTGTGTCTGTGTTTGTGTGTGTTTGTGTCTGTGTGTGTCTGTGTGTGTTTCTGTGTGTGTTTGTGTCTGTGTTTGTGTCTGTGTGTGTTTGTGTGTGTTTGTGTCTGTGTGTGTTTCTGTGTGTCTGTGTGTGTTTGTGTGTGTGTCTGTGTTTGTGTGTGTCTGTGTTTGTGTGTGTCTGTGTTTGTGTGTGTCTGTGTGTGTCTGTTTGTGTTTGTGTGTGTTTGTGTCTGTGTGTGTTTGTGTGTGTCTGTGTGTGTTTGTGTGTGTCTGTGTGTGTCTGTGTGTGTTTGTGTGTGTTTGGACAGTATAGCTTAAAATCGAGAAGTCACTAAAACACCAATTTTGCTATTTAAGTTCTAGGTCTTCCAAGAATGCGACATGGGAAAATCCCCTAATCGTTGTACATATACAGATTGAAGGCTATGGCAACAATGTCAAACAAATGAATAAAATGTAGAGAATTTGGAATGTGGAGTGGAGAATTCGTATCAATTAGATTAAAAGCAGTTTTCACTGGCCACTTTGCTTGGTCAATCTGGAACCTGTCAACGTGAAATAAACATCATCGCTACAAATTGACTGACATTTCAACAAATTAGGACATTCCTTGATATTAGGTTTGCTATTCTTTTTAAGTTGCGTCACAGTTACGGTTTTCTTTGAGGTTATGATACATCAAGGTCTTAAATGGAATGTGTCGACATTTTCTGTCGCAGTCACAAGTGCACCTTGATAACTTTTTAAACAATAAAATGCCTAAGTATTTACATTTCCCATTGCAAACTTCAAAACGGAAGATGGAAGCATTTAAAAGTATTTGCTACTAAAATTATTTAGTTTTTGTTGATCAATTAAGATAATATAGAAGAGTGTAATATAAGAGGTCGATCGGCTTCTCAAAAATGCCTGGGTTAGCATCAAGTAAATACAAACATTAGCTTTCAACAATAACTTGTAGAGAAGATCATGTGAATGGAACACGTCACATTTTTAGATGACAGTTTCAAATTTGCACCGAATAATTTGTTTTCTCCAAATCTGAATTACAATGGAAGTTAAACTTTCTTGCATTTTATTGTTATTTGACGAGCTTGTTTATTTGTCCGATAAGCTTTTAGTATGAGTACTTCAAACAATAGAACACATTTGTTCTTTTTTTGGTCTTCAAAGTTACAGTATTGTGGGACATATATAGTAGCATAGGTTAAAGTGATAGTCAAAAGCTGGTTGCTATGTCACTGAAGTTCCTTTGTTTGTATGGGCAGCAGCTCACAAATGCGTTTTGAGGAAAGTTAAGTTTTTTAAAGCTGAAATCAATAACAAGGAATATCTCTAAAACGACCAACTTCACGAAAAAAAAATTTACACGACATAAATTGTATGTTTTATTGTGATCTACATCTTTTTGTGTAATACATTTTGGTCTATATCTTACGCCTTGCCAGCTATGAAAATTTCGCAAAATTCACCCAGAATAAACATGTCTTCAGAGGCTATTCCCAGAAAATTATATATATACATTTTATTTGTCAAGTAAATATTTTAAATATAAGACATTTTAATCAAAATCGTCAGAGCCATTTTTGAAAAAAATCAACATTTTCGAAAAAGGTTCCATGTAAAGGGTAGTTGGGGGTGGGGGATTTTCTTGAAAATCTTCGTGTCTCATCGTTGTAAGATACGAAACTTAAATTGGTATTTAACGGTATTTTCGTTTTTGAGCTATGCTGTCCACAGACACACACAGACGGATCTTTTTCCAAAAATGCTTTCTTTGGATTCAGGAGGACTCAAAACACGTATTTCCGGCGAAATCTCGATATAGAATTTTTGGGTGCATTACAATACCTTCTCTATACGTAGTAGGTGTAGAGAAAGTAGTTAGTTCCGTACACTTTTCCAGAATATGGTCTAGCTATTCATAGCAATTTTGGAAATTTAGAGGAAAGCAATGCTTTCATTTGCTGTCAAAGCCACATGTGAGCTAAAGAGTACTTGGTGTAAGAAACACCCTCTTTTCCACTTGGACGGAACATTAGCACATCATCAAAGTGTCTCCATGGAGCTACTCCAAATCCCTCCCTTGTTGTTGTTGTTGTAGCTTAACCTAGTTGGTCGTATCGGACAATGAAATGGTCTCGGAGTACACAGATATTCGTCTCCTCAGGACACGGGAAAAGAATCTTATCCGGGTAATTCCGACGAGATTTGAACTCGCGACCTGTTCAATGTGAAGCAGACACGTTACCACCCAGGCGGGCATTTGTTTCCCAGCCAGCGCAGTGTCTCAGCTGATAGGAGATGACGTCATCCTGGTTGCAAGATGTAACAAACAAGTTTCATTGTAGATAATGACAGTCAGTGACTTTAGAAACAATCTGATCTGTACCATTCACATGACTTTCTCTACATCTCTGCAACAAATTATTGTCAAAAATCTTATACTTAATGCTAATCAGAAAAAATAGCAGAAATAGTCTTATTACTTGCTACCTTGTAAGTAGAAGCAAAATAAGGGAGTACCATAGGTTAAAGTGATATTCAAAAGCTGGTTGCTATGTCACTGAAGTTCCTTTGTTTGTGTGGATAACAGTTGACAAATTCCTGTATGAGAAAAGTATACGTTTTTCAAAGCATAAACCAAAAACAAGGAATGTCTAAAAAACGATCAACTTCACTAAAAAAATGTATATAACATAAATTGTGTATTTTAACGTACTCTACATTTTTCACTGAGTGAGTTTTTGTCCATCTCTTACGGTTCAACAGTTATTCAAAATTCCGTAAAATTCATCCAGAATAAAGCATTCTTTAGAGGCTATTGCCAGAAAAATCAAGATATCCATTTTATTTGTCAGGTAAATATCTTTAATATACGATCTTTTAATCAAAATCGTTATAGCCATTCTTGAGAAAATCAACATTTTCGAAAAAAGTTCCATGTAAAGGGTAGTTGGGGTGGGGGGATTTTTCTCAAAATCTTCGTGTCACATCCCTGGAAGATACTAAACTTAAATACCAAGTTTGGTATTTTACCGACGTTTCGTTTTGAGTTATCGTGTTCACGGACACACTGACAGACACACACGGAACTTTTTCCGAAAATGCTTTTTCTGGATAAAGGGGACCCTAAAACATATATTTCCGGTGAAATCTCGGTATCGATTTTTGGGTGGAGTGCAATACCTTCTCTATACACTATGTACATATTACGTGTGGAGAAAATAAAAACGATGAAGGGGAGCCCAGTGACTGATGTAGCTATGGACGAGACGAAGTGGCAACAGTGTGACGGAGCGGTCACTATGGAGTTTATGGCTTTTAGGGTAAGTTCTGCAAGAAGGCGATGAAGAAGAGAAATGTGTCACCAATCTATAAAACTGGCAACAGTGTGACGGAGCGGTCACTATGGACTTTTTGGCTTTTAGGGTAAGTTCTGCAAGAAGGCGATGAAGAAGAGAAATGTGTCACCAATCTATAAAACTGGCCACGTCTAGAAGAAGCTGCGTTGAAAGAAAAATGTGAGGAAGAAGAAACTCCAGATGACTCAGAAATGCACTAATAACAGACAAATTGCACGCGTACCTTAAAACTGGCTTTTCTACAAGTTTTTTTTTTAAATACTGCAATGCCACCATTTTCTCAGTAATGGTTAGAGATAACTTTATGACATTTTTTCATGTTTATAGACGTTTGCTGCAAACTTTAACATGGGGTTTTTCCAAAATATGGAGAAATAAACGTTTGTCAGTATTTATTGTATGAATTTTTGTACTATAAAATCGGGTATATATTAAACATTAACAAAACTGAGACAATTAAACAAACGTGTTAAAGTTAAGCTGAAGGACAATGAAAGTTGCCTAACTGCTGCGAGTCATCAGTTTGTCGGGATAGGAATGCCCTGACATGATCATGCAAAACCACCACCAAGATAATGATGTAATGTGTACCGTGTGCAGACGTTCCTCCGAGACTAGCAGCAGTTGTTGCCGACATTGTCTGCAGCCACAGTCCCTGTACCCGAGCAGTCTGAGGGGCGGTGGTGGAGGCGGCACTGGAGGTGGCACCGGCGAGGACAACTCGAGCGAGTCCGAGGAGCTGGTGTTGGCTCCGCCGCTACCGTTCACGTTGTGATGCTCCCCGCGCCGAGAGCCGTTGAAGATCAGTCTAGCTTCCCGATATTCCGGAATGTGCTGCTGGGGGCGCAGGAAGTCGTCCAGCAGGTAGAAGGACTGTGCTCGGGTGCTGGAGACGGTCGTAGTCATCACTGTTTGGCCGCTGCCCACCATCTCTTGGTTGTGCTGATGGTGGCTGACAGCGGGCGGGATGCGCATGAGCGCCCCAAGACTCCTCCATCGTCTCTGGGGCCCCAACATCACGTCCCCTTCTTGGGGTTCCGGCAACTCCTGCTCCTTGACGGATCTCGCCGCGGCGGCAGCTGCAGCAGCCCGTCGAGACCTAGTGGGCGGCCACCAGGCCTGGGGACTCAACAAGCTGGCACTCTTCTTCATGAGGGCGCCTCTCAACGACGTCGTCTGCTCTTTCTTACGGTTGCTCGACCTAGAGACGTCCTCGTTCTCGGCTTCCTCCTCCAGGACCATAACGGAAGTGTTACCGTATCTGACACCAAGTCGCATCGCCACACCACCACTTCCTCTAGGACGGACCACGAAGCCATAGTCGGTGTCAGCGCAAGCGGTTGGTAATGTGGCGGTCCTGGCTCGGTGTGGAGGTCTGTCACGAGTCCCACCGCTGCCTCCGCCCCCGCGGGACAGGCAAGAGAAGGAGGCGGAGTGCCGGAGAGGCGGCGCCGGTGGCTGGGGTTGTCCACTCCTCGTCATCACTGCAGTTGCTGCTAATGCCATTCATTCAAGTCGCTTTCCTCGTGGCCCATCGCGATCTGCAACGGCAGAATAGGGCAGGACTGAACATGCTGGTGCTGCTGGATAGGCTAACATTTGAAGGATGCCATGTGATACAGAATTACAGTTAGCCTTTCCAGTAACACGACAACATCAGAAGCTGTACAAAATGGAAGAATAAAGCGGGAAAGAAAACAAAGGAGAAGGGAGCTGCTGATGAAATGAACAAGGACTTGAAACATTTTAAGATAGTGTGTGAAGTTAAAGAAATATTATAAGGAAATTAAAACAAAACAAAATGTCTAAAAATGTAGTACTATGCCTTAGCTCTGTAAAGTCATTGATTAAAGCACAGAATTTCATTGTGAATGCCCGAAAGTGAATCCATAAGATATGTATACTTGCACATTCATTGATGGTTTTTTCGAACGCAAAATCCTTAGCATGACTTCCCTCAGAAGAGAAATAAAGCCGGTGGTCCCTAGCAATGTTTATTTACACGTAAAAGAATACCTTACTTTTTATTTTGAAGTTCCGGAGCCTTGTCAGGAGACCGGCGCTGTATTCCTTTTTCTCTTTTTTCCCCATTTCCCAATATTTTCTTTCTTTTACCTGATTACCGTTGTGCTTCTAAACACACACATTTACAAACACAGAAACACCCATGTCCAAGGCGAGACTCAAACCCCTGATCCCGTACGCCACGAAGCACCAAAGCGAGGTACTTTAGCGAGCACCTTGAAAGAAGAGGGTTCCTGGATCCGCAATTTGTGATTTAGTTTAGAAAGCTGAACAACATTGCCATTTATTAAGGCAAACAGAAGCAATATTTCATATTTCAAAACTGTACGAGAGAACCGTATTTATACTTCCTCGCTGGTTGTACTATCTCATTACTGCGATGCTACTGTTTTGTTTACTCGGCGTATGCAGCTGTCAAATTCCTAAATCCAACAGTTTTCAAGCTCACATTTATGTTATATGCTTTCAAATTTGGTTTATATATCATAAGTAGTTTTGAGTTATTAATTTTTAAATTAAAAATCCGTCGTCAAACTTAAATCACTCCACACGATGAAAATTATGAAATTTTTTATTTTTTTATTTTTCAAAATATGCATTTAAATATCAGGAACAGAACTGTCATATGAATTTATTGTACCACAATTAGTTGTAGAGGTAAAAATATTAAACCAAGAAACAGAGAACAATTAAGAAATGTTATAATACAATTGACTTTAAAAATCAATATCTAAAACAATATTAGGAATTTTAAAACATCATATGATAGAAACCCTTTTTGCCTGTTAAGAAGCTATTCTAAAAATTTAAGAGATCTTGAATAAAACCTGCATCGTGTGGAACATTTTGAATGACAAAAAAATATTGAAAAAAACTGTAAAAGAGTAAATCAAGTTTTAAAGTACAAAACATTTTCCCTCTAAGTTGCAGACCTTCAAACAGTCTAACACCCTTCAGACACAGTCTCTATTTCACTGCCGGAAATATGCTGTCGGTGGGGAGGCCCGCTATCTCGCCTGTGGTTTAGGATGGGGAGGGCCCAGGTTAAATAATCGGTGATATGGCATGCCTGAAGCACCCGGTGTCAGACCTGTGTCGTAAATTTTGAAACATATTGCTATACACGCTTTTTTTTAGTTATTAGTGCATATTATTGTATTTTCAACTTGAAATAGACTCATTTAAGGCCAAATGTTATTGGTCAAAACAAAATTTCGGATTTTTACCAATGTTTCACCATTGTAAAAAGGTTAAATCACCACACCCACTTACAGTCATCGATTTAAATCGTCACGTGATAGGGTTTGAAGCGCCGCATAGTAATAAAATAACAGGACATTGAACTACAAGCTTTACATTATTTAACTAGGCAAACAAAATTGTTTTTCACTCTTTGATCAAATTTCGCAGATGCATTACCTTAATAATAATAATAATAATAATAATAATAATAATAATAATAATAATAATAATAATAATAATAATAATAATAATAATAATAATAATAATAATAAAGGCTTTGGTTAATGACATGTGATCGCAGGAAGTGGCCAATTCTGTACATTTGGCGCGTAAAACTCCAACTAATCGGAACTCATTATCTCTGCATTTTAATTGTTTTTATCACACCCACGTGCATTTGTTTTCTCTCTGAATACCAGTGATATTCCCGTACATAATGGCGGAAGTTTCAATAGACATATTAATTGCAATCTTGCTTTATTCAGCCAAATAATAGAACGTAGCAATACAAAGAGATCTGAAATGTTTGATACGGACATCAAGTTGCAGTGATTTCAGTGCAAATATATGTCAAGACAAATGGGGTTTTAGGAATATTACTCTTTGTGTCCATATTGGCTTATCATTGTTATTTTATTCACGAAATAGTCTTTATTAAATGCAACTCGCAATGCTCACGAATTTATAAATGTTGGAGCTCTCGTTATATCAGTTTTGATAATAATACACTACGTACATGGAACATTTATGGCGCTATAATGTTTTGATGTAACGCTGCAGTCTCTAATGTTAAATAAGAACAGCGTATAACACAGTTATAAAAGCAGTTATTGCCAGATGTTT
The DNA here is from genome assembly GCA_030762935.1 of Hymenopus coronatus. Taxonomy (NCBI): domain Eukaryota; kingdom Metazoa; phylum Arthropoda; class Insecta; order Mantodea; family Hymenopodidae; genus Hymenopus; species Hymenopus coronatus. The sequence goes on along the minus strand of CM060886.1, from coordinate 142,168,094 downwards.
ATACACTTTTTAATTACTTGTGAATCTAAAAGATGACTTTATTTTCTAAAAAATAAAGGCTGTGTAACTGAAGTGGAAAGTATGTTAACTTGCTCCGCACTGTTCTTGTATGTCATTACGGACTCTAGTACAAGTCTGGGAACCGCATCTCCTTCACTGTTTACAGGCTGGTATCCAACAGGTGAAGAATGAAGCTTGCTCTCCCTTTACAGCACCACTGACCGGTGTATGCTTGGATTTACCCCGTGAACTTCTGCAATTGTTATAACGAAAGGTAATCCGCAAAAGCGAAATCGGCGCAGTTGGGCCACCTCGTGTTTATACTCAACATCTTATATTGCTAAACCCCAACTTAATTTTCAATTTCGCAACAAATTATTACCTTCTTGAGGGACATTCGGATTGAGCTGTCACATTTTTATACTTAATATAGGTGTTTCTGACAGTTGCATTGAGATTGCAATATTATTATGTAAAAATTAATGCCAACTTTCATTTAAATTAGATAAATATTTTGCATGATAAAAACAATTTCACAAATTTAATTATGCAAATATATTGCATGTTCATAATGTTTCACATACTTCAAAATTTGAGAAAATTGCTCGTCATCGTTTGAATTGGAGCTTTGGACCGCGCATAAAACCCTTAAACGGGGTTATTTCAATTTGATTTCTGTATTAATATTTTTTTAAAAAGTAGTCCTTTTTCAATATTATAATAAGTATTACTGCACGTTCTAGTAAATTTTAGCCACAACCAAAATGCATATAAAGAAAAACTGAGACGTGCGGAGTATTTTGAAGGTGTGAAAATATAGTTTTGAGCAAAATCTGTGTATACTAGAACACAGGTATAACTTTAAATTGTTGTAGAACAAGGGAAGGCAGCTAAATGTTCATTCTCTGTGCATTCCCAAATCCTCCAAAATTATCTGCTATAAAATTAATTTTCGATTTTTCACCGATTGTAGTCAAAATTTCACTCTGTGCCCTCTACAACTCGCTCTGGCATAATCGAGTCCACCTTTAGTAAGTTGGCCGGGCCTGGGTGTAAATATCAGGTGGCAATTTAAGAAGAGTCTGGCACAAATCAAGATGAAATTTGCGCCTCAGAATTCATTCATATTATAATATAATTAGCTATAGTTTAGTTAATTTCCTGTGGAGTACAGGACATCGATACGACGTTTCCTTGATCGGATTTGAGTTTCTAGTTCGTGAGTTCGCCGCTATGCACCATGGTTACAAGGGATCAGCTTTTCGCCCACAGATGGCACTGTAAGACGAAATCGTGACTTGCGGCCGCGAAATGGCAGAGTTTTACCCAGAAACTTTCTTCTTTCAAGGTATGAGGTTCTTTTACATGCAAATAAGCATTACACGGGACCATCGGCTTTACTTCTCTTTCGAAGGAAGGCATGATAAGGATGTTAGACTCAAATTATAATTTGATAAATGTTATATTTAGAAGATAGCTCTTCAAAAATGTAGTTCCGATTGTGTGTAGAATACGTGCGCGGGATTTCTTGGACAGTCTGTGAATAAAATTTTAAAGCATGTCTCTTAATAGTTTTTAAAGCAAATTGAGAGTTTCAAACTCTTGATCACGAAAACCCTGGTCGGACCTTGTTTCTGGTTTTCTCGGAGTCTTTGTTCTTGGACTAATATGGTCCTCGCCCAGTTCTTCTACAAGTAAACAAATACTGTATTAGAAAAGCAGAAGTTGTGTGAAAGGATGGAAGCGGGCAGGGAAGTAATACAAGACCAACATCAGGAAAGTGAACAACATTAATAAGACAAAAACAACAAAGCTGGTGACAAAGGTGCACGTAGGTGTTAGCAAAGCTATGTTAACAATGGTGCAGGAACCGTGATGATGCAGTTAGTATGCAAGTCACTAAACATGCTTTGTTGCACAATGGTTACATTTGTACTTTACTACGACTGGCTGGTCAGGGGCACATAACAGTTTCAGAGGAAAGCTAAGTAAACACTAAGACGTCTAAGCAATTGGTTCTGTACAGATGAAAACGTACTGTCCCAGCACAAACGTTTTCGATAGTAAAACAATGTTTCCTAATTAATTTACAGAGGATTTTAACAATTACAGAAATATTAAACTTAACCCTGTATCGTATGATTTATTTTGCTACATATACCGTTGTTCCTCTATTCCGTAAACCCTTTCACCGGCAGGCGACTGAAGCGACTTGAATAACCGTGATCGATACGAAGTGGACTGGCCATGCAATCAAGTGTGTCTGTAGTAAAGGATGGGAGGGCGCAAGTAAAATAACCGGTGGATGGCACACTTGGATGCTGACAGGGTTACATTTCAATGCAGATGCATGGTTTTTTCTCTTTATTATTAACAAAAACACTACAGTATTATTACAAAATATTAATAATGTTAGACTATAAATCAGCTATAAGTATTCTGATTTTGTTGCTGAAGATTGGAGTAATACGAAATTATAAAAAGTCCACGAAAATACTCTCGTCTTTGTTGCCGAACCTTATAGCTAAAAACGAAAAGACCGTTAAAACCCAAACTTGGTATTTAAATTTAGTATCTACCTTCCAAGGATGCAACAAGAACATTTTCAAGAAACTCCCCCCTCCCCCAGCTACCCTTTACATGGGAAAAAATTCAATAATTTTGATTTCCCCAAAAATGGCTCTTAACGATTTTGATTAAAATCCCGTGGTTTAAAGATAAATGTATATCTTGAATGTTCTGGATGAGTTTTGTATAACTGGTAAACTGTAAGCGATAGACAATTTAGTACACAAAAGTGTAGACCGTTAAAACATACCATGTGATGTACCTTTTTTTCGGCGGCGCCATGGGTGAGTAGTTAGACCGCTCGTCTGCCACCTAGGCGGCCCGGGTTCGATCCCAGCGCCCGTATGTGGGATTCATGGTGGACGAGGCGGCGTCTGGGCGAATTTTCTCCCTGGCACTCATTCCTCTATCATCAATTTCGCTTACATTTCAGCATTCATTAGCTCATGTTCATGGCTGGCTACGGGCCGACCCTCTGTGGTTGCGGCTCCCCGACAGGCTTCTGGGAGGCTCAGCCGATTACAAAACGAAATGAAACATTTTTATTTTCTCGTCAAGTTGACCATGATTTTTTTTTTTTTTTTGATTTTTTCAGATATAAAATATTTTTCTCACACGGACGTATGTAAATTCCTGGCCATGCATAGAAACGGATTTCAAACCACATGGCAACCACTTTTAAAAGATTTGAGCTCGTTTTAGCCTGGTGTACTCCCTTCTGCTTACTAGGAGCAAGTAACTGTTAATGTTTATCTCGATTAGCATGAAGTAGACAGAAAAATAAGCTTTTTAACAGTAATGTAGAGAAAGTCATGCGAATGTCAGCTTTTTGAAGTGGAGTGTTTCTACTGCTGGAGCAAGTCCGCTCGTGAAACTGCCCTAATTATTATCAATGGAACATGCATAGAGTCATTTTTCTGAGTTGAAGCCTTCAGGTGCTGTTGCTCGCACTCCTTTGTTCCTTTAATTTATCTTTGTCTTTCTTTCTTGTTATTTATGCACTTCTTTTATTATCTTTCATTTCCTCTATATTTCATGCATTTATTTTATAAATACTGTTTTCCTTATTATTTTCTCTACTACACGTGCATTAAATTTTACCAAAAAATTCGATACTAAATTTTCACAAAAAATACATATTATGAGAACCCCTGCTTCCAAAAACATAGCATTTTTAGAAAAAGAATCGCGCGCGTAAAATACCAGACTTGGCACACACACACACACATACGGACCTTTTCTAAAAATGCTGTTTTTTCGGACTCGACATGGAATTTCCGGGTGGAATATAATACCTTCTCTATTCACTTTGCACATACCAGTTTAAGACCACCTTTACTTGCTCTATACGTACATGTTCATAGCGTATAGTGAAGGTATAGTATTGCACCCTAAAATTTGATACCGAGATTTCACCTGAAATATAAGTTTTGAGACCCCTGAATCCAAAAGAACATTATTAGAAACAGGTCTGTGTGTGTGCGGGCAGCACAGCTCGAAAACGAAAAGTCCGTTAAACACCAAACTTGGTATTTAGGTTCAGTTCCTTCCAAGGATGCGTCAGGATGTTTTTCAAGAAAATCCCTCCACTCCTTCTACCCTTTACATGAAATTTTTTTTGGAAAATTTTGATTTTCTTAAAAATAGCTCTATTGATTTTGATTAGAAAATGTCCCGTGTGTATGCGTGTGTGTATGTGTTTGTGTTTATGATCAGCACAACTCAAAAACAAAAAATTGCTTAAATACCAAACTTGGTATTAAAATTCAGTATCATATAAGGATGCGACAAAATTCTTTTCTGAAAAATCGCCGCCCCCTATGGAAGCTTTTTCGAAATTTTAGATTTTCCAAAAGAAATCATACTCGGCTTAGCCTCCCCGTATTTAAGACTGACACCACCCCCCTAGGACTTACAAGCGGATGTCTAGGGGTCAGAGGTCTGCCAAGGCCGCTTAACCACAAAATGAAGAATCTGGAACGAGTGGGGGAAACCGGGGACCCGGAGAAAAACCGTCCAGACGTCGCTTCATCCACCACAAATCCCACATGCGGGCACTTGGGACTGAACCCGGACCGCTTAGGTGCGAGGCGAGCGGTTTAACCACTCGGCCACCGACAAAAAAGTACCGGAAAAAAATTCTCCTGGCTCGTACGAGTTTATGATAATTTGTATGCGTCTTGGAGGTAAAAACTATGATGTGTTGCATTCACATGACTTTCTCTACATCTCTGCAATTATTATTAAATATATCAGAAATTGTCTTGTAAGTAAATGGGATAGCATAGGTTAAAGTGATAGTCAAAGCTGGTTGCTATGTGACTGAAGTTCTTTTGTTTGTATGGACACGAGTTAACAGATTCTCGTACGAGAAAATTATTAAGCTTTTTAAAGCTGAAATCAATTACAAGGAATATTTCAAAAATAATCCACTCCACGAAAAAAATATATATAACATAAAACGTGTGTTTTAACGCGCTCTACATTTGTTGTGTGTTAAGTTTTTGCCCATCTCTTACGGTTCAGCAGTTATGCAAACTTCTGTAAAATTCATCCATAATGATCTTCAGAGGCTATTCCCAGAAAATTCAAGATCTACGTTTTATTTTTCAGGTAAATATCTTGAATATGCGAGATTTTAATTAAAATCGTTAGAGCCATTTTTGAGAAAATCAAAATTTTCGAAAAAAGTTCCATGTAAAGGGTAGTTGGCGGTGGAGGATTTTCTTTAAAGTCTTCTTGTTGCATCCTTGGATGATACCAAACTTAAATACCAAACTTGGTATTTAACAGCCTTTTAGTTTTTGAGCTATGCTGCTCACACACACGGCCATTTTTCTAAAAAGGCTTTTTTTGGATTCAGGGAGTCTCAAAACATGTATTTGCGGTGAAATCTCAGTATCGTAAAATGCAACATAGTACGCAAAGGAGCGCTTTGCTTCCAGAAGATCACGTGATTCTAATGGCTCGCGGAAGGGCGAGAACCGGCCCAGCCGCAGGATCCAAAACTGCTTCAAGTTAATAAAGCGAGTGCAAACAAATAAAAAAGGGGTTACTATTTACGAGACAACCTGTGGGTGCAGTACGACCTGCTTGTGTGTTAACAAATTGCTGCAGGTACAAACTGGGTTTCAACACAAAACAAGAGAAAAGCGATCCTTCTTACTTTGTTGCCAAATACAACAGTAGGCGCCTTATGGCACTTTGTGCGCGAGGCGGCGCAGGGGCGGGTATCCTTCGCGTTCTCCGGTTTTCCTTACCATCGCATTCCATGTATCATCAGTCATGCCACAGTAGCAAAAGTGGGCAATAAACTTTATAAAAAGCTGATACTTTACACTCACATTACTTTCTCTAGCTACTCTACACCATACTAATCGACACAATTTTATTTAAGCAAAATGGAACTAAAGGAATGCACTATGCTAAAGTGATAGTCAAATGTTTTAAAAGCTGCCGTTATGCGATTGTCTTTGCTTGACCAGGAGTAGAACAAAATAAAAACGGTCACTTCCGTCTGAGAAAAGTATAAATAGTTCACAATTGAAAATAGCAACAAGGAATAACTCCAAAACGGTAAGCTCCTTGAAAAAAAATGTAAAGCACATACCTTGTAGATTTTTACAAGATCTTTATTTTCTGTAAATTAATTCTTTGTCTATCTCTTGCAGTTTACTAGTTATACTAAATTAAGCAAAATTCATCCACAATAAACAGGTCTTTAGAAGCTATTCCCAGAAAATTCAAGATATACATTTTATTTGTGATAGATATGGTTTTAATATGTGGTATTTTAATCAGAATCGTTACAGCAATTTTTAATATAAACAACATTTTCGAAATTTTTTCCATGTAAAGGGTAGTTAGGGGTGGGGGGGATTTTCTTGAAACTCTTCGTTTCGCATCCTTGGAAGATAACTAACCTAAATACCAAGTTTGCTATTTAACCGTCTTTTCGTTTTTGAGCTGTGCTGTCCACAGGCACACACACACACGGATCTTTTTCCAAAAATGCTATTTTTGGACTCAGAAGACCTCAAAACATGTATTTACGGTGAAGTCTACATTTTCTGCGTGGTAAGTTTTTTTTCCATTTCTTACAGTTTAGCAGTTATGCAAAATTCCGTAAAATTCATCCAGAATAAAGTAATCTTCAGAGGCTATTCCCAGAAAATTCAAGATATACATTTCATTGGCAGGTAGATATCTTTAATATACAATATTTTAATCAAAACCTTTAGAGCCATTTTTGAGAAAATCAAAATGTTCGAAAAAAATTCCATGTAAAACGCAGGAATTTTCTCAAAATCTTCGTGTCGCATACCTGGAAGATACTAAACTTAAATGCCAAGTTTGGTATTTTACCGACTTTTGGTTTTTGAGTTATCGTGTTCACAGATACACGAACACACACACATACACAAACACGGACCCTTTTGTGAAAATAATTTTTTTGGATACTAGGGACCCTAAAAAGTATATTTCCGGTGAAATCTCGGTATCGAATTTTTGGATGGAGTGCAATACCTTCTCTATACACTATGTACAAATTACGTGCACAGGAAGTAAAAAGCTGATGTGTTACACTCACATGACTTTCTCTAGCTGCTCTACCAACTTCTTACATAACATTACTGTTCTTTGTACACAATGCTAATCGAGATAAACATCAGCAGAATGTTCTTATAACTTAGTTCCTTATAAGTAAAAGGCAACTAAAGGAATGTGCTATGTTAAAGTGATAGTCAAATATTGTAAATGCCATCGACATACGAATGTCATTGCAAATTGCTTCTTTGCTTGGCCAGGAGTAGAACAAAAGAAAAACAGACCTATCAGAAAAGATTTAGGTACTTCAAAATTGAAACCAATAACAAGGAATATCTCGGAAACTGTTACCTCTACAGTAAAAATGCAAAGGACATAAACTTTGTGTTTTGACGTGATCTACTTTTTTTGTGGAGTGAGTTTTTGTCTATCTATTACGGTTTAGCAGTCAAGCAAAATTCATTCAGAATAAATAGGTCTTCAGAGGCTATTCCCTAAAAATTCGAGATATACATTTTATTTAAGATATAAATAACTTTAATATACGATATTTTAGTCAAAATCGTTAGAGCCATTTTTAAGAAAATCAATTTTTTCGAAAACGTTTCATGTAAAGGGTAGTTGGGGGTGGGGGGATTTTTCTCAAAATCTTCGAGTCGCATCCCTGGAAGACAATAACCTTAAATACCAAGTTTGGTATTTTACCGACTTTTCGTTTTTGAGTTATCGTGTTCAAAGACACACGGACACATGGACACACACACACACACACACACACACGGACCTTTTTCCGAAAATGCTTTTTTTAGATAAAGGTTAGCATGAAGTACATATATTTCCGGTGAAATCTTGGTATCGAATTCTTGGGTGGAGTGTAATACCTTCTCTATACACTATGTGCATAGTACGTGTAGAGAAAGTAAAACTTAACTATATTTGATCATCAACTTGCCGTTAAATCACATTTGAGCATAAAGGTTGTTAGTTTGCTGACCACAGATCGAGTTTGTAAGCTAGCGTACAATTTACTGACGGCAACATGAGCTTTTGTACAGAAATGCTGTGAAAATCGTTTGAAGCTGAGTCAGGTCGGTTCTTGACCTTGATTGTGCAAATCAGCGACTGACACGCGCGAGCGATACCTCAATTTCTTTTGTTTTTAGCGCCAGACCTTCTGGAAATTCACCACTGAAGTAATAAAGGTTCTCGTTCACAAATCGTATTACTTTCTCAATGCGTACTATGTACATACTGTATAGAGAAGGTATTGCATTTTACCCAAAAATTCAATACCGAGATTTCACATGATATACATGTTTTGAGACCAACTGAATCCAAAAAAAAAGAAGTATTTTTAGAAAAATGTTCGTGTGTGTCTGTCTGTCTGTGTGTATGTATGTGTCTGTGGGCAACATAGCTCAAAAACAAAAAGACCGCAACATTTTTTGAAGCGGGTATTACAAAGCTTGTACACAGGTACGATAAATGTGTCAATCTTTTTGGTGATTATGTTGAAAAGTAACCATAAGTGTACAAAACTTTTAGTAATAAAATAATTGTTTCTATGAACATGTCTTTTGTTTATAGCCTATCGTACCTTCTCTACCTACTGCGTACATTGTGTTAGAGAAAGTAAAAATCTGAGGTTTCAGCAGTTATAAGAAAAGACCAACGCCCCTTAATGTTGTTAAGATCAAGAATCGCACAACAAACACTTAAGCTGTCGCATTTAGAGTTTGCGGAAACAATAGTACGAGAATATCCGGCCGTCACACTGAACAATGTGTCTCAGTATTTGCTATTGAGCGCTGTCCTTCAGAGCCTTCAACAATGTGGTGTAGTGCAGATAAAATGGGTTCTGAGTCGGTACGTTTTCATTCACCACCGTTGCTTTCAACAAATGAACGGAAAGAAACTTTTACTTTCTCTACACGTATTATGTAGAGGAAAAAATTTCATACCGAGATTTCACCGGAAATATATGTTTTAGGGTCCCCTATATCCAAAAAAATTATTTTCAGAAAAAGGTCCGTATGTGTGTCCGTGTGTTTGTGAACACGATAACTCAAAAACGAAAAGTCGGTAAAATGCCAAACTTGGTATTTAAGTTTAGTATCTTCCAGGGTTACGACACGAAGATTTTGAGAAATATCTACCCACCCCAAACTACCCTTTACATGGAATTTTTTTCGAACATAGTCAAAAGCTGGTTGCTATGTGACTGAAGTTCCTTTGTTTGTATGGACACGAGTTGTCAAATTCCTGTATGAGAAAAGTGTAAGTTTTTTTAAAGCTGAAACCAAAAACAAGGAATATCTCTAAAAAGATAATCTCCACGAATAATATATATATATATATGTATATATATATATAAAATAAATTGTGTTTTAACGTGCTCTACATTTTTTGTGTGTTAAGTTCTTTTCCATCTCTTACGGTTTAGCAGTTATGCAAAATTACGTAACATTCATCCAAAATAAAGTAGTCTTCAGAAGCTATTCCCAGAAAATTCAAGATATGCATTTTATTTGTCTGGTAAATATCTTTAATATACGGTATTTTAATCAAAATCGTTAGAACCATTTTTGAGAAAATCAAAATTTTCAAAAAAAATTCCATGTAAAGGGTAGTTGGGGGTGGAAGATTTTCTTGAAAATTTTCGTGTCGCATCCTTGGAAGATGCCAAATTTAAATACCAAGTTTGGTCTTTACATTTTAGAGGTATGCTGTTCAAGACACACACACACACACACCCACACACACACACACACACACACACACACACACACACACATTCAGACTCAGACGCACACACACACACGGAACGTTTTCCAAATTTTTTTTTTTGGATTCAGGGGGAACCAAAATTCGGTAACAAATTTTTGGGTGCAATGCAATACCTTCTCTATACTCTATGTACATAGCACATGTAGAGAAAGTAAAAAGTTTATTTGCAGAACGGGCAGAAACTCGTGTGAATGGAATACATAAGATTTCTTAATTCAGGGCACTTATAAACATACATTTTCGGTGGAGAAATTTTGGATGGCATACAGTATTTCCTCTTTAAGTACATTTTTGAGAAGGTAAATATTAATAACAATATATAATTTTTACTTTCGCTACACTTACTTTGTACATAGTGTATAGAGAAGATACTGTATTCCACCCAAAAATTCGATACCGAGATTTCATCTCAAATACATGCTTTGGGACCCACTGAATCAAAAACAAAGTCCATGTGTGTTTTGTGTGTATGTGTGTGTGTGTTTGTCTTAGGGCAGTATAGCTCAAAAATGTAAAGTCCGTTAAATACCAAACTTGATATTTAAGTTTAGTATCTTTCAAGGATGTGAAAGGACGATTTACCCAAAAAAAAAAAAATCCCCCCCACCCCCAACTACCCTTTACATGGAAGCAATTTGGAAAAGTTTGATTTTCACAAAAATAGCTCTAATGATTTTGATTAAAATCTCTTACATTTAATATATATATATATTTATATATATATATATAAATAAAATGTATATGTTGAATTATCCGGGAAAGGCCTCTGAAGACATCTTCATTCTGAAAGCTTTTTTATGAATTTTACATAACTGGTAAATCGTAAGAGATAGATAAAATCTTACTATACGTAAAATGTAGATCTCCTTAAAACACACAATTTATGTCATATGTAATTTTTTCGTGGCGTTGTCCAATTTCAAGATATTAGTTGTTATAGTTTTGAGTTTAAACTTTTCTCATACGGAAACTTATCGGCTGCTGGCCACGCAAAGAAACGGATTCCAATCCCATAACAGCCACATTTTGAAACATTTGCCTAGTCTATCTGCCTTATTTCTCTTCCATTTATAAGAAATTAAGTTATAAGATCGTTTGTGGTGAAGCAGACAGAAGAATAAGTTTACTAACAATAATTTGTTACAGAGAAGGTCATGTGGCATATTTTTGTAGATGGTGGAAGACCTACAGCTAGAATGATGCACCTGTACAGGAAAGCACTTTCCCGTGTGGATTTTGGTTTAGCGAGCTCGCCCGACAGCATCCTGCACACCGCTCGCTATTAAACTTGTCTATCCAGTTATAACACTTACACTCTTATTCACGTAAACGCAACCGCGATCTCCTAGTTTACACGTTTCTGGAAAGCCCACTTAGTAACATCGAATCCTGTCGCTCTGATATATTGCAAGCAAATCGAACCGACGCTCCTCTTCAACTCTAATTTAGAGGAATCAAATCGAACCGAAACTCCTCCTCAACTCTAATTTAGAGGAATCAAAACGAACCAAAACTCCTCCTCAACTCTAATTTAGAGGAATCAAATCGAACCGAAACTCCTCCTCAACTCTAATTTAGAGGAATCAAAACGAACCGAAACTCCTCCTCAACTCTAATTTAGAGGAATCAAAACGAATCAAATCGAACCGACGCTCCTCCTCAACTCTAATTTAGAGGAATCAAATCGAAACGAAACTCCTCCTCAACTCTAATTTAGAGGAATCAAAACGAACCGAAACTCCTCCTGAACTCTGATTTAGAGGAATCAAAACGAATCAAATCGAACCGAAACTCCTCCTGAACTCTAATTTAGAGGAATCAAATCGAACCGAAACTCCTCCTCAACTCTAATTTAGAGGAATCAAAACGAATCAAATCGAACCGACAAATTTCGATCCGATCCTATTTCCGGTCCCTTTTTCTAATAGGATCGGTTCCAAGATTGAATACGGTCCGAGTCCGTTTTGCCATACAGTATTTAATACGGAATGTGTATTCAATAGATTAGAATTCACTAAAGGAAACTGGATATTGCATAGTGTGAAATAGTGCACCTAGTACGAATATGAGTTTAGGCAAAGGGTTGTTACCGAATGGAGGATAACTTTCAAATATGAGATGACACTCAGTTTCATGCAATGTACATTATTTTTACATGATCGTGTTTTTCTATTTTTAAAATAATTATTCATAAGAAATCTAATGGGTCCATTCACATGACTTTCTCTCTCTGTTCTGCAAACTAACTAATGGATTATTGCTTTATTTACATCGTGCTAATCAAATAAATATTACCATACATGGTTTTATTACTGAGTTCCCTATAAGTTGAAGGAAAATAGAGGAACGCATTATGCTTAGGCGACTGTCAAATGTCTTAAAAGCTGTCGCTATGTAGTTGTCATTTCCCCGTCCAGGAGTAAAACAAAAGACAGAGGAAACGGACGAGGGCTCTCCATTTGAGAAAACTTTTTAAAATTGAAATCTATAAGAGCGAATATCGATTAGCTGTGTTTTTGACCAGAGATACATTTTTTGTGTATTACAGTTTTGCCTCTCTATTACCATCATTCACATAAAGAGGGCCTCAGCAGTTGCATTATCTGCATTTTATTTGCCAAGCAAATATATTTAGTACATGGTAATTTAATAACAATGCTTAGAGCAATTTTTGAAAAAAATAAAAAAATTGAAAAAAAGTTTCATGTAAACGACAGTTTGAGGTGGAGGGATTTTATGGAAAACGTGTCCTATCCGGAAGATACTAAACAGAAATAAAGTTTAATATTTAACGAACCTGTCCACACACATGCACACACGGATCTTTTTCTAAAAATGCTTTTCTGGATACAAGATACCCTAAAACGATTATTTCCGATGAACTCTTGGTATCGACTTCTTGGGTGGAATGCAATACCTCTTCTACCTACAATGTACATTGATTATAAGTGCTAGAGAAAAAAATCTAATGTGTTCCATTAGCATGACTTTCTCTACAACTCTGTGTCAAATTATTATTAATAATCTTTTTCTTCTATTTACTTGATGCCAATCGAGAAAAACATTAGCAGAAATAGTCTTATTACTTGCTTCCTTGTAAGTAGAAGCGAAATAAGGGAGTACCATAGGTTAAAGTGATAGTCAAAAGCTGGTTGCTATGTGACTGAAGTTCCTTTGTTGGTATGGACATGAGTTGACAAATTCCTCTATGAAAAACGTGTAACTTTTTAAAGGTGAAGCCAAAAACAAAGAATATCTCATAAACGATCAACTCCACGAAAAAAAGTATGCAACATAAATTGTGTGTTTTATTGTGCTCTACATTTTTGTGTGGTAAGTTTTTGTCCATCTCTTACGGTTTAGCAGTTATGCAACATTTCGTAAAATTCTTCCAGAATGAAGTAGTCTCAAAAAACTATATATACACATACACATATTATTTGTCAGGTAAATATCTTTAATATACGATATTTTAATCAAACTCTTTAGAGTCATTTTTAAGAAAATGAAAATTTTAAAAAAAAGTTTCATGTAAAGGGTAGTTGGGCTGGGGGGGATTTTTTTGAAAATCTTCGTGTCACATCCTTACAAGATACCAAACTTGAATACGAAGTTTGGTATTTAACGGTCTTTTCGTTTTTGAGTTATCCTGTTCACAGACACACGGACACATGCGGACCTTTTTCTGAAAATGCTTTTTTTGGATACAGGGGACCTTAAAACATATATTTCCGGTGAAATCTCGCTATCGAATTTTTGGGTGGAGTGCAATACGTTCTCTATACACTATGTACATAGTACGTGTAGAGAAAGTAATAAAACTATGTAAATTAAGACGAAGTGTATTTGTATTTTGGCATTACTCGAACAAATGTATTTGGGTGTACACGCTCGCAGTCTAAAAGCCAGTTTTAGCTGGACCCACAGGGTAACACAATTAATGGTTCCAGTGGACGATTCGTAGAATGAACAGTCAGGTTCTTTAGCGCAGCTATTATACAATTCAAGGCTTAGGTTTTCGAACCAACGGGAATTATAAGATATATCATAGATTTCCTGGAGATAAACACAGAAATTGCATATGTACAGAAAGCTTACAGCTTACCTGAAGGAGTTCAATGCCCATTCAAAAACATATTTTATAATAAGGTATGTTTACATAAATTATTATTATTATTATTATTATTATTATTATTATTATTATTATTATGTTTACATAACATATAAAATGTATATTTTGAATTTTCTGGGAATATTCTGTGAAGACATCTTTATTCCGGATGAATTTTGCAAAATTGGTAAATCGTAATAGATAGAAAAAAAAAAAAAAAACAACACATTACTACTCCAAAATGTTGTATATCTTTAAAACATACAATTTAGACCATATACGTTTTTTACTTTCTCTACACGTACTATGTACATAGTGTATAGAGAAGTTATTGTATTGCACCCAACAATTTGATACCGAGATTTCACCGGAAATGCATGTTTTGGGTCCCCCTGAATAAAAAAAAATCATTTTCAGAAAAAGGTCCATGTGTGTGTGTGCGTGTGTCTGTGTGTGTGTGACTGTGGACAGCATAGCTCAAAAACGAAAAGGCCGTTAAATACCAAACTTGGTATTTAACATTGGTATCTTCCATGAATGCGACGCGAAGATTTTCAAGAAAATCCCGCCACACCCAAATACCCTTTGCATGGAACTTTTTTCGAAAATTTTGATTTTCTTAAAAATGGCTCTAACGATTTTGATTAAAATATCTTATATTAAAGATATTTGCCTGACAAATAAAATGTATATCTTGAATTTTCTGGGAATAGCCTCTGAAGACTACTTTATTCTGGACGAATTTTACGGAATTTTGCATAACTGCTAAACCGTAAGAGATGAAAAAAAAAAAAATGTACACACAAAACACGTAGAACACCTTAAAGCACCCAATTTATTTTATATGCATTTTTTTCATGGAGTTGATCATTTTTGAGATATTCCTTGTTTTGGGTTTCAGCTTTAAACATTATACTTTTCTCACACAGGACTTTGTCAACTCGTGTCCATCCAAACAAAGGAACTTCAGTCACATAGCAACCAGCTTTTGACTATCACTTTAAGACTATTTCTGCTAAGTTTTTTCGATTAGCATTAATTAAATAGAACAATAAGCTTTTAAACAATAATTTGTTGCAGAGGCGTAGAGAAAGTCATGTGAATGGGACACATAAGATTTTTATAACTATTTTGAAGAAAATTTCTGTTATGTAACGCAATCTCAGAAACTTCCTTACTTACTTTGACGAGCAGAAGATGAAATGATACGCTAACAAAGTAAATTAAAGGGTCACGCTCCGTGCATGTAAACCAGTTCACCGCTACAGATGAATCACGGTGAGCAATTCTAACCACCTGGTGACCTAACAGTTGCGCAGAAAGAGGGAAAGCACTGCCAACTTTCCCTTTCAAACACAACTTGCTGTGCTTAACCAACAAACAACTTACCTTTCCGAAATTGAATCTGCCCAAACGCCTTTATTGTTTCGTGTAGGGATTCTGCTTCCCACAACACGAGCTGTTTTTACTTTCTCTACACGTACTATGTACACAATGTATAGAGAACGTATTGTATTCCACCCAAAAATTTGGTACCGTGATTTCGCTGGAAATATGTGCATTAAGAACCCCTGAATCCAAAAAAAGCATGTTTAGAAAAATGTCCAAGCGCGAAACTGTGTGTATGTGTCTGTGGGTACCATAGCTCAAAAACCAAAAGTCCGTTACTTGGTATTAAGCTCAATATCTTCCAAGGATGCGACAAGAACTTTTTCAAGAAAATCTCCCCACCCTAACTACCCTTTACAAGGAATATTTTTCGAAAAGTTTGATTTTCTCAAAAATGAGTATAACGATTTTGGTTAATATGCCATAGGAGAGGTATACTTGCAACATTGTAAGTCGCTATTGGGTTGTCATCTCAGAATAATTTGTGGTATTCCAGGAAACATGCGAGTCAGTTGAGAAATTCAATGTTATGCCAGCCTGTTGCCATGGTAGCTCAGTGGCAGAGCAACAGGCTAGAGATCGGGAGATCCCTGGTTCAAATTAAAGCTATGGCATTGCATTTTTCATTCTGATTCTACCTATCCAATACCATAGGAGTTTTATTTATGGCCGCTCTTTAACTGCTGTGGTTCTCAGCGTCCCATTCTATACTGGGCTTGATTTTGCTCAGAGGCCTCTTTTATCATGCTTCATGTTCTTTTACGTGCCGTAAATCTACAACACGGGACCCACGGGTTTACTTCCCTTCCGAAGGAAGCCATGCCAAGGATTTACACGCCCGAAAAAATCCATCCTCCTCCGCCGGGTTTGAACCCGCGAACTTTGGTACATGAGGTTAGCATGCTTAGAAACAATGAGCTGGAAGTTTATCCCGGCATGTGGTTGGAACCAGACACCTGGCGGACAATTTGGGGAACTGCCAAAGTTGCCGGTATCAAGTTTATCCACTTGCCACATCTCACCTGTCTTTGACCTCCCCTAACCGAAATGTGAGGTCCTCGGTTGGGTTGACCACAACAGGCGCCATCTTGTGCTTCTCTGCGGCCATTCCATTTACATGTTTTCATTTTACTGCTTAGGGCATGGACCTGTGCCAGCGCTCACATCTAATAGTAAAATGTAAACATTATTGTTGTTGTTGTAGCTTAACGTCCCTTAACCTGGCTGGGCACATCGGACGATGAAATGAAATTAGTGAAGTGATGCTCAAACGAGTTCGGGTGCTTGGAGCTTAAAGTTACCCGACATTCGTATTCTCAGGATAAGGGAAAACGCCGGGCAACTCACCTAAGCCAGATTCGAACCCGCGACCTTTTGAATGTGAGGAGACACACTACCCAGGCGGGCTAACACATTATTGTTAAGAGTATTCTTCTACGTCATGCTAATCTTATTACTTGGTATAAGTAAAAGGGAAATCCGCTAGAGTGATCTGACAGTCAAATGTTTCAGATTGAGGTTCCTATGGGATTGAAATCCGTTTCTTTGCGTGTTGACAATTTTCGTATGTGAACATTTAAAGTATTCTAAAGCTGAAACTAATATAAAGGAATATTTCGAAAACGGTCAGTTCCACGAAAAAAAATGTATACGACGTAAATTGTGTGATTTAAGTAGATGTACAGTTTGTTTGTCTTTCTCTTCCGGTTTACCAGTCAAGCAAGTCATGTCTTCGGAGACCATTCCCAGTGAAGATATACATTATGTTTTCCTGTAAATATTTTTAATATGATATTTAAATGAACATCGTTAGACCCATTTTTGAGAAAAACAAAATTCTCCAAAATTGCTCCAAGTAAATGGTACTTGGTCGTCGGTGGATTTTCTTGAAAATCGTTTTGTATCCTTGCAAGATACTGAATTTATATACCAAGAGTGGTGTTTAAATGGCTTTTCGTGTTTC
Organism: Hymenopus coronatus; assembly: GCA_030762935.1. Classification (NCBI taxonomy): domain Eukaryota; kingdom Metazoa; phylum Arthropoda; class Insecta; order Mantodea; family Hymenopodidae; genus Hymenopus; species Hymenopus coronatus. Next base: position 142,150,728 of record CM060886.1, on the reverse strand, counting down.
AGCTATGCTGTCTCTTAACATACACACAGACACACATTCACACCGACATGTTTCTAAAGGTGCTCTTTTTGGATTCAAGAAGTCTTAAAGCATGTATTTCCGGTGACATCTCTGTATCTATACAATACCTTCTATATATATACTATGTACACAGTACGTATAGAGAAAGTAAGATATGTGTTACATAAATTGTGAGTTTTAACGAGATGTACAATAAGTTTCTGTGTGTCCCTTACGGTTTATGCACATTCAGAACATTCTAGGTCTGCATTATATTTGTTGTCTAAATATCTTTAATTTACAATATTTTAATCAATATCGTTTGAGACATTTCTGAGAAAAACAAAACTTTAGACATTTTTTTCTATGTAAAGAGTAGTTTGGGGCGCGGGATTGTCTTCAAAATCTTCGGTTCGTATCCTTGCAACACGCTGAATTTAAATATCAAGTTTGGTATTTATCGGATTTCTCAGTTTTTGGCTATGCCGTCCATAGACTCACACTCCACACACTCACACACACACTCACACACACTCACACACACTTACACACTCACACACACACTCACACAATCACACACACACTCACACAATCACACACACACTCATACACACACACACACACTCATACACACACTCGCACACACACTCATACACACACTCATTCACACACACTCACACACTCATACACACACTCATTCACACACACTCATACACACACACACACACTCATACACACACTCGCACACACACTCATACACACACTCATTCACACACACTCACACACACACTCATACACACACTCATTCACACACACTCATACACACACTCATTCACACACACTCACACACACACTCATACACACACTCACACACACACTCATTCACAAACACTCATACACACACTCATACACACACTCATTCACACACTCACACACACACTCACACACACACTCATTCACACACTCATACACACACTCATACACACACTCATACACACACTCATTCACACACTCATTCACACACACTCATACACACACTCATTCACACACACTCACACACACACTCATTCACACACACTCACACACACACTCATTCACACACACTCACACACACACTCACACACACACTCATTCACACACACTCACACACACACTCATACACACACTCATTCACACACACTCACACACACACTCATTCACACACACTCACACACACTCATTCACACACACTCACACACACACTCATTCACACACTCATTCACACACTCATTCACACACACTCATTCACACACTCATTCACACACTCATTCACACACACTCATTCACACACTCATTCACACACTCATTCACACACTCATTCACACACACTCACACACACACTCATACACACACACTCATACACACACTCATTCACACACACTCACACACACACTCATTCACACACTCACACACTCACACACACACTCACACACACACTCATTCACACACTCATTCACACACACTCACACACACACTCACACACACACTCATACACACACTCATTCACACACACTCACACACACACTCATTCACACACACTCACACACACTCATTCACACACACTCACACACACACTCATTCACACACTCATTCACACACTCATTCACACACACTCATTCACACACTCATTCACACACACTCATTCACACACTCATTCACACACTCATTCACACACTCATTCACACACACTCACACACACACTCATACACACACACTCATACACACACTCATTCACACACACTCACACACACACTCATACACACACTCATTCACACACTCACACACTCACACACACACTCACACACACACTCACACACACACTCATTCACACACTCACACACACACTCATACACACACTCACACACACACTCATACACACACTCATTCACACACACTCATACACACACTCATTCACACACACTCATACACACACTCATACACACACTCATTCACACACACTCACACACACACTCATACACACACTCATTCACACACACTCACACACACACTCATTCACACACACTCTCACACACACACTCATACACACACTCATTCACACACTCACACACTCACACACACACACTCACACACACACACTCACACACACACACTCACACACACACTCATTCACACACACTCACACACACACTCATACACACACTCACACACACACTCATACACACACTCATTCACACACACTCACACACTCACACACACACTCACACACACACTCACACTCTCTCGGACATTTTTCTAAAAGTATTTTCTTTTGGATTCAGGGAGTCTCAAAATACATATTTCCGGTGAAATCTCTGTATCGAATTTTTGGGTGCAGTTCAATACCTTCTCTCAATATTCATGTACACAATACGTGTAGAGAAAGTAATTAATAACTTCGTATTCCATTCTCGTAATAAAAACTTTTTACCTTCTCTACACGTACAATATACATAGTATATAGAGAAGGTATTGCATTTCACCCAAAAATTCGATACCGAAATTTTACCGGAAATGGAAGTTTTGTGTCCCCCTGAATTAAAAAAATGTAGTTTTAGAAAAAGGTTCGTGTGTACGTGTGTCTGTGTGTTTGCGGAGAGCATGGGTAAAAAACGAAAAGACCGTTGAATACCAAACTTGGTATTTAAGTTTGGTATCTTCCAAGGATTCGACATGAAGATTTTCAAGAATTTCCCCCCACCCCCATACCTTTTACATAGAACTTTTTTCGTAATTATTGTTTTTCTCAAAAATGACTAACGGTTTTAATTAAATTGTCGTATATGAAAGATGCCTAACAAATAAAATGCATATCTTGAATTTTGTGGGAGTAGCTTACTACTTTATTTTGGTGGAATTTTACGGAATTTTGCATAACTGCTAAACCGTAAGAAATAGACAGAAACTTGCCACGTTAAAACACACAATTTGTTACATACATTTTTTCGTGAATTTGATCGTTTTTTAATTATTCCTTGTTATTGGTTTTAGCTTTAAAAAATTATACTTTTCTCATTCAGGAAATTGTCTAACGCTGCCCATAGAAACAAAGGAACTTCAGTCGCATAGCAACCAGCTTTTGACTATCACTTTAACCTATGCTACTCCCTTATTTCGCTTCTATTTACAAGGAAGCAAGTAATAAGTCTATTTTGGCTATTTTTTTGTCAATTAGCATGAAGTAGATAGAAGCCTAAGCTTTTTAAATATAATTTGTTGCAGAGATGTAGAGAAAATCATGTGAATGGAACACATCAGATTCTTTTGTGTTGTAAGTTTCTGTATATCTTTTACGGTTGCCAAAAAGTCATCCAAAATGAAGAGTTCTTGGGAGTCTGTTCCCAGAAAATCCAAGATTTACATTTCGTTTGTTGTAAAATATCTTAAACGTCAGGTATCGTTTTAGAACATTTTGAGAAAATCGAAATTTTAGAAATGTTCTCCATGTAAATGGTAGTTTGGGGTGGGGGATTTTCTTCAAAATCTTCTTGTCACATCCTTGTAACATGGACACACACTCGTATTTTTTTTTCTTTCTAAAAATGCTTTGTTTGTATTCAGGGGGACCAAAATATATATTTGCGGTGAAATTTGAGTATGAAATTTTGGGTGCAATACAATACCTTCTGTATGCTAATCCCGGTTATTTATTGCATCACCCTTGTATTTAATTATGGTATGGGGTAATTAACTATCGGCGTTATTACCTCGAAACAACGATCTGAAAGTGAAACAGTCTGGTATCTCAGCAACACCAGTGCTGGCTATAAAAAAACATATATTTCTGGACCACATTTATTTTTATTTTGTGTTCTACGTCAGAGATGAAAATCGTCAAAGGCGAAGGTCTTGTCCACCTGCCTCCAGAGTTCACACACAAAGCGTTTCCAAAACCACATGGAGGATGATCTGCCTCCACTGGAGACTATTTTTAAACAAGCACGTTGCATAGAGGGAGAGAGAGGGAGGGAGAGAGAGAGAGAGAGAGAGAGGAGTAGGTATGCATGCTCTTTGTGTGTATGCGTGTCGCAACAAAAGTTTTCAGGATGGAAGCAATAACATGTTAAACATTTACATCTGATATTTACTCTTATCAAAATATTCTCTAATTCATTCTACACAAATTTTGTTCATCCTTTTAAACAAGTTTTTCTTTTCCTACTCGAATTATGTACATTGTGTATAAAGAAGGTATTGCATTACTATACTAAAAAATAAAAGTCATGATTTCACCGGAAATACAAGTTTTAGCGTCCTATGTATTGTTACTTTCTATAGCCCCGTATGTACAATTACACAGGGATAGAGAAGTATTGTATTCCACCCAAACATTCGATACCGAGATTTCACCGGAAATACATGATTTAAGATTCTCTGAGTCCAAAAAAAAAGGCATTTTCAAAAGAGGTCCATGTGTGTGTCTGTCTGTCCGTGTGTGTGTGTGTGTGTGTGTGTGTGTGTGTGTCTTAGGTCAGCCTAGCTCAAAAACGAAAAGACGGTTAAATACAAAACTTGGTATTTAAGCTTGGTATCCTTCAAGAATGCGACACGAAGATTTTTCAGAAAATCCCTCCACCACAAACTAACCTTTACATGGAAAACATTTCGAAAATTTTGTTTTTCTTCAAAATTACTCTAACGACTTTGGTTAAAATGCCACATTATAAAGCAATTTCTATCACAAATGAAATGTATATCTTGTAAAAATACACAAGTTATGTCATATATAGTTTTTTTCGTAGAGCTCACCGTTTTACAGACATTCCTTGTCATTAGGTTCAGTTTTGAAGTACTTACACTTTTCTCCGACGGGAGTGTCCGTTTCTCTTTGTTCTACTCCTGGGAAGCGATTTGCAATGACAATCTCATAACGACAACCTAGTGAATTCCCTCAGTTCCATTCTACTTATAAGTAACTAAGCAATAAAAGTCTGCTAATGTTGGTCTCTAAGAAGAAGT